>CM068840.1:31749577-32087077 GCA_028554795.2 Sinohyriopsis cumingii
GACAAGCTGTGTGATCAAAATATCAAATCCGTTCAAAATATGTTTCTTCCAACATCTGTCAACAACACATTGTAGCAGTAATACACAACATGTGCTCCGCATGAATGAACGTTCAAATCTTGTCTGCCAAAATAAGTCTACATATCTGTGAATTAAAACTGGGACATTTTAAGCATAAAAACTACGTATAATCTAATAGGGTCATTCCTAGTTGCATGAAATAGCTGACTTAATTTTTTTGCATTAAGAAGACATATCATAAAATTAATATCAAATTGCCCTTTGTGCAAAAGAGCTTATTTTACTAAAAACCATGTAATCAGACAATGCGAGAAAAGGAAAGACCAAAGAATACAATTAATATAGAGATCTGCAAAAGAGAACGGTACCGAAGGAATAACATACTAGATGGAAATTTTGACAAAAGCACAATTTTTAAGGTCATTGAATAGATAATTGAGATCATGATGGCATGCAGGCAAAGAATACAAATAAACAAGTAGGCTCAATAAATCTATGTATAACTTGTTTGGAGGGGGTGTGAGACAACATGAGGGGTGGGTGGGAGGGGAGCTTGGGTTTGCTACCCATTAGGGGTGTGCTACTTCCAGTATGCGGGCCAGAGCCCCCACCTCATCCCTCAACTCAGACATAATTTCTCACTCTCTTTAACCATCAAAATGATCATATTAAGAGTTAATTTAAATCCCGTCGGTAATATCTCAAATTTTAAAATTACTGAAATAAAGGAAAGGAATAGGATGGGGATGGGAGGGGAGCTTCGGTTTGCTACCCATTAGGGATGTGCCACCGCCAGTGTGTGGGCTGGAGCCCTCACCCCATCCCTTAATCCAGACCTAAATTAAAATGTACTTACGTATTATTAGGGTTAAGAAAAAGAAACCAATGGATGGGACAGGGAATCTATGTGGGGGAAAGTACAAGGCAGTGACGTCATTGGGCTATATCACATGGCGCTACACAAAGTAAACAGGCCCATGAAATAGGGAAAAACACCTCACGTAGAAAACTAGCAGACCATACAGAAAAACAGGGCAATAGGATCGTTAGCAACTAATAATCTTCTATACATTTCCTATCTAACTATACAGCTTCCTTTACTGTATAGTTCTTTTCCCTCCGATGGAAATTTCTTTAAACCCTTTTGGTTAATAGGTTAAGTAATAAAGAGGCGGCCAAACTCGAGTTGGGAGAAATACAATTAAATAACGAATGTGTGGACCCCACTTGAGCACAGCCGGCCTCATTCTAGAATTTAACTAATGCAAGGAACGACACATACCAACACGCATATAAAACAATAGGCTTATTTTTTTAATGACAAACCTGTAGTACACCGTTCACTTGCCAGATTTCAAAACTATTAATTAAAATTTTAAATACCTTAAAATTATCAAATGGATCTGTGATATCCAAATAAAAATATATATTAAGACAACTGGGATGAATTGAAAAAGTTATGCTGTCCCTACACAAAAACTAGATAGCACACACACAATATAGCATATATACACATAGCACACACGGTATGTAGGAGACCTCTAGCCAAGGTGAACTAAGAACTTAAGGGAGGGATTTAGAGTAGGGTGATAGAAACTGAACTTGGATGAACAAGCCTATAGATAACACTAGGACATAAATACGCCATAAAAAAATTTCGTGTAAAATTTTTGTTTGATAAAAATTATTTCAAACCCCCCTCCCAAAAAAAACAACATAGCTGGTGGAAACATCAGCACATAAAACACCTTTTCTTTTCATTTTTTTGGGATAAGAGGGGGGTGGACGGGGCATCTGGCTGGTGTCCCCCACCCACAAAAAAAAAACTATGAACAAGATGGAAGTCATGATGGTGAAGTGAAAGAGAAATGCCATGCTGTAAACATGCTAAAGTTGATGCTGTTGTCTTAAACCAGATGTACCGGCATAATAGTAGACACATCTTATGTAGTCTCATCGTACGTAGACTCGTGATATGTAGTCTCATCATACATAGACTCGCTGTACGTGAGTATGTGAATAAATAATATTAACTCCATCATCTGTGATCGTATAAACTCTATAATCTGTGTTCTTATTAACTTTATAATCAGTGTTTGTTTTAATTATATGATCCTTGTTCGTATTATCTCTATATCTCTGATCGTATTAACTCAGTGATCAGGGAACTACTGACTGTAGTGACTACCATTAGTGAGCTGCAAATTCTCAGGGAAGAGAGACGTATTGTCTAGTAAGCAGGAAGCTTATGTTGAGGAGGGAATTTTTAGCTAAAAGCCACTCCGAGATTTAACTCGTAAAAAGAAGGGAATTGAACTGGGTAAACAAGCTTCTCAAAGGTAAGACGGTATCTTGACCGAGTCTTTGTGCTTGATTTGAGTAGATGATTAAATATATTAGAATATTGAATCCTCATGTATAGCTGCATTTATTTGAATATTTAATCGCATCATATTGTTGAATTTATTAAATAATTGAATTATGACATGTACTTGGAATGAATTGCCCACTGAACTTAGACACAAAGACACAGTGATCACATTCAAGAGGGCTCTCAAAACTAACTTATTTCGACTGCAAGAACAAATTTAAAGACCTAATAATGTTTCCTACCTTAAATATTCTCAGCATGTTTTTTAATGTTTCCTAATTTCATGGTGTTTGTTTTGTAATCATATCATTATATGTTTTTTATCTTACAGGTGTTGTGTAATGTTGTAAAGTGCTTAGAGCTTCTAAAGATTAGGCGCTATACAAAGTCCTCATTATTATTATTATTATTACTTAACATCAGAATGTAGATTGAGCACTATGCAAAATTAGACGGAGTTGGATTTATGTGCATATGTATTTATATGTATAATTCTGTAATTCTTAGGACGCATGCAGTAGGAATGATTACATAATAACGATGGGTAGATAAAGTGATTGTGTTACAATTAGTAACTGAGTAATGCTATTTGTGCGTAGAGCGCAAGGCATGAATCCGATAAGTGGAAATTTATATGTACATAGGGCCTGGTAAAATTGTTCGCCCATTTGTCTGATGGAAGGTCAGTGAGAGAGTGGATAATTTCAAAGAGTAGAGTAGGGAGACAAAGGTGTACGTCCCTTATATTTCTTTAGGAAGCTCCCAGGGTACCGTGAGAGTCGGTGCTGAGATATTCCTGGGTGTACGAAGTGACGACACGGCGAAAATAAGAAGTAAGCCGTGGAGACTTCCAGTGTGTACACAAGAGGCACAAGGTATAGAAGGAGGAAGAGGAAGGAAGGAGGAAAGAAGAGAAATTAGATGAGTACTTGGGAAAACCCACTGAACAAAGACTCTCACAATAGGACAGTAATTTCTATATGACGAAGTAAAGAGTAAAGGGCATTTGGTCAACCCGGCCAATATTGTATTATGATATATTGAGCTGAAGATTTATGTCCATGTATCTTCTCTTGGCATCCGTCCGTCTACAGGAGACGATGGCATAGCTCCAAAGTAAGCTTTTGTCTATCCTTCTTTCTAGCTCTCTTTTCAGCTTGTTTTATTCTTCTCTCTTCCTCTGCGTTTTGAACTCCCTGCCTGACAGCTAGGCGCCAGCTGGAACGGTTGTTTGCACAGCTCTCCCAGTCGTTGACATTGATGTTTGCCGTCTTCATATCCTTCTTGCAAACATCTTTGTAGCGCAGATGTGGTCGTCCAGTTGGTCGTGCACCTTCTGCTAACTCCCCATATAACAGGTCCTTGGGAATGCGACCTGGGTCCATTCTTTTGACATGGCCAAGCCAGCGAAGGCGCCTCTCGCTGAGAATGGAGAACATGCTGTTCATGTTGGCGCGTTTTAGAACCACTGTGTTGGGTACTTTGTCCTGCCACTGGATGTGCAGAATGTGCCGCAGACATCTCAGGTGGAAGCTGTTGAGTTTCCTCTCGTGTCTCGCATAGGTGGTCCATGTTTCGCTGCTGTAGGGAAGTGAGCTGAGTACGCAGGCTTGGTAGACACGCAGTTTGGTCTTCTCTGTGAGGTTGGGGTTGTTCCAGACACTCTGGTTAAGTCTGGCCATCACTGCTGCTGCCTTGGCAATCATGCCGTTCACCTCAGAATCAATGGAGAGTGAGTTGGAGATGTTAGACCCGAGGTATGTGAAGTTCTCGACAACTTCCAAGTTGTACCCATCGATGGTGACAGAGGGAGAGGAGTCTGCGTCCTGCGCCATGACGTTTGTTTTCTTCAAACTGATGGTCAGTCCAAATTCCTTACAAGCATGGGAGAGGCGGCATACCAGCTGCTGCAGTCCATCGTCCGTGTGTGATGTCAAGGCTGCATCGTCGGCGAAGAGCAATTCACGGATGAGTACCTCTGTGACTTTAGTCTTAGCACGGAGACGGGCGATGTTGAACAGCTTGCCGTCAGCCCTGGTATGGATATACACTCCCTCGCTGCAGTCCTTGAATGCGTACTGGAGAAGCATGGAGAAGAAGATGGCAAAGAGCGTCGGCGCAAGGACACAGCCTTGTTTGACTCCGCTGATGACTGGGAATGCTTCAGATGTTGCGCCATTGAAGCACACTGTGCTGTGCATGTTCTTGTGGAAAGACATGATGACAGCAAGCAGACGTGGGGGGCAGCCGATCTTCTGCAGGAGTCTGAAGAGTCCACTCCGACTAACCAGGTCAAATGCCTCCGTCAGGTCTATGAAGGCAATGTAGAGGGGCATCTGCTGCTCGCAACACTTCTCCTGCAGCTGACGTAGTGAGAAGATCATGTCTAGAGTTGACCTGCCGGCTCGAAATCCACTGGGACTCTGGGTAGACGCGGGAGGCTAGGATTTGCAAGCGCGCCAAGGCAACATGGGCGAAAGCCTTTCCAACAATGCTGAGAAGGGAGATGCCCTGATAATTGTTGCAGTCGCTACGGTCTCCTTTATGTCCATGAAATTCTTGCATTCGTATATTTGATAAAATTATTATTTATCCAACCTTGAGTTGTTATATGTATCTAGAGAGTCTGAACTGCTGACTTGGGGCTCGTGAGTCATTAAATCTGAATGCACACTTTTTGCAGTATTATTTATAATACTGTAGTGAATCAGCATTATTTATAATACAGCAGCGGGGTTGTGACAAGATCTAACACTTTTTTTGTTTAACTTCCGTCTATGAATAACATCCAGAAATATCTTGCTCTGATTTAAAACAAAAAATATCCATGACCCTATTTGGGAAAAAATATCATTTAGCTTGAGATAATAATAAAAAAAAGTATCCCAGCTAAATTGGGAATCAGTCCCCCCGTCCCTACCAAATGGACAGTATCATAAATAAAGGAATTTGATATGTACATGTTAATAAGTTGTAATATAAAAGTTCTAACAAAAGTGGGTTTATTAAGTTTACACTATAGCTGATACTGTGAAAGACTCATACTGACATTAGGGAACCTAGTGATAAGAATAGAAAGTGTTGACACTAAAGCATACAATATTCAAGCCACATTGTTGATATAATAGGCAGGGAAACTTTGGGAACCAACCCTCCGGGTCAAATATTTTTCAGAGAGGGCCAGTAAACACAACATGCACTTATTCAACATACGATAAAATATAAGGACAGTTCACACAAATGTATTTGGCTACCGCGTTGGCATTTGTGACACGCGTCAAACATGTCATTAAAAGATCATACATATAATTATATTGGCAGTATTCACCATCAATTTGGGAAAGATTTAAAATTCTTTGGAAACAAAACAGATAATCTTTAAGACTAGCTTGTCATGAATAGCTAAAACATCCTGTTAATATCATTAAAGTTTTTAGATTTATCGCAAATTTTCTTACAAACCTTACTGACGGAAACTACGGACGTAACGTCAGAGTTAAAAGTGCCGTGATACACGAGATAAAATTACCGCGTTGAACCATTATACTAATAATAATAATAATAATGAGGACTTTGTATAGCGCCTAATCTTTAGAAGCTCTAAGCGCTTTACAACATTAGACAACACCTATAAGATAAAAAACATAATAATATTATTACAAAAACAAACACCATGAAATTAGAAAAACATTAAAAAATAAAAAAAAACATGTTGAGAATATTATCAGGTAGGAAACATTATCAGGCCTTTAAGTTTGTTCTTGCAGTCGAAGTAAGTGAGTTTTGAGAGCCCTCTTGAATGTGATCACTATGTCTTTGTGTCTAATTTAATACCGTTTATCCTTTAATTCTGACACCATTTTAGTTGAGAAAAAAAACCTGACTATTGGTGACAGAGGGAAAAAATATATCATGGCTGGAAATAAAATCCCACGTCCAACTAACTCCATTGAGCAAATTAATGGGCAGTTCCTAGGTTATTTTGTTGTGTGAGAGAGAGAGAGAGAGATGTGTTAGTTCATGACCCTCACCAGTATTGGGTTGTTGTCCTCGTCCAGTATTGATTATATCCGGTTCAGGCTGATGTCCCAGCTATCATTCTGCAACAATGGGGTTGATCAAGCAAGCTTTGCTAATACTAGTCCTTGCCCTGGCAATTAATTTTATACCTCTTTTGTGGAGGCAGAGACCACCTTTGAATGTAGATGGTTATTTTCATCCGGACTTCAAGAAAGTAGCAGACGTTTTCAGGTACGTACTTGATGAGATATGTACTTTCACGAAGACGAATAAATGTATCTTTCACAAATACATGTATTTGTCACGGATATATTTTTGTATATAATTTACTATCACACCAGCTGGTTGATTACTTGGTTTTAAACGGCACTTTTAGCATATTAATAGACTCTGTCGTGCAGAATAAATTTTTCCGTATAGCCTTTTCCAATGAGTCAAGGACGCACCGAGGCAGCTCTGACCCGTGTTGGCACGGGCAGATGTCATCCCGCAATACTTGGGGATACATATCTTACGCTCTCTAAAAATAACTATAATTCTTATGGGAGCTGCGCCCACCTACAACACGCTGACGGTAGAGAAGAAGTTTGTGATAGAAATAGGTATATAGGGGTAGGGACGGAGGTACATGCATGTATTTACGAAGGCAAATATATGTATTTGCCTGTCAAGTATTGCTCTACTTGGCCTCTCTAGCACACACACACGGAAAAAGAAAAATGATATTTATTTTTCAACCCAAAATTCCTGTAATTGTTATTTTGTTTCTTTACCTCATACTAGATGATACTTTAACTCCCACCCCGTGAATCCCTATAGCGTAATAGTTGTGCCGCCATTTGACAAATTTGCTGGAGTATAATAATGATCCTCTAGTATCACTTTCTTTCTGTTTTTCTTACCAAATATATTTCGCAATGTTATGCTTTTGGTGAAACTATGCATTAGTTGTATGAACATGAGATACCTTACTTCGCACATGTACGATATGAAGTCAGCCTAAAACAGATAATCAAGGAAGGTTTGTACTTAAACGCAACGAGCTATACATTTTTAATCTCTATCCGATTCATATATTCTGTTTACATACCTCCTATTCCAAGATACAGGTTATTCATGTATAGTATAAATGTATGCGTCTCACATATTACCTCCGGCGTAAACATCATTATTATAAACTGTATTCACCACAGGCAGAGTGGGATGCATGTGTATGTATCAGCATGACGTGGGGGGGGGGGGGGCTTGCTGCCCGAAATAACACGTTTCCTTAGATGCTTGAAATCTTGTACCATAAAGGATTTCACCATATGTATCATTCGTAAATTCACAATACAAACAATCTTGTTAAATATCTTTATGTGGTGAGAAAAGATCGGTAATATCTAACTAAATTTGTAGAATTCAAAGGTTTGACGAAATTGAATGTGCTTAAATGCATGATTGAAAGATGTTCACCTCCAACGAATATAGTGATTCAAACATACATAAGAAAATTCATTTAATATATCGCAAAAAGCTTTTTAAATTTATTTTGGCGCTATTCTTTTAAATTGAATTCATTCCGATGAACTAGCTGAATATATTTTCGGCTTACCTAGATTGTATCCGCATGGAAATTTTGCTTATACTTTGTTCTTGCATATCGATGAAAATCGTAGCGTACAGAATGATCCAGACTTGCTATACTGTAATAAATTGTATTCAAATAAACTAACGGTAATGTCATAACATTCCTCTCTATTTATTAGCCTCTTTACTGAGTTAAAATATAGATTTTATCTTTATCTTTTGTGATGGTCTTTGTGTTGCTTTTCATATTTTATGAATTAGCGGGTAATATATTTTCACTGTTGAATATTAGCGCAATATTTTCAAAACAGCATCTGACTAATTTTAAAGACTTCTGCTGAAAATCAGTCATTTTTTAAAGTCATTTTAGAAGGACACAAAATCATCCTTTCTCCCTTACCCTGTCCGCTGGTGAATAATGGAAGACATTTCTTAAAAACCGATGACACTTAAAATGGTAAATCTAAATCTGCATAACCATCAAATGTGTATGATTCTATTACCAAGGTGAATAACTCTTTAACATATTAAAATGTTGGGCATATAGTCATTTCGTTTTCATAAGAACCGCAAAGTTACAATTTGACTTCAATCATAAATGCATAACGAGTTAAATTTAACGAGATATGCTATAACCGGGTGATCGTCAGTTCGGAGTGTTGCAACGGTGTATTTATCTCCACCTTTCAAAGAAACTTGAGATTCTGTAATTCCTAACGGGCGGCAACTCTTCACTGCCGTGTCGGAATGATATCGCGAATCTTGGTGTGCGATTCGATTGTATATAATGTTTGCGCACAATTGTCGTGACCAGGAGTTGACGCAAGCGCACACAATGTAGGCACAGCACAGTACGTTTTGGAAAGTGCATCAATGCATTGATATCGTGTATAAAGTTATCCATACAAACTAAAACATCCAATACAGAGTCACTGTCGCCATGCAATTAAAATGTATCAGTGTATTGATACTGTGAACAAAACATCCCATTTTAATGTTTAATGAATCTCGAATGATTAGTGCTGGCAAGGTTTGGTTGTAGAGGGCGTACGAGAAAATGCTAATTTTCTTCTCTTAAATACCTATTATCAGTAAATAATTTATTTACGAAAAGGACTTTGGAGTTTCCTCCTAAATAGTTTTGTCTAGAAGTTCAATAACCTTGAACATTCAGAGATGTTCTGTTCTTATTTGCTGTCACTACACCGACAATCTCTTCTTAGTTCATTTTTCGCATGATATATGTAACAAGCTTCACATTTCACATATATCAAACTTGGACCCGCAATCCCTGTCCTATTTAATATTAAATACCTTAACCTTTTCCAAAGTAATTGTTTTTCCTTCTATTATAATAGGAAATGTTGCTTCTGGTAGTATCAACGAAATCAGACCTGGGAAAAATGTATTTCACGTTTTGCTGGAGTGTCTCGTACTATTAATAATTTTCATTATTTACAAAATATTTCTCATTGTATCACTACGTTGAATGAAGTGTTCCCATATTTATACCCTTGGGAGGAGAGTAGTGTTCAGTGAGTTATGTTGTAATATAGGGGAATTTATTTAGAGATAGGTTAATCTTGTCACGGTTATCTCCCTTGAAACTGAATTTCCTTTTATATTATATATGTATGTTTTTTGTTGTTGTTTTTGTTGTTGTTTGCTCGTTCCCAGTATTCCATGATTGACAATTTCGTCGAGTCGGTGTTGTCCGAAGATATTGTTGTGATTCCGCGAGTCTTTGTTCTTGTATATTTTTCTCCATTAAGAGTGTTATCCTTCTGATGCAAAATTCAAATGAATATTCCTTTCTAAATGTTCGATGTGACAAGATCTTAAGTCAAGATAGTCATTCTGTATGAGTAAGTTTACATAAATATTAGTAGAAATCCAGATACCTTGATGAGTACTGTATAGGAAAGGAATACTTATTTCACTCTTCTTTTTTGTAAATGGTATAGCTTGATGCAAGTTATTAAGTTCCTAAAATACTTCTTTGATATAGTTGTTTTTGTTTTTTTCTCCCGGTTATAGTAATTTGTCGAACTGCCGATTGCTTCAAATTAGTAAAATGTTTGTTTTGGTGTAGTATTATAAAATTGTTATAGCTAAGTAAAGAAACAACCTGCTCTGCTTTATCAGATATATATATATATATATATATATATATATATATATATATATATATATATATATATATATATATATTGACCGACATGACTTCAGTACATTCGTAGTCACTCCTCAGCTTGCACTATCGTGACGTAATTGACTAATATGATCATATGATATAATAATTATATACTGGTGTCGTATCACCCTTCTGGAATGATATTTGCACTATTCCAAAGATAGCTTAATTTCAAAGTTGTGCATTCAATAATGTAATAAAAAATAAACGTGCTTTTCATTTGAGGAATACGACGTTGTATAAATCAGTAACAAAGTCGTATCGACTTTTAGTTCTAGTCGATCAGTATCAGGCTTAGCAGTTCATAAGCCCTCTTAATTCTATGATTTTTTACTTTGCTGTATTGTGATTAGTTAAATTGTATGAAGTTGTGAGCGCTAGCACGTTTTATCAACATCAGACGTGCTATGAAATCTTTAAGGTTACTCTCATGTCTGTTCGTTGGTTTTCTATATCCAGAGGACAAAATTCATAACACGTTCTAACTGACGGAACGTCTTTTCCATCTCTATGTTTGTTCTTTGTCTGTATTTCCATCCAACATTCTTGTGTGCTTATTTTCAATTTTAGTTTACTATTTCGGGGGAAAAGAAAAATGGATTCCGGTCATCTTAACAGAAAAAGAGAAAAGAAGAAAGGTCGAAGTGACCCTTCGCAAAGACTTTTCTGACTTAAATGTGATAAAAGTTTCATTCATACTCAGTGCATTCAACTTTTAAGGTTCAATACAATTCAAAATCCTACACTTTACCTAGGATCCTTCTTTAAGAGTACTGTCTGGGTTTGGCTCTCCGAATTTTGAAGTTGCATTTCAAGTTATTGTTTACATGTCCTGAAATGACCCTTTCACCTCAAAATCAATTATTCTACTCAGACCATCTGCTCCTACATTGGCACTTCCCCTTAATGTAACGCAATTGAACTTGATATTGCTGAAGAAATAATGACCATCTCATTAAACGTCCATTTGTCAATTTAGCTTGGGCCAAATATGCAAGTGGTTGGTGATCAGTTTCCAAAATAAACTTTCGCCCATACAGATAGCGCTGAAATTTAGAGATCCCAAAGATAATCGCTAGTCATTCTCTTTCGGTAACAGAACAATTACGCTCTGGTGGCGACAACGTCCTGCTCCCATAAGCAACCGGGACTAAGTTCCCATCATGTTCCTGCAGTAAAACTGCACCAAAACCCCTGTCAGAAGCGTCGGTACGTAAGACAATGTCCTTTATTCACGTTCTGTTGTTTCACTACGGCGTCTGACGTCAGCCTATCCTTCAACGTCTGAAATCCTCTCTCATAAGCGTCTGTCCAAATAACCTTCGTCAGATCCTTCTTCCTTGTCAAGTCATTTAATGGTTGAGCAATGGCGCTGAAGTTTGCAACATGCTTACAATAATAACCCAATAGTCCTAAATAAAGATCGCACTTCTGTCTTGGAAATTGGACGTGTTGCGTTCCAAAGTTGGCTGACTTTATCACTGTCTGGGGTAAATGTATCTTCACTGGGTGTGTGTCCTAGATAAGTCTGTCTCAGAAATCCTATGTGACATTTAGATGGTCGGACAGTGAGCCCTGTCTGTCTAAGTCGTTCCAGAACTTTTCTCAGTAAGACCAAGTGTTCTTCCCTTGTAGGTGTCGCCAATAACAAATCGTTCATGAAATTTGAAACTCCGGTTCCTCTTAAAGGTTCTAGCATTTTCCTTATCATTCGGGTGAAACTGTTGGGTGCATTCTGGACCCCAAGCGGCATGACTACCCATTGGTATGTCCCTTCTGGTGTTGCAAAGGCACGTTTTGGACGGTCTTCCCTGCGAACTGGAATTTACCAATATCCCGTGGACAAGTCTATTTTAGAGAAGTATTTGGTGTTGGTTACTCTGGCAAATATGGATTTGGGATTCGGTAACATTTCGACTTGAAATTCTGTGATCCTGTTTAATTTCCGATAGTCGACACAAATGCGGTGATCACCATCCTTCTTCTGGACCAAAAGAACCGGTGAACTATATGCAGATTCGGCTGGTTCAATGACCCCTAAGTCAAACGTAGTTCTAATTTCGTCTCGTACAGTTTCTAACATCGTATGAGGTAATGGATAGGGTTTCATTTTCACGGGAGTTTCATACAGCAACTTCAAACTGAACTCTTCCAAATCCGTCATGTTTCTGTCAAGATACTTGAATAGTCGTGGAGTATCTCCTCCACCTCACCACGTTGTTCTGACGTTAACATTACGTCAAGGACAGCGTCGACGTATGTTTTATCCCTCGTCAAAGGACAACTAGGAAGTACTTCCGCCACTCCTCCGTTGTCGTCGGGTTCTTCAGTCACAATTGTAGCAACCACGAACTCAGTTGGTGTCTCCCTTTCACGATAGCGTTTTAGAAGGTACAACTTCTCTTTATGTTCTACCTGGATGCGGTAGTTCTGTCCAATGTTCGTTTCCGTTACAACGAACGGTTAGCTCCAGGATACATAGAGTTTGTTGTGCTCCAACGGTAACAACAACAGCACCTTTTCACCCACTTCGAACTTCCGTTCCTTCACCCTCTTGTCGTAGTACTTGGCTTGACGTTCCCGTCCGTCACAGCGATTCTTCTAGGCCAAGTTGCAAACTTCTTCTAGCTTGTTACATATATCAGCAACATACTGATACGTTGTTCTTACTTCCTCGGATGCCTTTTCATCCGTCCATAACTGTTTCAATACAGTCATGGGTCTTCTCACTGTCCTCCCATAAACTAGTTCGAAAGGTGAAAATCCTAGACTAGCTTGGGGTACTTCGCGGTACGCGAAAAGCATCGCGAGAATGTATCGATCTCAGTCCTTGGACAACCGCACAACCTCTTCAGAGCTTACTTCAACGTCCCATTGAAACGCTCTACTAGACCATTGCACTGCGGGTGATACGGGGTAGTGTGTGTGTGTGTGTGTGTGTGTGTGTGTGTGTGTGTGTGTGTGATTTGGATTTTTAACGTAGCTTTAACAATTTATAGTCATATCGCTACGGTGTCTGCATTCTGGCAGTTTAGAGTGATGTCTAGCACTGTGGCATCATGCCGCAGACATGTAGCATTATGTCCCACCCAGTCACATTATCTTTACACCTGGCTGACCAGTCCTAACACTAACCTCTTAATGTTGAGCGCCAAGCGAGGCAGCTGTTAGTACCATTTTTGTAAGTCTTTGGCATGACTCGGCCGGGGATCGAACCCACGATCTCCCGCATCCGAGGCGGACGCTCTAACCACTTGGCCACCGGAGCGGTGATACGGAATAGTAGTCAGGTGCCTAATGGAAAGTAACCGGTTCACCCATAGCATCACCTGGCTAACAAACTGCGTCCCTTGGTCAGTTAGTATCTCTTCAGAAACACCAAAATCTGGACCAAACTCCTAACAAAGCCTCAGCTACAGAACTGAATCAATGTTTTTAACGCAACGGCCTCCGGGTATCGGGTAGCGTAATCGAAAATCGTTAACACATAACGATTACCACTGTCTGACGCAGGATTTATCGGACCTATCAAGTCCATCGCCACCCTCGAGAACGGTTCATCAAGCAGAGGGGTGGTTCCTAGTGGCACTGGGCGATGTGAGGTCTTGGGTCATACGACATACAAAACATCCTTATAACCCCATACACACCGGGCCATTAGAATTCCCTCACTAACCTGTATTTTTTCTTTGTCACGCCCATATGACTACCAAGTAGACTCTCGTGTGCTAGCCTAAGCACTTCTTCTCTCTTAGCTCGAGGTACAAACACTCCCTTATACCTCTCGGATCCTTTCCGGGCGTATCGATGCAAGATACCCGTTTCAACACGAACTCACCCTCACCATCTGGTACGTTCCACACGGACTCGTCCTTTGCATACCCGCGTATCCTGTTAAGCGTAGACTCTTCCTCTTGAAGTCTCCCTAATTTACCAGGTAGCTAATTGTCTAAGGGCGAAGTCGAGGGGTTCAGCGGACTCGACCCTGACCTTCGCTTTATAGACCTAGTCTTTATGGACCCCACGTGTACAGGTGTACACGTCATAGGATTAGGCGGTGGAAACACATACCTACATCCTAAAATTAGGTCGTGTGACAATCCTAACAAGCACGCTGCTTGTTTTCGTCATTTCACATACGGCGACTCAAGGTCGATGTAGACAACTGGGAGAGAATCTTTAGTCCTGTTAGCAAATTGGACTTCCACTGTCTAACATGTATAATCAGCAGATTTAACAAATTTGCTATCCACCAAGGCCGGATAACTAGAGACGGTGTCATAAAGCACGGTAGCTATCTCTCCGTTTAACGTAGCTGTTACTGTATTAGACCATTCTCCTGTTTATACCTTTTACCAGTGCCTGATGTCACTACATTTGTCGTGGGACGATATTACATGCGGTCTTTGAGAATATGGTCAGGTATTTTTGTATCCGTAGCATTCCACTTCAGCTTTCTTACCAGAGGTACCCTTGTCTATCCCTTGGGTCTTTCCTGGGCCACGGAATTGATCACGGCTGGGATTATCAGCCACTAACTTCCCACCATTTTGACCATTCCGCCTATGAGTTGCCAAACAGTTAGCTCTTCTAACGTTATTGACTCTGGGTCGATCCCTGCCATCCCAGGTGGTTGGACGAGAGTGTGCACTCTCATATCGCTCAGTCATCACACTGATATCTTCTAAGGTCGCGAAATCACGCTCTGCTAAAAACACAATCAAGTCTTTCCTATACGTACTGAGGACATATTCTTTCAAGATCTCTTCCTGTATGCCTTCATAAGTGAGCCCGGTGCCTGTCATTTTAATCCATTTATGGAAAAGAACGCGTTCGCGAGTATGAAATTGCACGTTTGTCTCCGTTGTTCGCTTAGACGACTCTATGAAAAGTTTGCGAAAACTTTCAGCCGACAACTCGTAGTGTCTTAACAGCGCATTCTTGAGAGCGTCGTAATCATCTACTTCAATAGGTGCCATATTATGATATACATCCTTGGCAGCTCCTTGCAAAAATGCAGAAATATTAATGGCCCACTGGTCTTAGAGTATATGATGGATTAAAGCTAAATTTTTAAACTTAGTTAAAAAGTTATCGATGATTTCGTCTCTGTCGTTAAACATCGCCATTGCTATCTGCACGATACGTTTATCCTCTGATCTTTTGCTTGTGGTTCCTCAATGTTCATTCATTTCTTCGCCCCTTCTAGATTCCGCTTCGATCCTTAGTCTTTCCATGGCTAACATATGTTCTCTCTCCCTCCCTGGCTCTTTCTACCGCCTACAATCTGGCTAACTCGATTTCGCTTTCTCGTTCTGTTTATTTTCCCTCAGCTTGTCTGATTCTTTATTTTTCCTTGGTTTATCTAATTCTTTCTTTTTCTGCCGCATGCTGTTCTCTCTCTTCCCTGTGACTAAGCTCTACAAATTCCGCGAATTGGGTCTCTTCACGATCTAATTCGTCTTTACCAATCGACTTAAACTCTGACCAACTGCCTATCAGTTGCCATTCTAGTCTTCTTGACTGTATCACCAACCAGTTTACTTAGCTTAAGTATTTACTAACTCTTACTGCCTTACAGGAAACAGAATCCATAAGAATACTTACCCGTATTATATTCAAATAAAGTCTTCACCTACGGACTTACTTAAGGAAATAAGTCATGTCATTCAACAATGACCGAATGTTGTTTGATTCTGATGCAGTGAATTACGAATGGAAGCAAAGTTGCATTCATCTCCGTAACAGTATCTGTAAACACACTTTTTCTGATGCTGATACATTATCTTTAATCAGATTCATCAATACTAAAAAGTCGAATAATATCACCCACAGAAGAGTAGTAAGCCATGTGTCATTTTAAACACCGTATTCACATGTTTAAAGTTAAAAATAGAAAACGCTGAAGTAGAGTGCTGTATGTAGGTGGGTAGGTAAGTATTCGGTTATTAGTCATTTTCTGTGGATGCATCCACGTATTTATAAACTGCACTAATAAAGGGTATTATATGTTAATCTTCTCAAGTTTGCTTAAGCATACATGTATCTATCATATGTATGTGTGTATGTATGTATGTGTGTGTGTGTGTGTGTGTGTGTGTTATTATAGTCTGACTATACATCCCCGTTTGTTTGTACCCCCTCCCCCCCCCCCACCGATTTCAAAGCGAGAACGTTTAATGTGATAAAAAGTGCACAGAACTAAGTCAATTGAAGCATTGATTTATAATTTCTAACCTGACTGTGACCAGAATGGCACTAATGCTGGCATCCCCTGCACCATTTCATGCTTAACAGACTTTCCATACTAACACGGCGCCATATTGCGTACACTAAAGACTAGTTTATTTCCATCAGACGACATAATGACGTAGTTCATCCTGTTCGGCAAATGCTGAATAATTGCGTAAATTACATAACGTTGAGAGTTTGGAATTATATCCCTCTGCATACATGAACATAGAAATTAAACCGCTTGTTAAATCCACACGAAAAGCGTAGTTGTCATTGTGTGTTCGGTTATTAGTCATTTTCTAAATATGCATCCACGTATTAATAAACAGTACTAATAAAGTGTTATATGTTTATCTTCCCAAGTTTACTTGAACATATATCGATCTATCCATATGTAGGTAGGTAGGTAGTTAGGTAGGTGGGTGGGTGGGTTCTTAGCTAGGTAGGTAGGCAAATATGTCAGCAGTGATATATCTAACATTTTGTTTTGACTTTTAGAGAATGGTTCCAGGTAAGGGGAGAGGACGATGGAGTCGCCTTCGCCTTGTATCACAAAGGAGAGCTGGTACTGGACATGTGGGGTGGATATGCGGACCTAGAATCAGAAAGGCCCTGGCACAAAGATACCATATCTGAGATCTTTTCCGCAACTAAAGGGGTTGCTGCCATCGTTGTGGCCATGATGGTTGAAAAGTGAGTAGCACTGTAAATTGCGTTAAAGTTCACCCCACCCTTATCCACCCGTGCAACACGCAATGGAGATAATGGACTGGTGGAATGGGTGCAATAGTATTTATACCATGTGAATGTTTCAAACGGCATCCATGGACACCATTTCAACGGCCTTGCTTACATATCAAAGCTAAAGGCACGAATTTCATTGTTTCGACAATAGCTCCGATGTTTGCACGCTTATGTCTCCTTACTCAATATCTCCTCCCATCCATCTTAAAACGGTAAAAATAGTTAACATTAGCAATAACTAGATAGAAATTATAATCCTTTCGCATAAACTCGTTGCAGCTAAGTTCCAACTTCACGCGCGCCTTAAAGTGACGAAGATGACATAAAATCACTGTAAGGTTTAAAATGTATATTTATACAGCGATTTTATAGACTTCGTTCGTACCTAAAAAAAAAATATTATAACTATGAAAAGGCCTGTTACATCCACAGTGTGGAAAAGTAGTATACAGATTGCCGATTTAGCGCAGTCGGCCATTAGTATTATATAGACTTCTATAATACAAATCTAAAGATTCAGCTAGAAACTATTAAAAGTGGGAAAAACTTGAAATAAGACAAAGAGCACTTGTATACATTTTAGGATTTTTAAAAAAGAAATTAAATATAAATTAGATGTATTGTAATAAATTTAGACTATGCGCACTTGGTTATAGCGCCCCGTTTTAAGGAATTCTTAGATTTGTGTGATTACTTGTGTGATTATTGGAATTCGCGCTATGGAAATATTCCTAGCCCGAAATAATGAGTTAATTAATAGGAGCAAACGTCACGGAGTGAAGTGTTAGTGTGTTTCCGTGATGCCATGGTTCACTAGTAATGCATTCCGGCCAAAACCGAATGAATGTCCCTGTAGTAAAATCGTCCATATTAAAATCTAGTGGTATACACTGGTGGCGTGACTGCAAGGACAGTATTTACGATATTAAATCGGTATATTACACAAGGGAATAAATAAGAAGGGACTGCCGCGAATATGGTGCAGTTATATTGGCGAAATGTGCCTGTAAAGCATACATTGACTGGCCTAAGGTGGTGGAGTTAAAATAGTTCCCATTGTTAGGTGGTACTCATATATTTTCTAAGGCGTGAACGGTTGGCGGTACGGAAATATGATGAAGGTTAAACATGCAGATGTGCGGTTGATAGATATTTGGCAGTTTGTTTTATCTGTGGTCTTGCATTAATTAGAGAAAAAATTAGGTATAGAATGGACACATCGGGCTTCTAATTTACAACTGAAGTTGTATGGAAGTCTTTGGAAAGTCGGGGTAAACTTATGACTTCTAGCGAGAATCGCGCCAGGGTTTGACAACCGCTCGGTCAAGTAAATACCCGTGTGCGTGAAGTGTATCATACAATACATAAATTAAGGTACCGAGGAGAGCATATAATATAACTGGTACCTTAAATAACGAAACACACCTCTTTACAGTGGCGTCTCTCTGGATGGTGTCACCCAGTGCGGTAACTCATGGTATCACTCCCATGGACCTCCTTTCAGAACAGATCATACAGAATCCATAGTAAATTTTATAAACAGTCATTTTGGTGTCATCCCCTCTGATGGTGTCACCCGGTGCGGTCTGCACACGCGCACCCCCACCCCCGGTGACGCCACGGCCTCTTTGCTCTCTTCGAATCTTCGTCATGTTTGACAGTGTCATTAGACTAAAGGGCTTAATTCTAAATGAGTGTGATCTCAAATCAGTACCAAAGGTATGAGTTGACATTGCAAATGTTTTCATGGCTTGTGAAACTGCATTGAGGCTTACATTTTTGAAGCTGGTTTCACAGCTTCAATTTTCTCTAGAGCTTAACCTTCCGTCTCGACCTAGGATCTCCAAATTAGTTTATATTCAGCTGTGCAACTAAAGTGATTCAGCAAAGTCTTGTCTGCTTGGCATACGTAAGCGCCAACAATGACACTCCCAATTTACCCATAGAAAAAGCGCTGCATTTTGTCCTTAAAAGTGGTCAGATGGACTCAAGACCTCCTGGGCCCCAGATATTGATAGACCAAATGGTTTTCTTTCTGTAATAATTGTTGAAGGCTAAGTGTTCAATGTCAGAGATCGCACACTTGACATACATATCAAAATATTTATAAAAAAGCAATAAAGATTTCGATATTTGAGATGACATTGCAAATATAAAATCAGAATAAAACTAAACGTCTTCATTATAGCATAGCTATCTTTATATAAATCAGTTCTGTCTGGTTTCTCGTGACTCGGAAAAATATGAACTTTGATCAATAATACACACACAGTGTTTGGTTTTGTACTCAAACTCCTTTCTTTTATATATTTATCTTTACTGTCAATACTAATTAATACTTAATTAAGGTTCCATTACACTTATTTAATTCTTAAATCCGCTTAATTGTCTCAAGTTTGTATACATTTCTGTTTTTAATACATCCATGTAAAATTTTGCTTTAAGTCACTAAAATCTTCTCTTATTTATTTGATCATATTTCTTATTCGTCGATACTACCGGGTAACGCCCTGATGTTATTAAATAATTCTTTATTTAGAGCTTGGTTAATATATGTTTTATAAAAGTCTTGAAAAATAACATTATTTACCGTTTTCACCTTATCGCTCAAATATATAG
Organism: Sinohyriopsis cumingii; assembly: GCA_028554795.2. Lineage (NCBI taxonomy): Eukaryota > Metazoa > Mollusca > Bivalvia > Unionida > Unionidae > Sinohyriopsis > Sinohyriopsis cumingii. Next base: position 31,769,353 of record CM068840.1, read on the forward strand.
TGCATAATTGATAGGCTGGATCAACAAAGTTTATTTCGCTTTCATACAAATTAAATTTGTTCCTGTAATCGATTATTGTATTTACCTCTGTCAAATACTTCGTATTCAGCTCTGACATTGTACTAGAGTTAACAGTTATCTTACTTTCCATGTAGTAATTTTATAGTTGAAATAATACATTAGCTTGCTAATTTCGTTATCCGTTTTGCTTGCTTTAGTTGTTTGACTTTTAAGACATCCAGCTCAGATTTTAGTATTACAGTCATATATATATATATATATATATATATATATATATATATATATATATATATATATATATATATATATATATATATATATAGAGAGAGAGAGAGAGAGAGAGAGAGAGAGAGAGAGAGAGAGAGAGAGAGAGAGAGATTGTTCTTGTTCTTGTTCTAGGGTTTAACGCCATTTTTCAGCACAAGATAGGCTGTACATGGCGGCCAGTATAACTGGTGGAGGAAGAACCCTGGAAAACCCAGGGAGGAACCACCGACCCACGAGAAGCTGCTGGCAGGCTTTCCCGCGTACCCACGCTAGCCGAGCCTTGGACTCGAACCCACGCAGACAGAGGTGAGATGGCAGTGATCCGGAATGGTGAGCGCTTTAGACCACTCGTCCACTCGGGAGAGAGAGAGAGAGAGAGAGAGAGAGAGAGAGAGAGAGAGAGAGAGATGTGTGTGTTTGTGTGTGTAACGTCGCCCTCTTAGTATGAGGGGTGGTTAATTGGATTTAGCTGACGTTATCTAGGGAATGACCTCCCTAGATTGTATAGCCCGGTGGAAGTGAATATAGAGAATATCTACAGAGAACTAAGCAAGACTATTGTGAAGAAAACATGCAATATGAGCCCCCTTAGACAAAACAAATAACACAATTTAATCAATAACACTTATTAGCGGCAACTCAAGTTCAATCTACGTTATCACAACATAATTTATTAACAATGTCTAATTTGGACTTATTTCATCAAATAACGAGTGGTGAAAAGAGCGCAATGCCCACGACTGACTGCATCACCTTCCTCCCTTGACCGTGTATCAACGTCTTCCTATTTCCTCGAGCCTTCCTATTCTCTACGCGTCACCCCTTACTGGACTTCCTAGTCCTATATTCTGAACTCGTCACTTCTTTTCTTCGGACTGTCGTGTCTCACCTCAGAAAGCTGTTCCTTAAAGGACAAAGTTACCCCTAAATCTCTATATGTACACTTTCTACACGTATATAAAATCCCTCACTTACATTACTCAGAAACATACTAGCTATCCACACTGCATACATTCTGACTTAATCTCATAGAACATCACCCTCGCTTCACAGCGACCGGACATAAGTTAACGCGTAAGCGGTATTTCCAACATTACCGTATCTCTATCTACGCTACCACATGCTCGATTACTATTGCATAAAATTCACAAAATTCTATCTCACAGCATTCCCTAACTTATAAGATTATTCAAACATTACAAAATCAGATCTAAATATGCGATTGTCGTTAACTCTTGATAATCTATATCGTCTTAACAGACAAAGGAAATTATTTTATATAACTATGTGAAATCCTACATATTTGAAAACTTGGTTGGCATGCAGTCGTCAATGCTATCAACGAACTAGTAACTGTAAAATTAAAGAGGTAAATTGCATAACAACTCTAGCATCAACATATTTCCATGAAATTGAATAATCGATACATAATATGGATCCTAAAAAGAAAATTACGAAGGTAAGTTACAGTTGCGCACCTTAATGATGTTCTCCTTCATAAATTGTGCGACCTAGCACTAAACCTTGTCATTTCTTACAAAAAGCCACCTGGTCCCCTTTTCTTGCTTAACGAGGACAGCACTGTTCTTTTAGGCTTCCATGGAGTCAGACTTCTCCTCTCTCAGGATATTTAAGACGAAAGAATTTCGACCAAGGTCGTCAGTTTAAATTCACACTACTTCTAAAGTGTACGCCACAATTTACTCTGGCAAATCGTGAGCAGTGGTTCCTAAATTGATCCTAAGATACTCATTTATTTCGCCAGACTTTAGACAGCATAGAACCTGCGAACTACGGTGCACATCAGCTTCCCTTTGAAAATGATAATTTGACATGGGTTCCTATCAAGCGATTATGGTTGGTAGCTCCAATGTTGACTTTCTCAGGACAGCGTTGCAATATATATCAACTTGACAAAATTATTTGCCAGTTTGTAACAAAAATGTTGATTGTTCGATTTTTCCATACTCTTTCCTTTCCTGTTTGCAAGAATTTTATACCATTTGCCAATGTGTCGAATCGTTGTTTAAAAATGTAACGATAATCTTAAATGCCGCCCCGTGCAGCTTTCTTAAAGATCTACTTGATTATGTATTCTTTGCTCATGTATTAAATATAGCTGAATGATCGGTATTTTTATGTCCTGTCTTTTACTATTATCGACGCTTGCAGTGTTTTAGACAATATGCCGTCTTCTACTTTAAAATGTCTTAAGTACCTAAAAAAATATATTTTAATTAATATTGTACTTTGAGAATTTAATATCTCTTTATTCTACTATACAGTTAATGTATTGGCTGTTTTCATCCCCATGTTAAAAACGTTTCAAACGTATTCTTCTCCAAAGACGTACGTATTTGGGCTCTCACGCGTTCTTGAACAAAACTTAATCAAATTATTTGACTGGCTCACCAGTTATTGTTTTATTATTTTGCTTTTTTGTAATTTTTAAAAGTTAACATAAATGACCAGATTCATTTATATATCTCACATTATGGTACGTCTTTGTAATTGCCTGTAAAAACCATTAGTATTGTATGATGTAAGTCTCGATGACATTTTAAGATGCATATAATCTGTAGACGGTATAATTTAAATGGGGGCTTTTGTGGATTATTGATGTACTAGGGGGAGATGTACAAATATTTGTATTGCATAGACCCACAACAATATCAGACGATATTTGGGGGGTGTTTGTAGATCAATCGATGCTGAAGCCTTTAGGATTGTTATACACATTATAAATTTGCTATTTGTTACCACTATGAACTTGAACCTTAAATTGTAATTTAGGCATTCAATATCTATACATTCGTAGCTTTTATCGTTATCAGTTGTTCCGTCTCTGACGTTGTTCTTGCATTTTTGATAATTGTTAAAATGCAACAAAAGTCTGAAATTAAAGTCGTCCCTGTTTCATTCCTGCAGATTGTGTAGTAAAACATATTTGTATCCCCTGCAGTAATAGCTTCAATCTGTAACCTGGATTCAATTCGTTATTTACTGAGAGTCCTTCAGACTTTGTCCGTGCTACATTATTAATATTAAGGTTCTACAAAAAAAGGACGAAAACTTAAATAGTCATGAGTTAAAGTTTTTATAATCGTATGGTATCCTTTGTTGTAATTATTATTGTTTAGAAGCGGCAGGGAGAGTGGATCATACGGCCTCGTTATGCTATTTATTTGGTAAACTGGCAGCTTCTGTCTGTGGGCCTGTTTATATACACATTTCTACCGACTGTTTGTTTATGTAACTCGATACAGTTCATCCGTCAGCCCCCTCCCTGCTGCTCTGTGAAACCAAACTGTGAAACCAAAAGTGAAATCCAATATAATGTACAAGCGAGCAAAAAACGAAATGGTCCCCTGGTATTTATACACATGGCAATAAGAAATTTTCCCACGCTAACTGGTTCTATTTTCTGACACAGTGAGAATCGGGTTAGTTAAGTGCGGTCGTCCGGGTTTGTTATTTTCGTGAAGTGGGTCAAAATGGGCGACAACTCGTCCGGCCTTAAAGTGTATGTGATTGTTGTGATTGTTGACGTGATTGCAGTGTGCGGGGAAAATAAATGAAAGGGTGACAGAGAGTATGGTGTCTCAACCAAAAATGTTATCGAGACCAGTTCGATACCTCGATCTAGGGTCATGTACATTTATCGTGACAAATCCTTGTAGGGTCGTTTGAGCTTGAGAGAAGTTTTTAAACTTAATCAAATTATTGTCCATTGAACACTAAGTCCGATGAATATGTTGTAGCGTGTCAGCCCCGTTTAAGACCATCAAAAGGTTGCAGCTATCTCTGATGACTTGATGTATTTGAGCATATCGCTGAGTAAAATATAAAATATGGAGAAAATATCCGAGCTGGATTTGATTGTTTGTCTAATATTGCATGATCATATATTATGATGTTATGGATATCCCCATTAAGGTCATGGACCGACGGGGGATTCATCGATAATTGGTAATAAAATCAATAATACCATCTGATTTATCTCGTTCGCATTCCTATTAAAATTCTTAAGAACATAATAGCATCGCTGATCATCTGCAGATGGCTCCACTAAATAAAATGTATCCCACTTAAGCCGTCTCATTATAATGCCGAGTAATAATTGAGTCTTTCCAGACACGGATGGCCCTATGATAATTGCTTGAATAGACTTTGGCAATGCTGGATGATGCTTGACGTGTTCTATTTCTCGCGTCGCTGAGAAGTCAATGATATCCATATTAATACCAAATATAACGAATACTATGAATTTATATTGCGTTCGGTGAAAGAGATTTGCTGGTACCAGTGAATTAGCAACAATAACGACGGGGAATAAAAGGCGTGCACTGACCGGAAGTGTGTGAAATGTAGGACCAAAATATACAAGTTTATTTCGTCTCGTGAGATGTCGGGTGGTGATATAACTGCTTCACTTGGAAAATTACCAGGGACTCCATGGGCTAAGTATCCTGGCGAAAAACATCTTCCTGGATATAATTATTGTGGTCCTGAAACCCGACATGATATTCGACTCGATGAGCGAAATCAACCCAAACCAGAAGAGTCTCCCGTCAATGCGATTGACCAGGCGTGTTTTGTTCCTGATGCTGCTTATTAAACTCCGTATTTACAACAACGAATGTCGCAGACGTGAAGTTGATACACACGCCAAAGTCAGCAAAACATAAAAATCTGCGAGAATAACTAGCTAATCGGCTGGTAAGATCTGCGATAAAAGGTAAATTAGTGTAAGGGGCTATGCAATTAATCGGCCGATAATAATAATAATAACAATGGAGCCCATTTATTATAGTCCAAAGGGAAACTGGTAGGGAAGGGCTGCTATTAGTAAACTTGCTGACACTGCAAGGGTTGCACGTGCTGCAGCTGCAAATTGGTTAGGACGACAGGCAATAGGGCAAATTTATATACCGCGAAACAAATTCAGTATGAACATTTTGATGTCAGTACCCCCAATGAGGTTCATCAGGTCGATATTTGTTTCTACACCATGACACTATTAAAACTGGCAGACGTCAATCACGCATTTATAAATATGTATTAACTGTCGTTGACGTTGCAAATAGATACAATAAAGCAGAGCCGTTATTAGCTAAGACAGTGACCGATGTTTCCTCTGCGTTTGAACGTAGTTATCGACGAGGGACCTTGCAATAGCCACACTTTTTGGGCGCAGTAACATCGATGATGCAAAATCGTAGAGTCAGAATCAGACAAGGACACACTGCCTTACAGCGTGATCAGGAAATCGTTGATTTATTTGGGTATTACTGTACTCAAGAAATTTCCATACGCAAAAGATCTCGTGAATAGGCTACAAGACTACCAAGTGTGATAGCTGCATTAAATAATGAAATTACACATGGAATTTCGGTGAAGTCCATCAATGCAATCACGAAAAAATGCATACCTGTACAATGACATGACTCTTTCTCAAAACAACCAGTACTAGGTAACGTCACTGTCAGATACTTACATGACCCTTGGGAGCTTGAAGGAGGGTGTAAAAAAAGCGACTGATCTAGCCTGGAGTGTAACCGCCCATACACTTTTTTGCGTGGTAAGATCCGCGGGTAGACCTGCAATCTACAGATTCTATTCAACTGCTCTTCAACGAGGATTAGCCCTTGAACAGTTACAAGTAATTCCTGAAAATACTCAATTAACACCGCCCTCCCGAAAGTGAAGGTTTACTGACCCACCACCATCGATGTCGATTACACTCAAGACAGGTCAGCATCACATTTTCACGAGTATGTCCACTATTAATTCCATCTACGGTAATTTGTCTTGGATAATTATTTGAATACTGCTGCCACAACATTCCTTCGTTACAGGTCGCAATGTGATTATTTTTTGTTGTCTCAACGTCATACTCGCCGACACATCAAAAACAAAGTCACTTTGCTGATACCCAGGTAATTGTTTCCTTATTATATCATCACCATTGCTCTGAGTGCGATTCTTGTCCATACTTTTATCCTGAATATATTCATGGACAACCCTCCCTAGCTGAGATATTTTCGTCACTCTTGATACGGCTAAATAAACTAAATTTGACCATTCGATGCGGTCATCGATTGTCCAAATCGTTTTACCCGAAATAGTTATTCCCAGGGATGAACATATAGTTATAGCATGTCCTAGGTTCCAGCACGATGTTGCAACCTTGAGTACTTTTTCAACTGCATCCACCATGACGACAACAATATCATTCAGTACAAGTTTTTGTTTCTCATTGGTCCCAGGAATCGATACATCAGTATTTCGTTTACGTATATCTGCTGGGCGATAACACAATGGGACACGTAGACCTGGATATTTCTCTTGATGAAGCAGACATTATCGCTGCTGAAGTAAATCACGAACAGATTTCCGTGAGGCAACTATCAGGTCACTAAGTTGCCATAACTTCCAAAAATCCCCATTTGCTGTTACTAGCATTAATTTACGCATCATCGTGCACTGGACGCTATCCGGCTGTAGTCGTATTAATGTTGTAAATTATTTCAACGACTCATCGATTGCCCTGTGGTCCTCGAGCATTTCCTCATTATAATCCAGGTTCCTTTGACTACCAGTGTGGGGTTTCGCCGACAAAGGGTGGGTGTTGGCCGTGATCGCCGAACATAATCACGACTGTATTTGTCGTCAACATCCATGGAACAAACATTTAACACGTCTTCAGATACAGTGCAAATCTCATTACAGTTAATAATCTTAAGAATATATTTCGCGCCCATTCTTGGGTCCAGGCGTCTCCCTTCTATCGAAAGAAACCGTGATAGGTATGTGACTTAACGCCACGTTGTTTCATCTCTCTGGCGAGCCGGTGAGTCGGAGTCAGCACCACCACATCAAAGTTCTTGCAGAACTCCTGGTTCAGAAATAAGTTTATTGCACGTGTTGTCTTCTCGGATCTGCCGGCCTATTAAGATAAACAGTTTTATGCATAAGAACATGGTCGTGGACAGGTTGAGCTGAGGACGATGGTGACAACTGTGTGTTCCTGTAACATTCAGGTAGCGGCTTATAATCTGCAGATTCTGAATAATCAAGTATCATCTCTTTCTTCACTCACCAACTGCCCCATGGAGCATTACAGATTCCAATATCACATTCATGTAACAATCCAATATTTTCTGCATGAAGAAATATGTTTATCGCTGCTATAAGATTTATACTCACATAAGCTAGCATCGAAGAACGTAAATGAATACATTGCGGTGAATTCCCTTAACAGTAACACACAAAAGTGCCCAGTTTAGTTCCATCGTTCAAGAAAACATACTCTGAGTACGCTTGTTGTGTCTTGATTATAAAATTAAGTTCGGCCTTGTCGATAATTAATCAAGTACAACTTCGTATAGGATGCGATGAGGCTACTTGTGTAAATTTACCAACGATTTTCTGCCTAAATCTTTTGCAAGTGACGTCTGGCAGTTATCACCGGGTTCTGGCATCCAAACTTGTTTTCGTGGTCGATGCGAAATTATTTTTGTCTCACTCACTGTCAGCGATAACAATATCGCCGCATCAAGCATATATCTTAATAATACTATTGGATACCAGCCACGTTCATTTTTCGCACAGTAATCGTTGGGTTTTATCGCCTGATTAGGTTTATTAACATGTCGGCTAAACCAAGCTACAATAACAGGATGAATCCCCTTAGCAAATTCAAATGATGCACATACAATTCCTGTCTAGTCGAAGTTGGGTAGGGGTCCATTTATCGATACACTAGTAATCTCATGGGTAGGATGCCCAAATCGTTTAAAATACGGGGCACACTCACCCATCCCAAGAAAATTTCCAGGGTAACATGCCACCATATCAACTGAAATAACTTCGTTGATATCATATTTGGTATTCCACAGACCTCCGTGCCATCATCGACACACGATCGTTGAATATTTTCCAGAACTTCTTTCGACGTTGGTCTCAATGAATTTTTCTTCTGGGCAAAATGGATAACTAGAGACGGAACACAAAACAATTACTCTGTAATCGTTCTATCTCTTTGTTGTCGTCGGTATATTTTCGTGTGACTTCAGTCATCGTTGTATAAAACGACTTCGCACAATAAAGATTTCCGCACTGTCGCACAAACTGATCAAATTGTCTTCTCTCATCATCACTCTGAAACAACCACATAGACATTGGATCAGTTTTACTGATCTCACGAATATACTCAAATACATCACATTCAGTATCCCCCTCCCAGTGTTGTAAGCCTTGTCGGAGACAAGGGGGGACAAATCTAACTCGTTTATCTCGTGGAAAATAGGTTATACTTGACGTCCAGGCGTGAGCGTTATGGTCATTTAGTATAATCGGAGCTCCATTTTTCATGTACTTGGTGCTGTACAAAACCTCGCCGGTTATTATTTGAACCGTGACAGGAAATCCCATTAATTTATTTTATCACGTCGTAACGGTCTCAGACCCTTCCCTCGTAATCTGTTCTTAAAGTGTTATGTGATTCTCTGGGCGGCACAATTTAAAATGTCGCCCCCACCCGCACACTATCCCGTCGCCAGTGACCATCGCATTGTTGCAAGCGCATTAACATCATGCTCATTTAACGAATAAATAGCATAAACCACTGCAGTCATCGGATAGGCTTTATCCTAATAGGGTTTGTCCACCCCAGTTAAAACTTCTGGTCTAGAATTTTTATCTAATACAGCCACCCCTGTGATGCTAGCGCCTCCGCGGTTTCGTGATTCGCGAACAGGGTCACGTTTATCGCGGATAATCCAAGTTACATCTCCCTTGTCAACAAGTTGTCCTCTTCAGCCAAGGCAACAATAGCAACAATATATTTTACTCTGAAAACTATCTTTATCCGTCTTTTAAATAATCCACGCTTTCTGCTGATCGTTGGTCATTCATGGTAGCATCGATCATGTGACTAGTATTCATACCCGGGGTCTCTAGCGACTCTCGCAAGGATCTGACTCTCAGTGTTGACCACACTTGAATCGCGTCTAAACTGGCTCTTGGCCCCACGGATACGATCAAGTAATATTTCGATGACCCCCAGCTGCTAGACCCACTGTTGGGGGGGGATGTCGTGGCCAGTCTGTCAAGATCAAATCGCCCGCTCCGACGACTAAGAGCCCCATGCCCTATCGCAGATATTCATGCATATTCCTCCATTATATAACAAAGGAAAATATATATTTAAATTAAACTTCAACTTGTATACATATAGCTTGAGCAAAGAATAATTGTAAGTGGTTGCCTATTGGATCCACCACCCTGTGTGAGAAGGCGTGTTACAATACTTGTTGTGCGTATCATATACAAAGTTTGCGATAGGGGAGTCAAGGACCCAAACCGTGTTTATAATGTAATAAAGGGATCCGGGTGCGACGATGTTGTTCGTGACGTTTGGAAGTAGAAAATACAGAGGGTTAAAATGGTATTATGATAAGAAGAAAAACGACTCCAACATAAAGCACTCCTCCAGTCGTAAATGCTGGCATGAAGGATGCAAGCGAATATCTCGCGAGAATTTCGGGATCACCATCCCCGGCTGATTTATCAGCTACAACCTGCCTTGATACTAGCATTCGTGATACTAGTATCAACGATGTTGACATTAAACGACCCTGAGTAAAGTCGGCGATCTAGTGATTATTTGTTTCGTTATTTTTTCTTTTCTTCTTCGATCGATCAATTATAATTTAGAAAAATGATATTTACCATACAGATGGAGCAAGGAAACAACCACGATAAAGTTGAGAGTGTAAACACTCGGAGTATTAATACTCCAACTCAAACGTTTAGAGAGCATCCTGTTATCAGCAATTATGAAGCACACACTAGGATGAGATAAGACATTGTAAAAACAAACAGTCGGCTTTCTTACTAATACTGGTTAGGGGGGCAAAACTTGTCCCTCGCATAGGTTTGTGTACAAGTGTTATAATGGCGTGATATGGCGAGGTTTTGTTATCAATCATATTGATTCGAGTCCAAGAAATAATTGCCTGCAGAACCTTGAGGTTGTCACAGAAAGTAAGAAATGTAAACGATTAAATACTGGGAAAATACCATAAAACTCCCACTGCGTATAGTGTCTGTATATCCACAAACATACGAACACATAATTTCCATCGATATGTACCGCCGCCAAATAGTTCGGCATTGTCCGAGCTTTAGTATGGCGTGTGGCGGAGGAAATAATGAAGTCGACGTTGTCCAAGAAATATAATCTGCGAATATGTTGATCATAATGAACATGCGTGGGCTAATGCAGTAACACTATTTCCACGAAATCGAACTGTTAAATTTTATCAAGAAGATATATTTAATTTTATTAACGAAATAAGTAAGAATGACCCTGTATCAATGTGGTTATTTCAAAGTTCAGATAATGGAAATTGTGATCAGTTTGTACGGCCTAATGAAGTTATTTATCGTACAGAATCTCTCCATGAAGAAAAGAAAAATCTTGCGTTGAAATATATCCATGACGATACTGAACAATTACTGAGTAATTGTTTTACTGTTCCTTCAGTTGCTGCTCATTTTGCTAGAGACAAACATTCGTGGAAACTAGCACGGTTGTATTTTCTTGAAGAAATACAACGCAGTTGTCTCGAGTACGGACACGATGGATTATGCAATAATAGGTACGAGTATAGAGATATTATGTCAGTTGATATGGTTTCTTATTATTCTGGAAGTTTTCTTGAAATAGGAGAACGTTCTAAGTGTTTTGAGTGATTTGAATATCCCACACACGAAATGACCAGAGTATCGATAAATGGACCATTACCACATTTTGATTTGACTGGATTCGCTTGTATCGAGTCATTTAATTTTGCCGAAAATCTTCAACAGATTTTTTTTGTCTGGCAAACATTTTTCAGAAAAAATATGGGCACCAACAGTATTATTACGGTATATGCTCGATGTAAAAATACTATTATTGTTTACAGTAAGTGAAGCAATTATATCATATCGCCCGCAGAAAGGAGTTTGGCTACCACAACAAAAGAAATAATATGATGACGAAAATCCCGATATAACTGTTTTTAAGAATAAAATCGTCAAACGTCTGGGCAGAAAAATAATCGGTAAATTCACCCAAGCAGGATCATGTGATCATAAACGATATTGTACAATACTGATTATAGATGATGCTGCACTAGATTTTATATTTGCTGATACAACGAATATAAATACATTTATAAGTCGAGGTAATGTTAATTTATCAGATGGAACTACAGTTGTGAGTTATATTGACGGTGAGTCACCGCAGTTTACTCATTTAAGATCTTCAATATTTGCGTACCTTTCCATAAATATATTACCGATGTTAAATAGAGTTTCTGAGTTTATTGTCATAGTCACTACAGATTCATTTTATATCAATAAAAAAATACAGGATTACTATTGCAACTACATATCGGCACTTATGCATCATTGAGAGAATGGAGACTAAAACAAGAAAATATACTTAATTATTCTGAATCCAAAGACGATGAAATTAAGGATATTTAGTACCCAAAAATTCAACTATCAAAACTGTCATCAGCACGATCTGTATTTGATTCTGTAGCTTAGACATAAAACAATTTATCTCAATGGGCCTGGCGGTTGTGGTGAAACAATTCGTGTGATTGAATTATTCTGGAACAGTTGTTCAGAAATAGTTGTATTAACGCCTACACACAGATTCGCAAGAGAAATGAAAGAAAGAAATATTAAATCATGCATTTATCACAAATTATTTTGATGGAAGGGAGAACGAATGGGAGAGAAATATATTCCAAGGATTGTTTGGGATGAAATATGTACTGTTTCATTAGAAATATTAAAAATATTTCTTGAATGGTTATTGACAGAAAAATACTGCTGTATTAATGTGTGTCGATCATGGTCAATCACCACCTTTTGTTGGACTGTCTCCACATGGATGGCTGAGGGATTTTGTAGACTATTATGAAGAAATAACTGATGATCATAGATCGCTTAATTAAGAATTAATTAATAAAATTCAATGTGAAATAATGCGTGAAATAATTTCAGAAACTCCTATTAATAATTTTTGGAATTTATGGAGACCAATGATTTGACAGTTGCAAGTTGAAAGATAATTCATAATAGACTTCAGCATCACTTATTTATGTTACATAATGAATTTTTTTCAAATCTACCTGTACAATTGTGTTATCGACCGGTTGATACGCGACAACAGAATGTCGACGTTGATATACCAGGATCGTCAGAAAAACAAAATCTTGGATTAAATGATATTGTTTTAGTTCCTGTCAGTGTTGTTGAGAGCGCGGACTATGGACAAAACTCCGTGGATGCTAGGATACGCAGTGACAGTTCATTCATCACAAGGATTAACTATCTCTGATACAAATGTTTGGATCATCGATGATCGTATCGAATGGTCAAATGTAGTTTATCTCGCAGTGTCTCGAGTCAGAAGAATATCTCAAATGCGGAGAATTGTAATAGACTTCACAGAAACTACTGTTAATATGGATGTTATTGACAATGATATAGTAAGAACAAAATTAGTTATAAACAGTGTGACAAAAAAAGCGCGACTTTGATCCCGCAGCTGATGTTATCGTGACAATGAATCAACAGCAAAATAATCATTGTGCGAGCTGTAAAACAGTAATGTTGTGGCAGTATTCAAATATTAATCCTAGAAAATTTACCGTACACAGAAGTAATAGTAAGTTTGGTAATACACGCAAAAATGTAATAATGACCTGTAATCGACGTCGAGGTGCTTGTTTACAAAAGTGAATGCTGTGGTAATTGTGTGTCTTCAGGAATGATTTGTAATTGCTCGCGTACAAATCCACGTTGAGGAGCCGTTGAATCTAATCTATAGATTGCAGGTCTAAACGTGGATCTTACCACGCTAGAAATTGTATGTGCTGTAATACTCCAAAGAGGATCTGTCGCTCCTTTTTTACCCTCGTCAAGTTCACCGGGTTCATATAAATACCTGACACTAACATTACCTAATACTGGTTGTTTTAAAAATTCATGTCGTTGTATTGGTATGTTTTTGTTTTTTTTTTTGTAATCGCAATAACGGGTTTCATGGCAGTTCGAGTAATTTCATTATTTAGCGCACCTATCAAATTTGTAATCTTGCAACCCATTCGCGAGACCTCGTATCTTTCTGAATTACTTCCTTTGCATATTGATATCCAAATAACCACTCAGCGAGAGTTCGATTAAATCGTTAAACAATTGCCTGATTACGATGAATTGCAGTATGTCCTCGTCTGAATTTGACATTATGTTGTTTCATCCGATATGATACTGCACCAAAAAATTCTTTTGCCAGGATCAACCTGTCATAGGTGTGGCCATCGTTAGGGTCCTAGTTGATAAATTCGTTGAAAAGCAGAAGAAAATTCATTTGCTGTTTTAGTTGATAATGGTTCCACTTCCTTATATCTATTTGTAGCGTCAACGACAGTTAACGCGTGTTTCTATGTACGTGATTGCTTCCAGTTTTAATAGTATCATGTGGTAAATATAAAGTATCTGCTCGATGAACTTCATTAGGAATGCTGACATCAAAATGTGCATGCTAAATTGTTTTAGTTGGTGATAGTTACATTTGTCATATTGCCATTCGTGCTAACCATTTTGCAGCAACAGAACGTGTACCATTTGCTGCATCAGGGATTATACTAATAACTGCTCAACCCTTCTAATATCCCCTTGGTGTATAAGAAATCGATTCCATTATTTTATAATAATCGGTTGATTAATTACTGGCTCCGAATAATAATTTCCATTTCATCGCATATCTTATCAACCAATTAGCTAATGATTCTCTGAAAGATTTATTTTTTATAGAATGCATGAATTAACTTCACATCTGCAATATGTCGTTGCTGAAGATCTTTACTTGTATAAGCTACATCATGAACATGACACGCTTTATCAATAGCGTTTATAGGATATTCACCAGGTCTTTGTTGGTCTTTGCTATCAAGTCGAGTGCCAGGACCTCAATAATTATATCCTATTTTTTTTGTACCACATTTTACACATTTACCTGTAAGTGCAGGCTTTTTATTTTTTGTTATCTTAGTTGTTAATCCACTTGTGGGGCGTGGATGTTCTGCATCGAATGCAATATAAATTCGTATTATTTATTATATTTCTACAACATGGATGTCATTGATTTCTCAGCGACATGAAAGCAAGAACCAGTCCAACATATTTCAGCATTACCAAATTCCATCAGAATGATAATAATAGGTCCATCTGTGTCTGGTAAAATGAAAATATTACTTAATTTGATAATGAGATGGCTCAAGTGGGATAAGTTGTATTTAGTATCTCCGTCGAGGACGGTAATGATATTATTAAATTTATTACAGATATTGATGAAACCCCGTCGGTAGATGAACTAGATGGCTTTGTTAATAATTTAGTAGTATATGATGATGTAATGTGAGATAAACAGTCAAATCCAGCTAGAATATTTTCCAGAGGCAGTCATAAAAACACAGACGTGATTTATGTTACTCAGCGATATACACAACTACCAAAAGTGACCAGAGACAACTGTAATGTTTTAGTTGTATTTAACGGAGTTAATACATATACTTCGCGAAATATTCACCAGACGTAGTGTAGCGGAGACATGGATATAATTAAATCTAAAAACTTCTTTTCGCGAGCACAGTCAACCCAACACGGATTTATATCAATAAATTTATCCGATCCTCGATCACAATATCGTATAGGACTTGATAAAATCTTTGGATGAGAGACTGATTTAATTAAAGCAGCAGAGGAGGTGCATCCTCAATGAAACGTCCGTTGAGTAAACACACGCGCATTCTTTTCGACAACACTAACGACAAAGATAAAGTAACAAAACAAACTAACCCAATTAAAGAAACTCTCCATAGAGTTAGAGGCTTTGGTTTAGCGTTATTACCCTTATATTGTTTTTTATGTATTAGGTTTTAGTTTTCAAAATAACGTTTCAGCAAAAGGTCTGTTCACCCTCGCTGCTGCTGTAAGTGACCAATAATCATTACTATTCATTGTACCACCAGTAAATAACGCTGACAAATAGCCGGTGCTTCATTGATAATGTCAGGAGAATTATTGCCAGTCTGTCGCCCACCAATTAATATCTCTTTTCTATCAACGTCGGCAAGGACGTTACTGGGGCACGGGGTAACAAGACCACTCTCACTGGTACTGCTACCAGGTATGGCAAAACCACTTCCAGTAGCACCAGAATCAATCTTATCCAGCCATCTGGTTAGTGAGATTGGTCGGGGTCTCTTGCTGATGTTGCTTCTGCTTTTTTCTTCTTTGATTCAGATCGAGTTATTAAAATGGCATACCTCGTTTCATCCCTTGCTTGTTTAAGCAAACGCTCCCTTTCTGCGCGTTGTTGTTCCTCTTGCTTGTCTACTTGCTGCCTATACACATATGCTGCTTCTCTCAATTGTTTGCAATCTGGATCCTCGTTTGGGGCTGTCTTCAGACCAGTATGCATGAGATACATATACTTAGTCCAATCGGCCCGCTTCACATCTTTCAAATACTCGGATTTTACATATTTTTCTTTCTCATCGTATCCAAAAGCTACAATATCAAGTATTTTGTTGTTATCCTTAATAACGGCGATACCCTCCTCACGACATTTCTCCATAACATCAACGTCTTTAGTCTTTTCTGGCGGCAATACCTCCCTCTTCCGGTTGTGGTTGGGGAGGTCACCGGGGTAGGGGTACGTCGAATAATGGTTCGCAGACGAATACAGCTTTTTGTGATGTCTCAGTTGCCACACCCATTTTTTATATTGGTTCGACAATCGGCTCAGATAAGTCTGCTTCACTTTCTACAAATCCATCCCTAGCTTCTTGCCGTGCCTGTAATTGTTGTTTAGCAGAATCGAGGACAAGGACATATTTTTGAATCGCCTCAAATCGCTGTCGACCTAATTTAACTGTGCGAGATTCCATAGTCAGTGCAGAGTCATACAATTAAACAATAACAAACAAACGCGACCGCACTTAACTAACCTGACTGATAGGCTAGGTCGGTAGACCAATAGACACACTAGGGGACAGGGGACAGTTTGTATGCATAAAGTTAATGCGTAATCAGCGACCTAGAATAAAAAAAAGTCATAAAATATCAAATACAAAAGTGACGCCCATATGTTTCGATACCTATATTAAAACAAAGTATAAGAATATTATCCATATGACCAGAGAAATCAATTCCAGTTCATAGCAGAAGAAGTTTATGCGCACAAACCCCATATTTCTACCGACAGTTCTGATGTCCGAAGGTCATTTGTGACACCATGTGATGCTCACAGTGCAAACACAAGCCCTTTTCCTTGATGACACTTCTGCAAAACAGTGTGTACTAAACAGGCTGATGCAATTGAAAATGTTGTCATCCAAGCCGTTTTTGAATATTCTACTTGCCCCAAACCCATGTGTTTACTGTTATGGGAGGCTAGCTCTTCTTCCTAGCCGATAATTGGTATTTCACTATGAACTTACTGCAGAGTAACTATGGAAGGTGTACATGCCTGTCATCAATTTCAAGAACAATACAAGCCCGAAACACCTAGTTCACAAATATATCCATATTTTTAAATAGTATAGAATAATACCTGAAAAAGTCACACCAGAGCCTTTAGTTAACAAATTTGCCAGCGGCCAATTTCCGAAACTGGACCCTCCCACCTTAGTGTAGGAAAATTTCTTATCGCCGTGCATACATATATACCAGGGGACCGTTTCGTTTTTCTCTTGCTTGTACCTTATATTGGATTTCACTTACAGTTTGGTTTTACAGAGCAGCAGGGAAGGAGGCCGACGGATGAACTATATCGAGTTTTATAAACAGACCGTCGGTAGAAATGTGTTCATACACAGGTCGACAGACAATACTGTACACAATCTCGGA
The DNA here is from genome assembly GCA_028554795.2 of Sinohyriopsis cumingii. Taxonomy (NCBI): domain Eukaryota; kingdom Metazoa; phylum Mollusca; class Bivalvia; order Unionida; family Unionidae; genus Sinohyriopsis; species Sinohyriopsis cumingii. Next base: position 31,786,624 of record CM068840.1, read on the forward strand.
GAAGCTGTCAGTTTAACAAAGAAATACCATAATGAAGCCGTATCGTCCACCCTCTCTGCTGCTTCAGTGCACTCTGTTTTGACGTCTGTGGCACGATCGACATTCTCTACGTTGTAAGCTTTATCCAAAATCTCTTTATCTTTCAATTTCTACTGTTCGTCCACCATTTTAGTTTTCAATTTCACTTTGACTAGACATTCTGTGTTACTTTTTGGAGGGGGTAGGGAGTCCCTTGTTAAATTTCTTTATTTTACTAGTTACATTTATTGATGTATAAAATAAACTCAACTATGCAAAGCAGATGTTCATATTTTATTGAGCTTTAAAATATTAATGTTTATAACTTTTCCCGTTAAAACATTTAAAACCAATTTTAATAGTTTTCCGGCATATACACTAAAAATCAACAGAACACCTAAACAAGCAAATATTCCCACAAAACCTAATCAATTCGCTGTTACAATATTTTCAAGCTGCTGTGCAAATTTAGCCGGATACAGATTTGTATAATTATTAACATAAATACCTACATCAGATACGTAATTATTAATTTAAATACCTACATCCGATACGTAATTATTAATTTAAATACCTACATCAGATTCTTGGCATCCTTCCGTCTACGGGAGACGATGACGTAGCTCCAAAGTAAGCTTTTGTCTATCCTTCTTTCTAGCTCTCTTTTCAGCTTGTTTTATTCTTCTCTCTTCCTCTGCGTTTTGAACTCCTGCCTGACAGCTAGGCGCCAGCTGGAACGGTTGTTTGCACAGCTCTCCCAGTCGTTGACATTGATGTTTGCCGTCTTCATATCCTTCTTGCAAACATCTTTACAGCGCAGATGTGGTCGTCCAGTTGGTCGTGCACCTTCTGCTAACTCCCCATATAACAAGTCCTTGGGAATGCGACCTGGGTCCATTCTTTTGACATGGCCAAGCCAGCGAAGGCGCCTCTCGCTGAGAATGGAGAACGTGATGTTCATGTTGGCGCGTTCTAGAACCTCAGTGTTGGGTACTTTGTCCTGCCACTGGATGTGCAGAATGCGCCGCAGACATCTCAGGTGGAAGCTGCTGAGTTTCCTCTCATGTCTTGCATAGGTGGTCCATGTTTTTCTGCTGTAGAGAAGTGAGCTGAGTACGCAGGCTTGGTAGACACGCGGTTTTGTCTTCTCTGTGAGGTTGGGGTTGTTCCAGACTCTCTAGTTAAGTCTGGCCATCACTGCTGCTGCCTTGGCAATCCTGCCGTTCACCTCAGAGTCAATGAAGAGTGAGCTGGAGATGTTAGACCCGAGGTATGTGAAGTTCTCGACAACTTCCAAGTTGTACCCATCGATGGTGACAGAGGGAGGGGAGTCTGCGTCCTGCGCCATGACGTTCGTTTTCTTCAAACTGATGGTCAGTCCAAATTCCTTACAAGCATGGGAGAGGCGGCATACCAGCTGCTGCAGTCCATCTTCCGTGTGTGATGTCAAGGCTGCATCGTCGGCGAAGAGCAATTCACGGATGAGTACCTCTGTGACTTTAGTCTTAGCACGGAGACGGGCGATGTTGAACAGATTGCCGTCAGCCCTGGTATGAATGTAGACTCCCTCGCTGCATTTCCTTGAATGTGTACTGGAGAAGCACTACATCAGATACGTGATTATTAATTTAAATACTTACATCAGATACGTAATTATTAATTTAAATACCTTCATCAGATACGTAATTATTAATTTAAATACCTACATCAGATACGTAATTATTAATTTAAATACCTACATCATATACGTTATTTGCTGTTTTCATAATGCCATGATTGAACCATCTTACTATTTTGATATTTGAGATGAGCAATTTAATACACTTATTCTCCCGAATGTCGTTTTGTGATACAACTAGCTTCGACAAGACTATATTCCATCCAATGTTGTACAATAATAGGCAATATCTATAGATAACGATATTACTGATTTCATATTAAACTCGTAAACATTTATATCACATTTCTGAAAACTGTCCAATTTAATGCGATGTAGCTTTGTACCTTTAAAAGAAAAGTTAAATTAATGTTTTATATTCGTTCCGCCTCTTTCGTGCATGCACTTGCACTCCACGAAGTCTCTGCAGCCGCACTGCAATAGGCAAATACATGTGATTGTTTACATTTAACCTTCAATATAAGCCCATCTTATGTCTCTGGTCTGGAAATATGCTGGAGGAAAGTACCTCTAAGGATTTTGGTACATGCGCATGCCCATAAGGATATAAATTTGTCGCTTTTTTGCGGTGAATCGGGACCGTTGTCACCGTTGCTTTCTTGCGTCATCTCAGTCAGTATGTCTCTGGATCACTTCAATTACACGGTTAATCTCACCCTTACTTGAACCCCTTGCTTTATATGAGCTCTGGAAATAATTCAAGATGTGAAACCTTTTTCAGACATTCTAGTACATTACAGTTTCGTATGCCGTGCAATCTAAAGTAAAGTCAACTCATACTCTTGGCACTAATTTGATGTTTTATTCACTTTGACTTGCTCTATTCTGCCGATTTACACTGCCATACTTGACGAAGAATCAGCGAGGAAGCAGGTGTACTCATTCCTTAAAGATGCTAATTTCTCTACGGGCTTTTTTGTCACTGTTAATTGTTTAAAAGTATGTAGTTAATAATAAATACAATTGTTATCAAGTAGACCAAGAGGAACAAGAGCTTTTCAGGGAATGTTTCAAACAAAAAAAGATGAAATTCAATATTTTTATCTAGCTCAGTTACGTTTGACATGTATTATTCGTTTCATAGAATTTATTTTAAATCTAGAAGTATAAAAGATAATGCGGCCCTTTCTGGAGGGAAAGACAATAACTATGTTACTGTATGGTAAATATATAGACAAAAAGGGACGAACAATGATGTGGAGAGGGTGTTATAGATAAGGGATGCTTAGATGGTAATGTCTACCATATTCTACACGTCTTAAATCCCAGCTTCAAATCGTTTTCAAACAATTTTGTTTCATTGGTGACTTATCCATTGCTTGCATATTTCTAAACATACTCGGTTATGTTAAATTCAAATGCATTATATATTGTCATTGATATCTTGGAGAAATGTTTGTGAGCGTAATTAGAATGTCTTGCCAGTGAATCTGTAGTTGTTTTGCACCTATATTGTCAACAGTTCGATCTTGGTCTCAGTACGTGCAAGAGTACAAGGTCGCCCATCAGATGTTCATGGTTTCTTTCTGGGCGTCTGGTTTCGTACTTTCATGCCAGCACATAAAGCTTATGTATTTGCTGCTATAACTTGTTGAGGAGCATTAATAATAATAATAATAATAATAATAATAATAATAATAATAATAATTAATAATAATAAAGAATATACTTAAGAATATGCATATAGCAGAGGTTATTACAAATGATACAATGTTAACATACTGTTATAACAAATATATATCATATCTACCACATGCAAATGTTATGTTTTCATAACGTCAGGATGTATCATTAAAATATTTACAGAAGCAAAATTCCTTAAGAGCTGAAACATTTAGTGCATGTGTTTAATATCACAATGTAAACTATTTCATCAAATTGTGCCTGTGTAATGTGGGCAGTCGACTTGAAACAAAACTAAATAAGTAAATAAACATCAAAAATGAAGTTTAGGTAAACCTTTCCATAACTATACTACAATTAGAGCGAATACTTTCAAGTACTGGATGCAGTTGTGATTTAATACCATTTGATTCACAACAGGGGACTACTGGATTATAAGAAGCCAGTAAGCCATTATTGGCCGGAATTCGCACAGAATGGAAAGGACAACATTACTGTCGAAATGTTATTGAGCCATCAGGTACGTAATTTCAATGCATTCACTCTAGATCTCCTTTAAAAGAGACATATTTAGCACTCATTGTTTTCAGTTTGCAATTTTCTTGTGATGAAATTAATATTATCTTTGTAAAATATGCAATAATTATGTAAACTCACTATCTACCTAGAACGCTGCCATTCGTGGTACGAAGTTCTCGGGAGACACTAAATAGGCTTGAACACCGTTAAAGCTATTGTTGTTAACTTTATTTTCTAATTATACAAACAATATGAGCAGCATGAAAGGCACACATGCTGTAATATGGAAGGGTTTGCTTGGGTATGTGTCTTGCATGTTAATCTATCCTCCCCTTTTAGTATCGGTTTTTAAAATATATTGATTTAGGGCGAAAAATTCTAAGATAGATTGACTCCTGAATCATATGTTGCTTTTGGTATGATCTTCGTTTTCATTTATCAACGGATAGGCAATAATGCATGTCTGCTTTATGACTGTACATGCATAGTGTAAATCATTGATGCTTTGAAGTGGAAGATCTAAGAATATAGTAAAAAATAATTGCACTGCCAGTAGCTGGTAAAGGAAAGCAACATTTCCATTGGTCTGAATGTTAACACGTGATCAAAAATGAATTGCGTTTATTTCTGTATGAACTGTAAGGATAACTACTTTTCTAAGAATACCCACTTCTATAAATAGAGTCATGTTTACAATATAAGATAAACACTGCCAGTGAAGGCAGACACGAAGTAAGCATTAAAGGAAAAGATCATTCTAACAATTTTTTTTTTTAAAAATTGAATAAATTTGGTTTTCATTGGTTGAAGGACTGGTATTATGATGATCTTATTACGATAAAACAGGACAATCCCAAGTGCTATGAACAGCTACGTAACAGAAAACCCCAAACATGTATTACTATGCTCAATTAAGATTTCTGTTTTTTAATCATGCAAACAAAATAACATAACGAATATTTGAAATTTCAGTTATAAGAGTTTAACGTTGTTTTTTTCTGAGTTTATCGTGGTATAAACTGTCAGTTGCCGACTCACACAGCTTACATAACGCCCTTCGGGCGTTATTGCTGTGTGAGTCGCCAACTGACAGTTTATACCAAGATAAACTCAGAAAAAACAACGTTAAACTCTTAAGTAAACGATTCAGTTTTCTGTAGCGCCTGTACAAAAGAATTATTTTAATTCATTACGTTAACCATTCTATCTGAGACTGCTTCATGACGCTGACAAAGAAGCACGATTCACATCTTGTCATTGCACTAGTTGACTTTGGACATGATATAAAAATGTTATTGACCCGATCAGAGTGCAACCATATGTTCTACAAAAGCAGTATGATCTAATAGTGGAAAGATTGATGCAATATCATGGCAAAGAGATTGGCAATTTTTTGTTGCTATTTGGCGTTTTTCGCTTGTGAACAAGACGTTGTGAACGTGTATTAATTTGTGTCAGATGGGAAACGGTTTGTTCGAGTGGAAGAGAAAAAGGCATCTTGCATATGGGTGTGTTTCGCTTCCAACTTTAACATGGTCACTATCTGTTTGTCTCTTTCTCTGGAAAGGACCTCCAAAGATTAAGAGCTATGATTCTACGGCAAGCTAGTTTTTGTTCCTTCCTTAACAAAATGTAAGTCCCGACAGAAGTCATATCGATAAAACAACTCTCTGCTGGAGAAATTAAAAGTCATGACTGAAGTATGTCCTGTGATATCTTATGAAAACTTTCCTAATCATTGTGTAAATAAACAGCTCATGAAAAACGCAGTATGTGTCACCACAACTCACTTTAGAAGGAATGATAATAAACCCTCTGAATTTCAATGCTGTTCTTGATAGTCTTTAAAAGTAATGTTGATGTACTTCTTATGCAGTAATAAAACTATATTAGCCCAAACATTTAGATGTTGTAACATTGTAGTTTCCATGAGTTGTGAGCTTTGAAGAGACAACGAAAAACGAGGTTAGTCGATTGGTCGAGTGTGAACTCTTGAATTATATCGAACGGAAAGGTTACAACTTTATATTGTAATATGTCACTAAGAGTTATATATATATATATATATATATATATATATATATATATATATATATATATATATATATATATATATATATATATATATTGAAGTCTGGCATTCCATCTGAGTAATATATCACGAAAGATTATTTGGTTATCGATGTGTAAGCCTGTAATTCGTTGTTGTTACTATGGCAATTCATTTCTTTTTAAAAAATATTTTTCACATTTCTCTGTAAGATTGTAAATAAGCTTTCCTATTACCAGATAACAAATACTTCAACAAATACGAATTATATTTCTCCAGGGCGGACTACTACTGCTTGACAAACCTATCCACTACATGGATCTGAAGGACAACATCGCTAGAGTAGAAGAGAGCTTGGTCAGTCAAAAACCGGTCTTTCCACCAGGTATTTTCCCTGAAGCGTTTGTCATGTACAATATGCAGTGCCTTTTCATTTGGTTATTCAGCTGTTTTTAACCTTAATTGAAAGAAAAAAGTATTTAACTGAAGCTAAGCTATAACTTAAAAAATATATATGTATACAAAAACTAAACAAGTATTTTGTTCCTAGCAAGTGGAAAGAACGAGCTAGATACAGAGAGATGGCTGCGCTAAAATCGCCTTAACGGGAGTGCGTCAGGGAAAACCAACACAGATCAATAATTCATGCACCTTTCCATCGTTAACAAAGACGTCGATCCGAGTACGCTTTGGTTTGCTCGCTTTCATCTGCTCGGAGTTTAGCTGGCGGGCATGATTGCAGCCTTGCCGTATTAACCAAGACGACAATTTGGGCATACAAGGGTTTTGCTGGCTTTCATATAAGCAACTCTTAACGGGCGTGCATCAAGGAAAGCCAGCACACTTCAATAATGCAAATCTACACCAACTTTTAATGACAAAGTTACACGCAGCAATGTGAAGTGAGCATCAATGTTGTTTGCCATGAAAGAACTGTCAGCAGGGCTTAAAGTGACACGAATAACAATGGAGTCAAATTTCGAAATGATTTATTGCAAAAGCGCTATTTATTATACGCATACGATACACGTGTTCAAGCCCTATAGCAAAAGGTTAAAAAACGTGAAGCGCCATTTCGCCAGTTTCAACTGCCACCGGGTCAGTAAAAGAAAATGTTTCCACAATGCTACATCTGCATATTCAACATCAAGTATGCAAGAGGAAATTACACGAAGGCATTTAGCGGACAGTTGTCGCAAACTAACCGCTGAGACGACAACATAATTATTCCACATCAGTTTGGACGATAAATGTCAGAAAGCATATTATACCACTAATGCAAGAATAGTGGTTTTGCATGTATTTAAAGTTTAATTTACGAGTGTCAGGCGCTTAGCTAGATCATTGTGCGTCATTCACAAATATAGAATGACGATGGCATTCTCTCGTCAAGTAGCGAACAACAAAGAAAGCAATTCTGTATATTTAATGTATACACTGGTCATGAATGCTTCGAGTGACTTTTCTCATATCAAGATTGATTTGCAATACTTACAAATCATTAAAATTATTGGCTTGAATTACATTAGTTCCTTTCCTTGTCAAAATTGTCCTACCCAGCTGCAAATCAGCGAAATAGGTAGCTACGCGCATGAGTCCTCGTTTATAATAACCGTAACAACGACATCATCTTAAAATGCATCTTTGCGTCTCTTTCACTCCCACTACTACAACGGAATGACATCACAGAGGCCATGACGGACGTGGACCAATAAGGTTCAACCGTTCTCGAGGCCTATATTAAGCTTGTTGTAAGCAGCTTACATACGTATTAAAGAAATGGATCGAAAAGCCATCGGTCGGTCCGACTCGCAGCTCGGTCGTAGGAGCTAAAAATCCAACAAACAACAGGGTGGAGAGCTTCCAATTGCTGATTCGTCGATCAAAGGCGAAACGTAGAATTATTAATGACCAGCGCATTTTACGTGGCACGGCACAATTCCAATGAAAGAGAACACCAGAATGGAATTCCTGCTGTGCGCCTTTAGCCACTACGTGGATGGCGTTACTGCGGCACTATTGAACAAGTGTGACTCCAACACCGGCATCAATTGTTACGTCGAGAGTGTCTACGAACAAGAAGCAGCTGAAGAAACGCCAGCGCCACGGGAAGTTGAAGTCATCAACGTTCATCAGTGTAGCGTTTGTCTGATTATTACACGAGAAGGCATCGTTTTGGTGGCACGATTCACCTCTTGTCATTGTTTTAAAGTTTTGGTGACTTTGGTCACAGTAGAATAATGTCATTGATTCGATGTATGCTCAGCAGTGAATCATATGTTATGTGATGTTAGAGCGAAAAGAAATATTGTTTGAGGCAGTACATTAATAACAAATGGTGATGTATCAAGGAGGGAACTGTATCATCAGTTCTAAGGAATATGAAATTCAGCAATGCACGCGAGGACGCACACGTTTACATAAATATTCTGTATAATCCATACAAACTAAGGGCGCACATTATTTGACAAAATCACGGAGACTGTGGACATTGGTACATTATGACCAACAATTACATATTTTCACATCTAATCCAGTCTTAACAACCAGTACGTCCGCTCAGGTCGCCTAGTGTTTAGAGCGTCCGCCTAGGATGTTGCTGATTCGAACCAAGGCAGATGATTACATGTTTTTACTTGTTTGTGTATCCATTTGTGTATGCGTTTGTTTATTGATCGATCTAATTTGTTTATGCAAGAATAACAAAGATGGTTGAAATTTAAATGTTTTACTTGAAGAAAAAAGTAGAAAAGTCACGCATTCGGTCTCGTACGGTTGACAGGCACAACATAATGAGATGTATTATTATATTCTTACGCACAAAATGAGACGTGCCTTCGTAATTATGCGGAAAGAGCAAGTTATTGGACACACGGTACTAATGGTATGGAAAAATGGGAACCAGCCTGAAAATGGGTAAACACAAAATAGAGTATATATGGGTTAGGTTGACCAGGATTGGTTAACAATGTAAGTTATGTTGCAAGAAAAGAATCTTTTGAGAGCTTGTCCTAGTTGTAAGTGAAAAAAATAGAGACATTGTTTTATTGATGGAATTTCAGTCCTTTAACAGTCTTCAGTTTGGAACATTCATTGCTAAAATTAGCACCTCACTCTTGGTGCGGAATTGAAAGCACATGTTTCGAATACATGCAGGTCCAGAAAATGCCGCGGCTCATATCCTTTCCTCTACACAGAAGCTGACATCCAGGTTTCTTCTATACTGATAAATATAGCTTTGATCATGAGCACTCAACAGTTTTAAGTTATTGAATTTTTAATATCATGGTGTGTGCATAGGTTTACTATGGGAACTGAATTGGTACCGTGAGTCCTATTGATTGATACAAGATGGCCGCAATCGCTTAACCGGCTTGAAACAGCTGTTCCGATTTTAGTGCCGTTTTCATGATATTTGTGCTTGTTGACTGTTTTCATCTTCGTTATTGTGTTCATTATATATTGGCTGTTAAATTCGTATGTGTTTCTTCATCTCCTTGTTTTGGAAACGAGAACAATTAGACTTTTTCTCAGCTGTCTTGCTCCACTGTTTTTGAACAAACCGCCATCACGTGATACTCGCCACTCGACCCGTTTATGCTACGAAGGACCCTCATTAATTGCTTTAAATGATCACTCCTTGGCTCTCCACACTACATTGTGCTCTAGATTGAACGAACTGGGACTACATTCATCATTACCTAAATGTAAACAGAAGCGAGAAATGAAACGTTGTTTCAAAGCTGGCCGGCGTAGAACAGCAAGAAGAATCCCAGTTATCTCCCTTATTTCGGCGCAACCATTTAAAAAACATTCGATCGTTAATTAAGGTAACATAATTCAAATCCCTATTAATTCGTCAACCTTTGTGTCAACTATCCAAGAAATACATCTGCGCATTGCATATTCAATGCCCAGTCAGTAGGACCACCGGAAAAGCGCACAGAAATAGTTAATGTTATCAACTACCAAAATGTTGACATATTTGTCTTGACAGAAACATGGCTAAAAACGTCAGGCGATGAGCCCAAGTGTGCGGATCTAACACCCACTGATTACTCCATCAAGTCGTTCCCCCGTAATTCTCGCGGAGGTGGAATTGCTCTCATCACAAAGAACTCCATGATAAATCGTCTTAACCACACCACAACATTCAGTTTCGATCATACATCGTTTCAACTAGTCCAAACCACATTCACACTGGAGCAAAGGTCAGTCCATTTTTTCTGCCGTTACCGCCCTCCTCCTAATAGAAAAAACCAGCTGGCTGACTCTCTCTTTTTGGAGCAGTTTCCGAATCTCCTAGACTATGGAAATTCGATCGGTGGCATCCCCTGATTATTCTTGGAGATTTCAACTTTCACTTTGACTGTCCCGGAAACTCAAATACATCAAAACTCATAGATTCCATTAATGTTTTCAACCTCAAACAGTCAGTTGACCAACCCACCCATAAACATGGTCACATTTTAGACTAGATTCTTCATAGACCTAATGATAACATTATACGGTCCTCCCTGGTATCACATGACCTTGCATCAGATCACCTCTGCACTATATGCCATCTTGACGTATCAGTCCCTAACCCTCCACCTTTATCTGCTACTAAGAGAAACCTCTGATTGATAAATAGAACCAAACTAATGCACGACATCCAAGCTAACCTAACAACTTGCTTACCTCCTACCGCAGAACAACTTGATAACTGTCTGCGTTCATTGCTTGACAAACATGCCCCAGCTACCAAGTGCAGAGTATCAATTCAAAAGTGTTCTCCATAGTATAGCAGTGTTAGGGACCAGCTTCGCACTGCTAAAAGAGACCGCCGTAAAGCTGAGAGGCTTTGGCTTTCCACCAGACTCACTATTCATAAGCAAATCTATGAAGTCGCTAAGAAGAATGTCATAAATATAGTCCATGCAGTGAAATCAGCCCACTACACTACTAAGATCATGGAAAGTTCCAGCTGCAAAGAGCTCTTCGAGATTACTAACAAGCTAATGTCAAGGAACAAATCAACACCACTTCCAACTACCTTCTCTCCAGTCGACCTTCAGGACATGTTTGTAAATTTCTTCCTTGACAAAGTACAAACCATTAGAGATAAGCTTGACACCACAATTTCAATTGACTCGTCGTCACCATACAGTTGGGATACAGAATTTGAGAGGCAACCATTAGCAGTATTTGAACATGTCTCTATGGATTTCGTACGTACAATCCTGATGAAGAGTGCACCATAGTCATGTGAACTAGATCCAATTCCAACATCACTGCTTCTTGAGTGCTTAGATCCAGTATTGCCTAAACTAACTGATGTTATTAATAACTCTCTCTCATCCGGGGAATTCCCATCATTTTTCAAAACTGCCATTGTAAAGCCTCTGCTGAAGAAACCAACACTAGACCATAACGATTTAAAGAACTACCGCCCAGTTTCTAATCTCCCATTCATATAAAAAATCTTAGAAAAGGTTGTTCTATCCCAGCTTGTATCTCATCTAAATTCAAACAGTCTTTTTAGCAATGTACAATCTGCATATCGCCCTTGCCACAGTACTGAAACTACTCTTCTAAAAGTAGTTAATGACATTCTCTCTGCGTTGGATAGCGGAAAGATTACAGTCCTCACCCTCCTTGATTTTGTCTGCAGCATTTGACACAATAGACCATGATATATTACCTCACCGTCTTCAGCATGTATTTGGCATTCATGATACAGCCTTACTGTGGTTCAAGTCCTACTTGGTCAACAAGACACAAATTGTATCTGCAAATGGAATACACTCCAGCCTAGTTGATCTATGTTGTGGTGTTCCACAGGGGTCTGTTCTTTGACCTGTTCTCTTCATTCTGTAGACTCATTCGCTCTCAAGTGTCATAGATCATCATCCATTGTCTCGCCAATTGTACGCTGATGACACCCAAATATACAAATCTAGCCACCCAACTGAAGTTGATGCTACCATCCAAGGTGTAGAGAGGTGCATTTCTGATGTGAAATCATGGAGGACATGTATCAAGCTGCAGATGAATGATGATAAAACTGAGGACATTCTGATCACAACACAAAGACTTTCTCAGTCACATCCTTTACCTCAAACAATAAATATCAGCAACACCAACATTAAATTCACACAGTCAGTACGAAACCTAGGTGTTACTCTGGACAGTACTCTCACATTGCACCAACATGTCATGAACATATGCAAGGCTGCATATCTTGAGCTGAGACGCATCAGCTCCATTCGCAAATATCTTTCAGTTGATGCCTCTAAAACACTTGTGTGTTCATTAGTAATTTCAAGACTGGACTATTGTATCTCAGTTCTGTCTGGTTCATCTCAATATCTACTCCATAAACTTGAAAAAGTTCACAACACAGCTGCTCGGATCATGCTTAGAGTACCACGATCAGAGCACACCTCCTCGCTGTTCTGTACCCTACACTGGCTATCCATTCGATTCAGAATCAAACACATTTGTTCTTTCACTGTCGGACTCTAGTCCAACATACTTATCCGATCTCACCTATGTGTACACACCAGCAAGATATTTAGGCTCCTCTTCTGACAATCGTATACTCATTATTGCCACTATGAAAATAAAGTCATATGGACAGCGTTCTTTTGCATACTAGGGCCCAGCAACGTGGAATAAATTGCCCACTGAACTTAGATACAAAGACACAGTGATCACATTCAAGAGGGCTCTCAAAACTCACTTATTTCGACTGCAAGAACAAACTTAAAGACCTAATAATGTTTCCTACCTTAAATATTCTCAGCATGTTTTTTTATTTTTTTTATAATGTTTTTCTAATTTCATGGCGTTTGTTTTTGTAATAATATTATTATATGTTTTTTTATCTTATAGGTGTTGTCTAATGTTGTAAAGCGCTTAGAGCTTCTAAAGATTAGGCGCTATACAAAGTCCTCATTATTATTATTATTATTAAGTGTCGAGGCTAGGGTCTCAAAATAGCGGGTATGGAAGTACATACGTTTTGTGACGTCACGTGAAAACAACGGATACACATGGCTGGGACGTTGTTGTTGTTGTTGTTGTAGGGTTTAACGCCATTTTTCAGCACACGGTAGTGGCCAGTATTAATGGTGGAGGAAGAACCCGGGAAAACCCCGGAAAGAACCACCGACCCACGAGAAGCTACTGGCAAGCTTTCTCACATACCCACATTAGCCGAATCCGAGACTCGAACCCACGCAGACAGGTGAGATGGCAGTGATCCGTAACGGAGAGCGCTTTAGACCACTCGGCCACTCGGGGCCCCGGCTGGGACGTACATGCTATCCTAATAAACCAAAACTAAATTTAAAGGAGGTCTGGATAAACTAGTTCTTTTTTCTGTCTTTGATGAGCATTGTAATGATGATATTTCCTCTAAGTTTTAGTGTAAAATATTCACGTAAATATGCTGTTTATCATGAAGATAAACATAGTGAATAATCTTTAAAATTAAACTATTTTACAAAATTACTCTAAGAATTAAAATTGGTGTCAATTATTAGCAAAGGACCGTGACAATTATATGATATTTATAACTTTCAGTTTCAAGCGAGCGCACCATTCCGTTATCATTTTTACCAGACAAAACTGAGTGTCCTCAGTAAAATCACTAGTCATTATAATGAGACGGTAATCAACTTGATCGTTCGCGTGCGCAGCGAGTTTTGTAACAAGCTGAGTTTTCCTTGTAACGCCCAAACAAGGTTTATCCAAAAGTTTGAAAGCAATTAGCTTTCTTTCTTTCTTTCTTTCTTTCTTTCTTTCAGTCTTCTTAGATTTTTTTTTTTTGGTGGGGTGCTGACGAGGTGACCTAGTCATCACTGTGATGTTGTGAAAACATCATGTTTTGCGTAGACACTGACAGGTAATTGAAAGTGTATTTGTCTGAGACACGACTCCTGGATCGGCATCTGTCTGCTCAGTTATACCAATTCATCATTTTAAGCTTGCTTTAAAGTTTACCTTGAGTGGTTCCGGAACATATACCTAGATAAAGTTTGAAGTAGCGAAATATTACTTCTGTAATTTCGCATCTTTAAACCTTGACCGAACCGCCTTCAATTGGTGACAGGGGAAATTCTTTAGCTCAGTTGATAGAATGTCGGACTTGTGATACCACGCCTACCTGCCCTATTATGTCGTCTCATTGTTTCCCCGGGCAAGCTCCTAGCTCCCATTTCGTCAGCATCATAATGCCAATAATGTGTTAAAAGTGCCGTTAAAATCAACAAAAACACAAACAGCTAGGCAGCAGCAATCAGCGAAGCATCCCCCCCCCCCATCGTTGTAATGCGAACGACTTTACTAAATAGCTCAAGGCAGACATCACAGAGCATCGATAACGGCACAATAAAGCGTACCTGAGACGCCTTGTGTAGTCTGTTTCTTGATGGAATTTTTGTTGTTGTTTTTTGTCCTTCTTTTTTTTATTTCAGTTAAGTAGAAATGTATGATCTTGTAAATGTACTAATTCGCGGTGACAAATGACTTTGGTTAGATGGCTGTATTTACAAACAGCCTTACAGGATCCATATATTTTGAAAGAGTACGATTTGTTAGGCCACAGGATGATTGGAATGTGGCTTTTAAAGCCCAAATTACGGGCTGTATTGACCCCGTTTATGGGTTGATTTGGCCCAAATTACGATCCCAGATTGCAGGCCGATTTGTACCAAATACCAAGTTGATTCGGACCGTACGAAATATAGTATTACATTTCGTCCAGGATTTAAATGCGAGATTTACATTTGTTTAGAATATGATATTTTTCATTATTTCCCAGGTACGTTGATTGGTACAAATATGCATTTAAGGAAACAAAACCCAGATAATGGGATTGTTATATATAATGAAATGGAACTAATGAAATAAAATAGCGTAAGACTATCTTGCATTAGCAGTTTCAAAGCGAACTTTTTTATGCAGCTCATTCACCTTTGTGAAAAATTTAAATAATTTATTTTATTGATATTTAATAAGATTATAAACACCGACAAAAATCGTGAAATCAGGAAATCAGGGCTGATGCAGTAAATTATCATATATATATATATATATATATATGTATATATATATATATATATATATATATATATATATATATATATATATATATATATATATATATATTGTGGCGTTTGGTAGGGTTGTGGAGGGGTGTTTCCAATATATTATTTAAATTGTCATAGAAGTTCCACCCCGGGCTCGATTTTGTAGGGAGTGAAATTAGTGATAGAGAGAGGTAAGGCTCCGGGCCCCCAATCAGTAATGCCGATAGTTAAATTATTGAGAACACAAAAGATGAAATTCAAAAGAATAACAATTTAATACAATTCAATAGTCAAATGATAATAATTTCCCAATCACTCTTCTTCCTCTCGATAAAGTGATAGCCTATTGCATCCTTTGGTTTATAGTATGAGATCGTTTTTTCCACTTGTCCTTGTTTTCTACTCATCAGTATCTCTCCTATCCCGCCAATGTCTTCTCTACTTCCGACTTCCCTCCTAACTCCTTCTCCTAGACTGCTCATTCTCCAATTCCTCCTCCTCGACTCCTTTTTCTCCTCCTCCTTGACTACGCTGTCCGACTAGCCTTCGATTCACATTCGACTTCTGCACAGTCTCTATGCGGAATAGAGACGGACTCTCTCCTAGAGACTCGGGACTAAACCACACCTGAAGTCTGTCCCCTAAAAGCGTTCTGTGAAAACACAAGGACGTTAGCATATTTCTGTAGCCATCACACTAAACCAACAATCAATCATCAGATAAAGGCTATTACATTTTTCGGCCACGCATTCGTGCACATCGAAATACCCATACGCTCTTGTATGGTAAACAACGTCGTAATAAAAGCACGGTATCAACTACTTATCATACAGACATCAATAAATTGCGTCACATCAGTGTATATATATATATATATATATATATATATATATATATATATATATATATATATATATATATATATATATATAATCTCACTATACTGAACATTAGCACAGCAATCAGACGCATTTCTGTACATTACACTCCCACAAGTGTACACAAATATTCAAATATCCATATTGCCTAATTTTACACACTGCAACCATATTCCAAAGTTACAATTCAATTCAACAGTTGAAAAATCTAGAATATCACATGAATAAATGCACTAGGCTATTACGAAGTAACCAAATAGCGAATTACAATATTAATTTTAACCACCAGCTAGCAGTCTACATAATTCTTTACATAATCATAGCCCATTTCTCAAATACGCATGTAAATTAAACACTACAAAGGTAATTCTACGTACTAACGATTCTAGTAATGGAGTATAACTACTGCACATAATTACAATTACACTGCGTTAATATCCTGCAACAATCGAGCAAATAATTCACTGACCTTTACGAAGCTTTGCCTTTCCTTGGAATTTCCTAAGTTTTCCCACCAATTTACGAGTGGCTTTCCCGGAGTTATTGCTTTAACTTTCCATCACTTGGTTTCACAATTACTGAAGATTCTAGTCTAAATTACTCAATTAAAATCGGATTGAATAGTAACAACACCTTCTCTCAATTCCGATTGGATATCGAGTCTACCCTGTTCTATTCAACTTAGCAGACAATGCTCCGGCCGTCTATCATTATGGTGAGATTTACAACGCCAACAAGGGTCCTTTGTTCTTGAACAAAGCTTTCAACGTCCACATGTGCTTTTTGACACCCAACAAAGCTGGCTCTCGTAACAATTACGAACAGGACCACTATAGCCACGAGGTCTAACATATATACATGGCTTCTAACCAATTCCTTTGTTCTTGGAATTGTTCTTGACTTACATAATCGACAATTTAGACTGATCTGAGAATGTTAGTGCCTTTTGAAGAAAAAGGTTATGTAGACGATTTCTTTTAAGATAAATAAATAAATAAAAGCATTATATAAAAACAATGAGTACGGTAAGCGATTTTCATTAGCGGAATTTATAATGTGTTATTTAGATGTATGCAAATTGCTATTGAACATATATGGTGTTCAAGAGCAAAGATAAGTAAACATCATATTATTTATAATTAAAAATAATTGTATTTATATATTTCTCAGAGTAGGATTCTCAAAAGGCCCTCATTCGTCCCATGCACTTCCTCGTCTGTTGGCGTTTGTGTCTTTTGAGTTTACCCTGGGATATTATCTTAACTTAATTTAGCACCGTTTGGGTATTGCTTTCTTTTGCTCAACGCGTCCTGAACTAATATAACTGCTAGCACTAATAGTGGGCCATGAATTGGCCAAACCATTTTGACCAACGCCGTTTTTAAAGCACTTTTTTATACTTGCCAATGTACTCAATTTAAATGCGATAGCTTGTATCCATTTTGTTCTGAATTCGACCAGAAATTTCTAATAACTATCTTATATAATTTAAAATGCCGAAAATCAATCTTTTACATTCTATGCTTGCGAAAACAGGCGTGTTCCATTGTTTGGGGTTTTATTTCACGTTTGACATGGTCCGAATCAGTTTGGCATTTGGACCAACTCAGCTTGTAATTTTGGCTGAATCAACCAATAATTTGGGCCGAATCAGCCATGGTCCAAATCAGCCAGCATTGGAGTTGTTAGGAGCGTGAATTGTCAACTAAATTGGAAAACCTCAGACTTTACATTGTTGCATTTTATTGCCAAATGACTTATTACTAATCATAAGGCAATAGTGTGATCTAGACAACATGATGCAGATATATGTAAATCGTGCTAATTCTTATGGGGAACAACTCACTGCATGATGGTATTCGGTCCTTCGCAGCTTCAATTTCAGGTCTATGGATCATACCTTGATTGTACGGCAATAGCTGCCATTCAGAACACCTCGACTATTTCCGTAGAATGGATTAACCGAAAAGTTAGGAATGCATCAAACGGACATTCACAAGCACTAAGTCAATCCTAAGTCTGTCCAATCGTGGACATAGCCTAGATTGTCCGAATATATTGCGGCTGTTTTCTTTTGCGAAGTTATTTCCTGCAAACAAAATGCATGATTTTGTTTTGTAAATTACTGCACCTGCGTAGAACCGATGCATAGTTTGGTTTCCCAAACATATACGAGTTCGTGTACTGGGTATTCGGGACTTTTTGCATGTTCAAATGTATATCATCAAATCTGGTAGCATATCATCAAGTGCCATTGTCTTCAGTTTTAAGTACAAGTCTGGGTCCTTAACTTGGATGTCTTAGACCAATAACGGATCGTGTTGGTTTATCATCATTAATTAAATGTTTTCTAATTAAACACTTAGAGCAATATGAGTAATTCCACATCTGCCTTTAGTTCTCTGCCATGGAATTGTTTGCAGAAGAATCACAATACCTTATGGGCAGCCTTGTTCGTCAAGTACAGTTAACTAGAAGCAGGAAATGAATAGTATGTGTGCAGCCTTGTTCATCAAGTACAGTAAACCAGAAACAGGAAATGAATAGTATGTGTGCAGCCATGTTAACTAGAAACAGGAAATGAATAGTATATGTGCAGGCACATAAATGAACGATATTGGTAATATATCTTTGGGTACATTTTGAAACCTGGAGCGGCACACTCACGTCTTAAATTATATGAGAAACTAAATCTTCACCTGCGAGTCACATCCGTTATTTTCTTTTCAAATTTAAATAAAACTACGCCTATTAATCGATTAGTTCAATCACGATATATAATGATTTTTTCGACATCAACAGCCTAATTGAGACTTCTTATGACAAGATGGCCGCTATCGCATAACCGGCTTGAAATAGCTGTTCCATTTTATAGAGCCGTTTTCATGATATTTGTGCTTGTTGCATGTCTTCATCTTCGTTATTGTGTTCATTACGTATTGGCTGTTAAATTCGTTGTGTTTCTTCATCTCCTTGTTTTGGAAATGAGAACAATTAGACTTTTTCTCAGCTGTCTTGCTCCACTGTTTTTGAACAAACCGCCATCACGTGATACTCGCCAGTCAACGCGTTTATGCTACGATGGACCCTCATTAATTGCTTTAAATAATCACTCCTTGGCTCTCCACACTACATTGTGCTCTAGACTAAACGAACTGGGACTACATTCATCATTACCTAAATGTAAACAGAAGCGAAAAAAGACACGTTGTTTCAAAGCTGGCCCGCATAAAACAGGAAGAAAAATTCCAGTTATTTCCCTTATTTTGGCTCAACAATTAAAAAAATTCGACCGTTAATTTAGATAACATAATTCAAATCTCTGTTAATTCGTCAACCTTTGTATCAACTATCCAAGAAATACCTTTGCGCATTGCATTATTCAATGCCCAGTCAGTAGGACCACCGGAAAAGCGCACAGAAATAGTTAATTTTATCAACGACCAGAATATTGACGAATATTTCCTGACAGAAACATAACTAAAAACATCAGGCGATGAGCCCAAGTGTGCGGATCTAACACCCACTGGTTACTCCATCAAGTCGTTCCCCCGTAATTCTCGCGGAGGCGAAATTGCTGTCATCACAAAGAACTCCATGATAAAACGTCTTAACCACACCACAACATTAAATTTCGACCACACATCGTTTGAACTATCCATATTCACACTCACACTGGAGCAAAGGTCAGTCCATTTTTTCTGCTGTTACCGCCATCCTTCTTTTAGAAAAAACCAGCTGGCTGACTCTCTCTTTTTGGAGCAGTTTCTGAATCTCCTAGACTATGGAAATTCGATAGGTGACAACCTGATTATTCTTGGAGATTTCAATTTTCACTTTGACTGTCCCGGAAACTCAAATATCAAAACTCATAGAGTCCATTAATGTTTTCAACCTCAAACAGTCAGTTAACCAACCCACCCATAAACATGGTCATATTTTAGACTAGATTCTTCAAAGACCTGATGATAACATTCTACCGTCCTCCATGGTATCCCATGACCTTGCATCAGATCACCTCTGCACTATATGCCATCTTGACGTATCAGTCCCTAACCCTTCATCTTTACCTCCTACTAAGAGAAAACTCCGTATGATAAATAGAACCAAACTAATGCACGACATCCAAGCTAACCTAACAACTTGCTTACCTACTACCGCAGAACAGCTCGATAACTGTCTGCGTTCATTGCTTGACAAACATGTCCCAGCTACCATTTGCAGAGTATCAATTCAAAAGTGCTCTCCGTGGTATAGCATTTTAGGGACCAGCTTCGCAGTGCTAAAAGAGACCGCCGTAAAGCTGAGAGGCTCTGGCTTTCCACCAGACTCACTATTCATAAGCAAATCTATGAAGTGGCTAAAAAAAATGTCACAAATATAGTCCATGCAGCGAAATCAGCCCACTACAGTACTAAGATCATGGAAAGCTCCAGGTCGTCGTCACCATACAGGTGGGATACAGAATTTGAGCGGCAACCATTTGCAGCATTTGAACCTGTCTCTAGGGATTTCGTACGTACAGTCCTGATGAAGAGTGCACCAAAGTCATGCGAACTTGATCCAATTCTAACATCACTGCTGCTTGAGTGCTTAGATCCAGTATTGCCTTCACTAACTGATGTTATTAATACCTCTCTTTCATCCGGTGAATTCCCATCATTTTTCAAAACTGCCATTGTAAAGCCTCTGCTGAAGAAACCAACACTAGACCATAATGATTTAAAGAACTACCGCCCAGTTTCTAATCTCCCATTCATATAAAAAATCTAAGAAAAGGTTGTTCTATCCCAGCTTGTATCTCATCTAAATTCAAACAGTCTTTTCAGCATTGTACAATCTGCATATCGCCCTTGCCACAGTACTGAAACTATTCTTCTAAAAGTAGTTAATGACATTCTCTCTGCGTTGGATAACGGAAAGATGACAGTCCTCGCCCTCCTTGATTTGTCTGCAGCATTTGACACAATAGACCATGATATATTACCTCACCGTCTCCAGCATGTGTTTGTCATTCATGATACAGCCTTACTGTGGTTCAAGTCCTACTTGGTCAACAGGACACAAATTGTATCTGCAAATGGAATATACTCCAACCCAGTTGATCTATGTTGTGGTGTTCCACAGGGGTCTGTTCGTGGAACTGTTCTCTTCATTCTGTAGACTCATTCGCTCTCAAGAGTCATAGATCATCATCCAGTGTCTCGCCAATTGTACGCTGATGACACCCAAATATACAAATCTAGCCACCCAACTGAAGTTGATGCTACCATTTAAGGTGTAGAGAGGTGCATTTCTGATGTGAAATCATGGAGGACATGTATCAAGCTGCAGATGAATGATGATAAAACTGAGGCCATTCTGATCATAGCACAAAGACTTTCTCATTCACATCCTTTACCTCAAAACAATAAATATCAGCAACACCAACATTAAATTCACACAGTCAGTACGAAACCTAGGTGTTACTCTGGACAGTACTCTCACATTGCACCAGCCTGTCATGAACATATGCAAGGCTGCATATCTTGAGCTGAGACGCATCAGCTCCATTCGCAAATATCTTTCAGTTGATGCCACTAAAACACTTGTGTGTTCATTAGACTTTCATGACTGGACTATTGTAACTCAATTCTGTCTGTTTCATCCCAATATCTGCTCCAGAAACTTCAAAAAGTTCAAAACACAGCTGCTCGGATCATACTTTGAATACCACGATCAGAGCACACCTCCCCACTGCTCTGTACCCTACTCTGGCTATCCATTCGATCCAGAATCAAACACAAAATTTGTTCTCTGTGCTACGTTTCACTGTCGGACTCTAGTCCAACATACTTATCCGACCTCACCCATGTGTACACACCAGCAAGATAATTAGGCTCCTCTTCTGACAATCGTATACTCGTTATTGCCACTATGAAAGTAAAGTGATATGGACAGCGTTCTTTTGCATACCAGGGCCCAGCAACGTGGAATAAATTGCCCACTGAACTTAGACACAAAGACACAGTGATCACATTCAAGAGGGCTCTCAAAACTCACTTATTTCGACTGCAAGAACAAACTTAAAGACCTAATAATGTTTCCTACCTTAAATATTCTCAGCATGTTTTTATATTTTTTTATTTTTTATTTTTTAATGTTTTCTAATTTCATGGTGTTTGTTTCTGTAAAAATATTATTATATGTTTTTTATCTTATAGCTGTTGTCTAATGTTGTAAAGCGCTTAGAGCCTCTAAAAATTAGGCGCTATAAAAAGTCCTCGTTATTATTATTATTATTACTTGTGATTTACAGGTACTGCTTATGGATACCATGCATTGACCTATGGAGTCTATGTGGACAGACTCGTCGCTAAGGCTGACCCGAAAAGAAGGACCATGGAACAAATATTTGAGGAAGAAATTGTGAAACCATTCGGTTATTAGTCATTTTCTAGAGATGTATCTACGTATTTATAAACTAATATCTTTCTTTACCTTTCAACAGATAAATGGTGTTATATGTTTATCTTCTCGGCTTTACTAAAAAAATACGTATGTATGTATGTATGTATGTATGACTAAAGTTCAACCTCTTCCTTATAAGATCTGCTTACTCTGTTTAACATTGCTTAGGGCTACGGTTCACGCATGAGATGTGATTGTTCAAGAAGATTGAACTTGATTATGTATTTGAAAAAGCAACGTGTGTAAAAGCTAACATCCGTGTTTTGTGTAACTGTGCACAATTTAGCCGCCCTCTTCGGGGCTGATCAGTAGTTTAGCGTTCGGCTTTCACCGTGTGTCGTTGCTACTGCGGCCAACCGATCAGTCCTTAATGACAACCAGGTATAGACCAACCCGGAATTAAACCTTTTCCATTCTAGACTAATGTGGTCCTTGCTTTTAAGCCCAGTAGTGCATCTCACACATTTTGAGTATTTAACGGTGAGAGATATTTAAAAACGCATTTGTGGTTTTGGCGGTGGTTATAGTGTTGTTGTTGTTGTTGTTGTTGATCATGATGATGATGATAACGACGAAAATGGTGATGTTGGTTGCACTAGAGATCGCTGAAATTAATGAATAGCCAAAACTTGACTTCTGTTCGTCTTATTATTGTCTATTTTGACAAGAACTCCACGCTTACAAAATACCGAATTTCGACATCGTTTCAGACATAGATTTTCGTATGAATACACCCAAAATGGAGTCACATCGTGTTGCGAGGTTACGTTCACAGTCTTTATGGGCAATGATAAAGACGTGGATACTGGAGCCACACCGGATATGGGGTTTCCTTAAACTGTTGATGAACAACAGCCCTTACTTGAAAGGAGCTGGCTCCGCAATTGCAGGAGTAAGCAAGGTCAGTTCAAGTTCATTGTATCTAACCATACCAAATCTCTCCCAGATTTCGCAGGGTTTTGTATATGGACAGGAGCGCAATGAATGCTGGGAGGGACTGTGCTGCGCCATAATGACAAATGAGTTGAGTGAATAGTTTTTGTCTTACACGTGAAACAAATAAGTATAAACACGCTTACAGTACGCAAATTATAATGCCCAGTAATTAACCGTTTGTTTATGGTTATTTAATAAAGGAAACTGATCTTACTCAATAATAATAATATTATTATTATTATTATTATTATTAGACGCTCCAAAGTCCCCTTTATTAGTACACATTTTATACGGATATTTTGAGGCTGCTTTTATTTCTTGAAGTAAACGAGTACTTCCGTGTTGGATCGTCTGTCACCTTGTTATGAAGATTTGTTGACCATAATAGTTGAATTGTGTACCATGCACATGCGATGTAACCAAAATACTGTGCCTGACAATACAGTACTGTCTTTTTTATCATGAAAACAAGATAGTTCTTTTATAATATGAGAATAGTATGCCCGACTCTCATGAGAAACAAACAAACAAAATAACTCAGTGTATGCATGGAAGATGATAGTGTTGCTGGAGTCGGCATCAATGGAGATGTAGAAAGCAGCAGTTTTAGAGTAAAATGCATATTCGAAAAGGGAACCAAAATGAATTCGCTTCAAATAGATCGATCTTTATTTACTAAGTGAACATGTCAGATATGGAGTTTGTATCGTATGCGCATTTAATGCTTTATATGGTCTGATCAAAACATATGTGTACATTTTCATTATCATTGTTAACAACTCAATAATTTGCACTTCAAGGTGTACGGCTCTCTACATTTCATATAATTAACTTTTTTCGTCTTTGAATCAAAATGTCGATAACGCATGAAATTTATATTGTGTTCATTGTAAAGACGCTAAAAGTTCTTCGAAGCTCAACATGACCACGAGCAATATGATGTCACGCCGTGTGACAAAAAAGTCTTTTGTTATTAGAAGGGATGGTGATCATCTCAATGTGCCACCTGGTGAACGTTTCCACTATAAAGTTTTCTCTCCCTCTCTCCCTCTCCCCCTCTCTACGTATAATCTCTCAATTAGTATCCATACAAAAGTAAATTTTAGTTTTGGTCGTTTGCTTTTCTTCCTAGGATACCGAGCATTTAATATTTGGTGGAAACAAATGTTCCTGAGGGGGATAAATATATATATATATATATATATATATATATATATATATATATATATATATATATATATATATATATATATATATATATATATCTGTATGTGTATGTGTGTATGTATGTATGTGTGTGTTGGGGGCGTTGGCAAGCTCTTCAGCTGGCATACGTCATACTGTAGGTTGATTCATGTTTTAACACATTTAAAATGTAAATGAATGTATGGGAAATAATATTTTACAGTGGGAACACCACAACAACCCTGATATACGGGAGGTAACTGTCTCATCATATTCGGGTACGGGAACCGCAAGAGGATTGGCCAAACTCTACGGAATTTTAGCCAATGGTGGAAGCATTAATGGGAAACAACTCCTATCAAAAGCTACCATAGAAAAACTATCTATCCCGGCAGTTGCTGGTGAAGACGTTCTGTTACAACTCAAATCTATAATTTTTGGACCCGGAACCATGCTCAAGAATAACACCAAGGTATGACGGCTTGCCTTTTCGTTTTCTTTTCTTTCCTCTTTAAATTTGAATGAGCATGTTTGTGTATCTTTTTCTGTCATGCGCATAATCATTGCTGTGTGGGATCGCGTTAGCTCAGTAGGTAGCTTGCCAGACTAACGACGTAAAGTTGCAGGTTCGAATCCTGCAGTGGGTCATCGGGCCAGCCTCGATCAGCTACCGTGATGTGTACTTCATCAAGGCATTTTACTCTATTTGTCTCGGCACTTAAAAACCTTTTATGTTGTTGTGCCCTAAAGCGTCAATCCAATCCGCATCAGTACATGTGGTATTTCTCAAAACACCCGAACGTTAGTGTTAGTCTTTCGTGTGTCACAATGAGATCGAATACGAATTACACAGCCTATCGTTCATGAGAGCAAGTGACATTCTCGAGGCTTCAGAATTCAAAGAAAGATGATGGTTGTCTGATGAACCGTTGGCCTAGGACTGTATTGCTATATATTTTACGGAAGCTTCGGTGTGAAGACACAATTAAGAAATATTCAAGTTTTGAAAGAAAGGTTACGATTTTCGCAAAACGAAATACGAAGTTTCTTTCAATATCGTTTTTTTCTGTCATATATATATATATATATATATATATATATATATATATATATATATATATATATATATATATATATATATAATCGTGACTTGAAACAAGTTGAAGTCATTACCCATATTCTCATTTTAGAATGAAAATAAATAACACAAGAAAAACATAACAAACGAATGCGTTTTTGGAGAAAGAAAAAGGGATATGTGCCAATTTGCGATTCTTAAATCTGGTCATCTGCAGTAAAATGGCATTCAACTGAGAACTGTGAGAAAGTTATATTACAATTTTCGCGTCTGTCGTGGGTAAAGACTCAGTCGAATTTGATACCAATTGTAAAAAGACTGCTTTGGTGCGTGACTTAGATTGGCGAATTTGATGCAGTGCCAATAATCTTAGTCGAAATGCTGTTTATCTGTTACTATATTGGTCGAATGAATAAGTTGCACATCGGCATTATAACAAAACAAAAGAAAATCTTTTTGTAGTTTTAAAAGTTTGTTTTGCGAAAATCATAATCTTTCTGTCAAAACTTGAATATTAAATCTCAAATCTAACATTTACATATCTGTTTGATTATTATATTGTTCCCGTCATTGAAAGACCTGTACACAAGACCATTGTTTATCAACATGTTTTACCGTAAGATATGAATACGATATTGTCTTCATTGTCCTGTTGCAGGGACAATACATGTTTGGCCATCCAGGATACGGCGGGCAAGAGGGATATGGCGACCTGAACACTGGCCTAGGAATTGGATTCATCACCAATTGTATAAGGAGTGAGATGGCCGAGCATCCACTGTACGTTTCTCTCCAGAAAGCAGTTTCTGACACTTTAGACGAAAAGGACAATTGATGTTAACAGTTGACCGTAACAACAATGTATTACGTCTCTTTGCATTGTTCTTCAAGAGCTCTTAATCACCATTTATTTCTTCACTAGATGATTAAATGCATACATGTTCTTAACTGACCCTCTTTTAATAAAGCTTTGTCATTCAGCAACATTTTAAAAAAAAACAAACTGGGAACCAAATGTTCTTTATATGCACACGCCAACTAGAGGCGTAATTCTCGTCATGTAAACTGATAGCAAAAAGGTAAAACACTTAGGCCATGAAGAATGAAATTGTATTAACAGGCTAGAAAATAGTTTGAGAATTTTGCATGAACTTAATGTTGCTATAGGAGAACAAAGTATTTTGTATTTTTATATGTTTCGCTATATATATATATATATATATATATATATATATATATATATATATATATATATATATATATATATATTCTATGACTTCATACCATTCAAATATTGCCAAAAATTATCATAGAATGAATTGTATGCTTGCTCCTGTCAATGTTTCTTTTGATTTAAAGTGATAATTTAATATTATTCGCATTTGAATTCGCTATCTCGTTACACGCCACTGTAAATTTAAATAGTCTTAACTCATGTTTGTAACCTTGATTAGCTTTTTATTGAGCACATGTGTCTTTTCGCCCATTTTTGTTTTAAAAGATCCACATTTTGAATTGCTAAAGGCAATCAGTGACATACTAATCGGAAAGGGAAAACTGTAAATCAGAAATGTAATACATAAAACTGTAAATCAGTAATGTAATACATAAAACTGTAAATCAGAAATGTAATACATAAAACTGTAAATCAGTAATGTAATACATAAAACTGTAAATCAGAAATGTAATACATAAAACTGTAAATCAGAAATGTTGTAATACATAAGACTGTAAATCAGAAATGTAATACATAAAACTGTAAATCAGAAATGTAATACATAAAACTCATCTAGCCATTTTATTCATTTTATGCAGCTTACTTTTGGTGCATTATCTAAGTTTCTGTTTGAGTTTATATCTAGCCCAAATGGCTGAGGTAATAAAGTGTACTTAATCAGTTTAAATAAAGCATTACATAAGTGAGATGAAATTCAATATGACGAAACTTTATGTGATATCCTTGCAAACTACTTATGTATTATTAATCAACAGTCCATAATCTGCTGTCTGTTGCTTTTATTCAATAAAATCCGTTATTGGATATATGTATTGCATCAATATTAGCCGAAGTTTACTGCATTGTTTTTAACGAAAATAAATTTTGGTTTTTGTTCACTGTTGAAAATATAGAAGAAAAGAAACCCAAATTCCATTTCCAAGGTGACTCCCGGTTAGAATCAAATGTTGTAGTGAACGTATATATTAGAAAGATACTCGATATGAAATCAATTTGTTTCTATAACAAGTTCGTTTATTTTTATTTCTGGCAGTCGAGACTTCATCCCCTTCCATATTGACGGAGTGTTTTGTACCAAGAGGTTTCTTAGCTTTATGATATTGAAATAACAATTTCTGAGTGAATTGACCACATTCAACTATGTGCACACAATATTCCACGCATTCTCTTTTGGTGTAAGTTAAGTTTTAGTGAAAATTCTCCTTTGAATTATTTTCCTGGTTTGTACCTCACAGGTGTGTACCTATCTGACTACATATATACGGAATTTGCTTGGGTAGGTTTAGTTCCGTTCATTGCAAACTTATTTCCATTCCACCCTTATGTTTCATATTGTCGGGCTGATAAAATTCTAAAATCACGGTGTATATCTGCGCATAGCTGTAACATATATCCATATCTTTTTAAAGTCTTTTATTTAAACGATGCAGGGGGTGCTATATTTCGCACGTTTTCATCGATGTACAAGCAGTATCATATAATTCAAGCTGTTCCATCCAATGAGTTGACTAGTGTGATTGCTTACAATTTTACCCCAGCTCTGGGTAATAAATGTACGCAGAGGCGGCTTTAAGAGTACGCGGGGCCTAGGGCCGACCATGACCGCGCGGGGCCAGAGTATCGGTATCTCGATTGGTATGCTACTGCAAACACTGATTATGTCTAGACTAGATCACCTTTCGCGATTTGGCGCACGAATTTAGATTTTTCATTATTCATTTTTAAAAATCCTGTTTGTGGACAACGGGATTTTTAATCGAAATAATAACATGCCGACTATGCCTTTGGTGTAATAAACTGATTATTGTTGTCATTTTTCAAATAACATGAAGACACGAATTAAGAACAATAATTTGCTTAATTGCAAGTGTACTCTGAACGTCGACGTCTTTGTCATAACTCGTTACATTAGCCAAACACAGCTGGCAATAAGTCAATATCAGACATGCAATAAAGAACTGCTGACTGGGGTATATATCAATATATGACAGTCTTCCACACATAAACGTCAGTTTCAGTGTTTTCAAAAGAGATGTTCTACATTAATGTACCGTTATGAAATCCTTACAAGTTTTCCAGGTTCACATGCGAAAGTCCACTTTTCTTGCCTTCCGTGTACAAAATTCATGGATGAGATCTTCGTAGTCCAAAGTGGAAGCAATGTCTTTTTCTACTGATAGAATCGCCAGACGCAAAACCTATCTTGAGACATGGTTGACCTAAAATAGTTTTTGATAAACTTCAGTTTTTAGAAACTTCTTTCAGCACTTGCGATTGTCACAGGGACGGTTAGCAATATTCTGTACGCTATCGCAAAATCCTCTTGCTGTTTAATTGCCTGTTTTGGAAAGTACTTATCCAATGCTCCTTTTTGAGTTTTATCCAATTCTTCTCTTAACTTGCGTTTCTTAGCTTTTTGCTGCACCTGATTCATACTTGCGAAATTTATCTCTGTCCCTTCCACTCATGGCGTCGACGGCGAAATGGCGAAACCAATTTGAACCACTATTAATAAATGTTGCCACGCACACCACTATTGAGACACTAGTTGAACGCAGTGTTTCAAGAAGCAGACTAAACTAAGTTGCTGTGGTATCTATAGGCTATCCGGGTACCTGTACAGGAATTACCATATACTAGAGATAGACGGTACATCGCCCGCCTAGCCCAACGGCTCCCACACAACCCTGCGAAAATGTGAAAAACTGAGATCCAAGTTATCGGACAGCCGTTGCCCGCTAGTGGCGTTGAGAAAATGGTTGCATCTGTCTGCTTCTGTGCTGCCACCTGTTAATTGCGTTCGAAGTTGACTAAGTTGACTTCGCAACTTTGCGTGCATTACGTACGGCCTGTATCAGTGTTTCCAATTTTCCGGAGAATAGAACTTGACAAACTCATAACGACGACCTAAAGCCTGAAGCACGAGGCCCCTTAATATCGGGGCCTGGGGCGGTCGCATCACTTGCCACCCCCAAACACCGTTCATGAATGTACGTATCGTATCTCGTGTGCAGGGCCATTTCGTGCACAGTGTACTGAGTTTCTTCTAGTTTAATCTTTTTCGAGAAAGAGCGTTTGAGAGTTGTTGTTGTTGGTGTAGAGTTTAACTCCATTTTTCAGCACACGATAGGCTATACATGGCTGCCAGTATTAATGGTGGAGGAAGAACCCGGGAAAGCCCAGGAAAGAACCACCGACCCATGAGAAGCTACTGGCAAGCTTTTTCACATACCCACATCGGCTGAATACGAGAGTCGAACGCATTTGAGAGAGAAACAGTATTTTCGTCTAAAAGGGAGTTAGAAAAATAAATAAAGAACGATTGTGGACCTATTAAAGAGCCAGGTTTAAACGATGACTTGTAGAAACACTAATTATATTTAAATGTATAGTTGGATACTTATTAGCCATGAAAACTGCTGAACGTTGTTTTGCATTGAGTATGTGGTGAGCGCGTGACACACCTCCGGATTCCGTGAACGGCAAAAGTAAAAAACGCGCTAAAAAGGGGTATCACAGGCATGTACCGTGTCAATTTTAGCAGCAGAGAGGGTGAACAGATCACATGCTTTAAAGTTCATTTATGAACATAAAACATCATACGAAACAAATGAAAATATAAGGTCAATAACGTCAAACTAATGCCTGTTAATGACCGAGAGTTTCTCTAATTGGATCTCTTTATCTTTGTGGTTTCTGTTTTTCAAAATTGTATGTGTGTTTTGTTTACCCACCGTGACAGTTTTCTGTGGTCGCACTCTCTCTGTTGCTATAAATGTGTGAGTAATTAAATCATTATTATATCAATAATGGCGCCAGCCATGGAGTCTTATACAGCTAGATTACCTCGAGAGTTACTAGAGGCAATTAAGAAATACATCCCTCTTCGTGATACTATCAAGCAGCAACTAAGCACGTCAGGAGTCTCATGTGGAATTTGCAGAAGGTACAGAACAATTATTTAAACCAAGTATCCAAGCAAACAAAAGCAGCTGCACTTGTTGCTGTTGGAACTGCTGCTGGGATAGCATAAAAGAAAGCAACAGGACAAGGATTTTGTTTTTTACTAAAAGAGCAAACGGTCTAAGATTACCAGGAACTCCTTATCGATAAGGAAAAGGTTTGAGACTTCCAGGAACACTTTGTTAATCGTTCGAGTGTCAAATTATGATTTACTTCACATTGCTAAACAATTAAACATCAAACAAATTTAGAGGTGTTTGTATGCGTGATCAGTTACCAGAACGACCAAATAATTTTGAAACAGGCATTATTAATCTCGATATTAGTTTCGGTCCTGGAACTCATTGGGTAGCATACGCGATCGATCCACGTGGAATTATTTATTTTGAATCGTATGGACTGGCTCCACCAAAAGAATTTTTAAATTACGTAAACACAATAAAAACTCCAGTGTGGTATTCAACATTACCAACACAGACAATCACCGATGCGCCAACATGTGGCCGTCAAGTAATTTCTGTACTCGACACTGTATCATCATCAACATTACCACCTCATAAAGTAAAGAACACGATTGTACAAGTATACGCGTCGTTTTAAACAGATCTTAAAGTATAATGGTAGATATTTACGGACGATTTTCATCTAAACAAAAACAAAAGTAAGGCGGAATATCTCATGAAAAAATAAAAAATAAAAATTAGTGATGAAATATCTGAATTATTAAATCTTGCAAATGTAGATCCAAACGAAGTGGTTGTATTTCAAGATAAGCAAGAAAAAATAAAGACAAGCAGTCTTTCATTGAAAGATATTATCGTTTTAAATGAATTGAGTAACTGAAAATAGCACAGCTGTGTTTGGTAATAATGGCAAATTAAACCCGGTGTTATTATGTCAACGATATTGGATAGTATTCGTGGTCGAGTATAAAAATCCGGTGATAAAATGACTGGTTCTCTCAATATGTCTAATAATAAAATTACTGGTCTTGGAGAACCAGGATCAGACAATGATGCTGTAACGAATAAATACATCCTTCCAATGACGAACTCGATATTTTCAGTTAATAATGAATGACAACATTTGGATCTGATTATAATACTCATGTGAACACATTTTTGAATTACCGCAAAAGAATAAATATAATTATTGATGAGTTCTTTGAGAAACCAGCATGTGTTGGTGTTAAACTCTCCGAAATAATAACAAAAATCGTCCAGATTTGAGGTAAATAGTACAGTAATGAAAATCAGTCAGATTTGTAATTTGATGGGGTAATAGTTACTAAAAATAGTGAAAATCAGTCCGATTTTGTAATTTGTTTGGGTAATAGGTAACAGAAAGAAAAATGATATAATAAGAGAATTTTTAAAAAAATTAACAAAGTCATGGATAAATCTAGCCACGACAGGGACCCCAGTTGCCTTAACTTTCATTTTCACTACTTTCACTTTCGAAATCCCCTTTACCACTTTAACTTTCATTAATAACTTTGTCATTGTTATCTGACAAACTTTTTCAACTGCCTCAAGTGCGTGTTAATGACTGTTTTCATTTCGTATTCATGAGCTAATTCTGATCTAATTTTCTCAATCACGCTTGAGAGAGATACGACCTTTTTTATTAAACTTCTGTATCTTTCACAGTAGCCGACGACTAGTACATACACTGCTGGATCTGCTTTATAAATATATATTCCGCTGGTAGTTTATAGCTATCTTCAAATTCACGTGCCTGTAAAAATTGAAAATCAAAAATATTTCATTTCTAGATCAAGCTGAATTTTATGCCGTCTTTTTAATTTTTAAATTGCAGAAATAATACTATTAATATTTTCGTAATTCATCTTTTTATATATATTCCTCAACCAAGATAATATAATACAAATGTGTAATAGAGCGCAATCACAACCTATAGATTACTAAATAAATATTTTGCTAACCTCTGTTCACTCCCGAATGCTCTTCCGGACTGACAGAGATAGAGCGATTCTGTGTCTTTTATAGTGTACGCAAAATATTCTAGAAAATGCGTTTGGAAATTCCCCAAAAGAAATACGTAGTAAATGAGTTATATTTGGAAATTCACAAGCCATTCTAGAAAAATATTTTTGGAAATTCCCCTGATCCTAACCCTAACATTCTACGGTCCTCCCTGGTATACAATGACCTTGCATCAAATCACCTCTGCATTATATGCCATCTTGACGTATCAGTCCCTAACCCTCCACCTTTATCTGCTACTAAGAGAAACCTCCGTACGATAAATAGAACCAAACTAATGCATGACATCCAAGCTAACCTAACAACTTGCTTACCTCCTACAGCAGAACAATTCGATAACTGCCTGCGTTCATTGCTCGACATACATGCCCCAGCTTCCAAGTGCAGAGTATCAATCATGGCAGTGTTAGGGACCAGCTTCGCACTGCTAAAAGAGACTGCCGTAAAGCTCAGAGGCTTTGGCTTTCCACCAGACTCACTATTCATAAGCAAATCTATGAAGCTGCTAAGAAGAATGTCAGAAATGTAGTCCATGCAGTGAAATCAGCCCACTACACTACTAAGATCATGGAAAGTTCCAGCTGCAAAGAGCTCTTCGAGATTACTAACAAGCTAGTGTCAAGGAACAAATCTACACAACTTCAAGCTATCTTCTCTCCAGTCGACCTTCCGGACATTTTTGCAAATTTCTTCCGTGACAAAGTACAAACCATTAGAGATAAGCTTCACACCACCATTTCAATTGACTCATCGTCACCATACAGTTGGGATACAGAATTTGAGCGGCAACCATGAGCAGCATTTGAACCTGACTCTATGGATTTCGTACGTACAATCCTGATGAAGAGTGCACCAAAGTCATGTGAATCTGATCCAATTCCAACATCACTACTGCTTGAGTGCTTAGATCCAGTATTGCCTAAACTAACTGATGTTATTAATACATCTCTTTCATCCGGGAAATTCCAATCATATTTCAAAACTGCCATTTCTCCTGGAGAAACCAACACTAGACCATAACGATTTAAAGAACTACCGCCCAGTTTCTAATCTCCCATTCATATAAAAAAATCTTAGAAAAGGTTGTTCTATCCCAGCTTGTATCTCATCTGAATTCAAACAGTCCTTTTAGCAATGTACAATCTGCATATCGCCCTTGCCACAGTACTGAAACTGCTCCTCTAAAAAGTAGTTAATGACATTCTCTCTGCGTTGGATAGCGGAAAGATTACAGTACTCACCCTCCCTAATTTGTCTGCAGCATTTGACACAATAGACCATGGTATATTAATTCACCGTCTCCAGCATGTATTTGCCATTCATTATGCAGCCTTACTTCAAGTCCTACTTGGTCAACATGACACAAATTGTATCTGCAAATGGAATACACTCCAGCCCAGTTGATCTATGTTGTGGTGTTCCACAGGGGTCTGTTCTATGACCTGTTCTCTTGATTCTGTACACTCAGTCGCTCTCAAGTGTCATAGATCATCATCCAGTGTCTCACCAATTGTACGCTGATGACACCCAAATATACAAATCTAGCCACCCAACTGAAGTTGATGCTACCATCCAAGGTGTAGAGAGGTGCATTTCTAATGTGAAATCATGGATGACATGTAACAAGCTGCAGATGAATGATGATAAAACTGAGGACATTCTGATCACAACACAAAGACTTTCTCATTCACATCCTTTACCTCAAATAATAAATATCAGCAACACCAACATTAAATTCACACAATCAGTACGAAACCTAGGTGTTACTCCGAACAGTACTCTCACATTGCACCAACATATCATGAACATATGCAAGGCTGCATATCTTGAGCTGAGAAGCATCAGCGCCATTCGCACATACCTTTCAGTTGATGCCACTAAAACACTTGTGTGTTCATTAGTGCTTTCAAGACTGGACTATTGTAATTCAGTTTTGTCTGGTTGATGTCAATATCTACTCCAGAAACTTCAAAAAGTTCAAAACACAGCTGCTCGGATCATACTTAGAGTACCAGAATCATAGCACACATCCACGCTGCTCTGTACCCTACACTGGATATACATTCGATCCAGAATCAAAGACAAAATTTGTTCTCTGTGCTACATTTCACTGTCGGACTCTAGTCCAACATAGCTATCCGACCTCACCCATGTGTATACACCAGCAAGATACTTACGCTCCTCTTCTGACAATGGTATACTCATTATTCCCACTAAGAAAACAAAGTGATATGGACAGCGTTATTTTGTATACCAGGGCCCAGCAACGTTGAATGAATTGCCCACTGAACTTAGACACAAAGACACATTAAAAACACCTCATATTTTCCATGACTGGCAAAGTTCATTAATATATATATATATATATATATATATATATATATATATATATATATATATATATATATATATATATATATATATATATATATATGTATATATATTGTTCTATCATTAATTATTCTAACAAAATTATTAGATAAATAATAATGGTGGCGCTCTACATTTCTGTATTTTGCATATGGGTTAGAATTTTAAAGAAAATGAATTTCCCCGGCTTTCCTCACTGGTTATACTGGCAATTTAAAAAAGACCTTGTATAATTCAAAGAACCTTTAATTCCCTTTATTTCGATGTATGACTGATGGGTGTAATATGGGTTATAGAGTATACAGCTTGGCCTTACTCGAGATGTGCACATTTCAAAAAAGTGCAAGCACCACTTGGTCATTTTCACTTCCTGAACTTCAGAGATAAATTGTATAAAAAAAAGAGCCGATAACTTTTTTTTTACAATTTATATATTTGATAATTCATTCATTGCACTTTCAGAAGGTGGTATTTTCTAGTCTGACAAAATTCATTTTCCCTATTTTAATAGCTGCTATGGATAGTGTAGTTTGGACTAATTCAGGCTGAGTTTTTAGCACAAGGGAACATTCATTTTAGTTAGCAGTGTGCTTATATCATTTACAATTTCCAAAAGTACAATTTCCAAAGAAATATCATCCAAATTACATTAATGTAGCATAGAGGTATGCCAACATTCTCTCCATTGTGCATGTTTTAAATGCAAACAACTACACCTTATATATGTCACTCTCTCAAAAGTACTTAATAACTGGTAAGAGCCCCCAATATAATATTGGTAGCAACAAGCAAGGTAACTACTTAATGGTTCTGCCGGAGAGAGCGTAGCTTGACAGAGTTATATCCATTCAACAATAATGAGATATTATCTTTTGTTTATGTCTCTTCGAATATGCTGATTTTGGTTATATTATTTGCGACATGGTATTTTGAATACCCGCAAATATCAAAATATTTACATATGCATATGTTGATTGAAATTTGTTTTCATCGCCTGTCTCTACATTTATAGATACAACTGCTTTGGCTCCCTTGTCATTACAGCCAGTCTTACCAAATGTACAAATTTGACTTTGCGCAATAGCTCGCAAATTACACAAATCATTATTTTTCTTATTTAAATCAATTTGATCGATCACAAGACCGTCTTTGATTACTCTATGATAATGCTCGTAAATAAATTTATGAGAGGAATATATTTTATTTCACCTGATATTGAATATAAGATATTCAGTATGAGTTACCGTACCGACTGATTTTAGTCGACAATTTCTGATTACACCATCACGATATGCCTCGTATTCCTTGATGATAGGATGTTGCAAAAATTCTTTTCACTCCATTTATATAACAATATTATTTGTCTAAATAATTATTTTGAAATCTAAATATATAATTTTCTCTATTGCTTATACCTTTTTCATCATTATCAGTGTTAAATTTTTTTATAATAATATGTGTTCATTTCTCTGTATTTTTAACCACCACCTTGCACATACAACTGCGTTTTACTTCTAATCCCAACAACACATTTCAAACACGGTTTAGACCCTATAGTCCCTCTCAGTACATTTTGTAAGAGAAATCCACAGAATTCATTTACGCAAGCTTTGTTACAAGGAGTTGTAGAGCCTATCATAATCAATCTGCATTTATTCTTTGTTTGAATAATTATATATATATATATATATATATATATATATATATATATATATATATA
This sequence comes from Sinohyriopsis cumingii, assembly GCA_028554795.2. Lineage (NCBI taxonomy): Eukaryota > Metazoa > Mollusca > Bivalvia > Unionida > Unionidae > Sinohyriopsis > Sinohyriopsis cumingii. The sequence goes on from CM068840.1 coordinate 31,823,412, forward strand.
TATATATATATATATATATATATATATATATATATATATATATACAGTTATTAAGAATAAACCTTCTGAATATAGATTCGATCTTGGCAGAACAACCACTGATAATCAAGACGAGCTCTGGTTGGTCCGACGGAATCTCTGGTTAAAAGTATTCGTGGTGCTAAGAAAGAATTTCGTATAGATGGCACAATTCATATGTGGTCAACGTTTAAAATATTACGCAACAGCACCGAAGTCATCGATGCTACAATGAACGACCAAGGAGCAGAGACGATTAATAATTATCTCGAAAATCAAGGATATTTTCCTGAGTAAAGATTATTAAGGAAGTAGACGATACTTGAATTATCAGTGACAAACGGGACCCTATCCTTCATAATGAAAAAATTGCCCGATTAAGTAAAAATTCCAAACCTGGAATGTTGACTGGTATTGATAAACCGTATCATGTAACCATGGTCGTTTATGGAATATATCCGTTGAATGATACACCCTGCGTTCATGATTTAAAACCGATGAAATGTTCGAAAATCAATTGTGTAGCCGAACGAGTGACGGAGCATTTTACAAACGTGATACATGGAAATAAACTAACGGATCAGCGACGTGAAAAAAATAAATGGTCTGAATCAGTCAAGGATAAATGAGTTAAAATAAACGATATTGTTGAATTAGGAAAGAAATGAAAATTCTCAATAAGTGGAAGAACGATAACCGGAGAGATTTTATTGGAATCAAAGTATAAATCGAAAGGAGCATCGATTGACATTCTTGATAATAATGCGCATGCGTGGACTTGTGCAGTAACAATATTTCCACGAACTCGAAGTGTTAAATTTTAACAAGTAGATATATTTGATTTTGTTAACGAAATAAGGAAGAACGAACCTGTATCAGTGTGGCTGTTTCAAAGTTCAGATAATGGAAATTATGATCAGTTTGTACGAGCTAATTGAGATATTTATCGCACATAATCTCTCTGTGAAGAAATTAAAAATCTGGCGCTGAAATATGCCCATGTCAATGCTGAACAATTACTGAGTAATTGTTTTACCGTTCCGTCAGTTGCTGCTCATTTAGAGAGACAAATTCGTGGAACCAACACGATTGGATTTTCTTGAAGAAATACAACATAGCTGTGTCGAATATGGACACGGTATATTATGGAATACTTGATACGATTATAGGGATGTTATATCGGTTGATGTGGTTGCATGTTATCCCGAAAGTTTTCTTGTTATGGGAGAGTGTTCTAAGTATTTTGAGCGATTTGGACATCGAACACACGAGATGACCAGAGTTTTGACAAATGGACCATTACCAGATTTCGACCAAACTGGATTCGCTTGTATAGAGTCATTTAAGTTTGCCAAAGATCTTCATCCGATTTGTTATGTCTGGTTTAGCACCAAAAAAAAAATCAGAAAAGTGTGGGCCCCAACAGTATTATTACGATATATGCTCGATTCAAAAATACTATTATCGTTAACCGTAGGTGAAGCAATTATATCATGTAGTCCGCAGAAACAATTTTGGTTACCACAGCAAAATAAATATTCTGATGATGAAAATCCTAATATAACCGATTTTGAAAGTAAAATCACAAAAGATCTTGGCAGAAAAATAATTGGTAAATTTACCCAAGGAGGATCAAATGATCATAAACAACATTGACCAAGATTAATTACAGATGATGCTGAACTAGATTTTATAACTGCTGATATAACGAAGAGAAATATATTTATAAGACGAGAATGGAACTAAATTAGATACAATTGTGAGGATTTTTTATTGATGCTGAGTCACCGCAGTTTACTCATTTAAGATCTTCAATGCTTGCGTATGTTTCGGTAAATTTATTATCAATGATAAACAGATATTCTGATACCGCTATTAGAGTCGCTACATTTTCATTTTATATCAATAATAAACATGAAGGATTGTTAGAACAATTACATATAGTCGCTTATGCATCATGGGGCGAATGGAGAACAAAACAAGAAAAGATACTTAGTTATTCTGAATCTGCCGACGTTGAAGTCAAAAAATATTTTTTTAATAAAAATAATCAAATATCAAAATTGTCTTCATCACCATCGGTAAATGATCCTGTAGCTAGACATAAGGTTGTTTATCTCAATGGATCAGGTGGTTCTGGTAAAACAACACGTGTGGTTGAGTTATTTCGTCAGAGTTCTGAATGGGTGGTAGATATATTCCAATGATTATTATCTGAAATGAAATATGTACAGTGCCGCTAGAAACACTAACAAAATTTCGTGATCGATTGTTGACAAACAATACTGCTGTAATAATGTGCGGCGATCGTGGTGAACCGCCACCTTTTGTTGGATTGTCTCCACATGAATGGTTAAAGAATTTTGTTGATTATTATGAGGGAAAAAATGATGATCATGGAACACTTGATCCAGAATTAAGAGAGTTTAAGAAATTAATAAGACTGTGACCAAATAAAATTCAGTGTGAAATAATGCGTGAAATAATTTCAGAAGCTCCTATAAACAATTTTTTGGAATTTATGGAGACCAAATGATTTGGTTATGGCAAGTAGGTAGTTCGTGATACATTTCAACAACAATTATTCATGTTACACAATGAATTTATTATTAAATGGGACCGAACCATTGTGTTATCGACAAGCAGATACGCGACGACAGAATATCGCCGTTGATTTATCAGGATCATCAGAGAAACAAAATCTTGTTTTAAATGATCAGTGTTGCTGAGAACGCATTAACCATGGACAAAACTCCATGGACGCTAGGATACGCAATGATAATTCATTCATCACAAGGATTAACCATCTTCGATACAAAAGTCTGGATCGTCGATGATGGTATCGAATAGTCAAACTTAGCTTGTCTCGCAGTGTCTCGAGTCAGAAGAATGTCTCACCTGAGGAGAATTGTTATAGACCTCACAGGAAATAATAATCAAATTCAGGAAACTAACGATGACATAGTAAGAAAATAATTAGTTATAAACAATGTGACAAAATATTATGCGCGATTTTGATCTCGATGTTGAATTTATCATGACAATGAAACAACAGAAAAGTAATCATTGTGCGAGCTGTAACACAGAAATGTTGTACCAGTATTTAAATAATAATCCAAGACAATTTACCGTAGACAGAATCAATAGTAGTCTTGGTCATACACGCAAAAATGTGATGTTGACCTGTCTTAAATGTAATCGACGTCGATCTGCTGGTTCGATCTGCTGGTTTAAAACGTGAATGCGGTGGTAATTGTGTATCTTTAGGAGTTGCTTTTAATTGCTCACGTACAAATCCACGTTGAGGTGCAGTTGAATCTAATCTGTATATTGCAGGTCTAAACGTGGATCTTATCATGCTAGAAATTGTATGTGTTGTAATACTCCAAATAGGACCAGTCGCTCTTTTTATACCACCTTCAGGCTCACCGGGATCATATAAATTCCTGACTGTCACACGACCTAATACTGTTTGTTTTGAAAATTCATGTCGTTGTATTGGTATATGTTTTAAGGAATCGCATTGATGGGTTTCATGGCAGTTGTTCGAATAAATTCATTGTTTAATGCAGCTTTTACACTTGGTAACCTTGCAACCAATTCGCGAGATCTCATATCTTTCTGAATTATTTCCTTTGCATATTGATATTCAAATAGCCGCTCAGCATGTGTCCGATTAAATTGTTCAACAATTGCCTGATCAAGATGAATTGCAGTATGTCCTCGTCTAATTTTGACATTATGTTTCTTCATCAGAGATGATACTGCACCAAGAAATACCACGCCAGGATCAACCTGTAGTAACTGTGGCCAAGGCATTGGTCCTCGTTTGTCAGTTCGTTCAAAAGCAGATACAACTTCAGCCCGCTGTTTTAATTAATAAAGGATCTGCTTCCTTATGTCTACTTGCAACGTCAACGACAGTCAATGCGTATTTGCATGTACCTGATTGACGTCTACCAATTTTAATAGTATCGCGTGGTAAAAGTAAAATATCTGTTTGATGAACTTCATTAGGAGTGCTGACATCAAAGTGTGCATGCTGAATTTTCTTTAGGTTGTGGTAGAAATTTGCAATGTTGCCTGTCGTGCTAAACATTGTGCATCAACAGGACGTGTAACATTTGCTGCATCAGCGAGTTTACTAATCGCGGCTCTACCCATCCAATATCATCTTGGGCTATAATACATCGATTCCATTATTTAATAACAATCGGTTGATTAATTACCAGTTCCTAATGCTAGTGTACCTTTCATTGCAGAGGTTATCAACCAATCAGCTAATTATTCTTCAAAAGATTTATTTTTAACGGAATTTAACCAGTGAATCAACTTCACATCTGCAATATGTCGTTGTTGCAGATCTGAATTTTTATAAGCTACATCATGAGCATGACATGCTTGATCAATCGCTTTTATTGGATACTCTCCAGGTCTTGGTTGTTCTCGCTCTTCAAGTCAGATATCAAGTCGGGTTCCAAGACCACACTATGGCACCGAAAATGATCATCCAATCGTCTCTGCAAAACCCGGCTATATGACAGATCAATCTCACACGACCATGATAATTGGTTTCTGTGAACTTTTCGACACGTTAAGAATCCCTAAGATTACATGTTAGGTTTGGACCTGGCATACCAGCGGGTTGAAGGTCAAAAAAAGCACGCTAATCATGCTGATAAATAACCTGCTGGATAGGATCTGCATGTTAATTTCTGTTCTTTGATGAACATCATAACACCATAGTAGTACCAGTGGACCTCACGGAATTGCCACTCTAACGGTGACGTCCAAATTTTTAGTGTCAACGCCGAAGCTGCCCAAACGTTCTTTGATTTATATTTCGTCGATGAGATATGGTGCGTTTTTGAACAACTTCACGAGCCATTTTTGACAAGTCAATCCATGTTATTAGCATAGTGATTCTTACCCTTGCTGTGACGTACAAGTTTTCCATCAATTTTCACATACTTGAAAAAATATCTAGATGTTTTCCTGCACCGGTACTTCCATTTATCCACTTTCGCTGAGGACCCTCGCTCTGTATGAATAATCTTGAATTCTTCGATCCCTCAACAAAGGCACGTGCATGTCCAACGCGGAATCGGCTGTCTTTGGATCAGGTAATTACATTCCACTTTATGCATTTTTATTATTTTTGTCTAAAACCTTGTATACTGTCCAGGGCCGCTTTGGGTGAAACCGAAGTTTCCGGCCATGCTTCCCAATACCAGATTTGCAATGATCGAATCGGTATTGGCTTATACCAAACGTTCTTCGGTGGCTTTATTGATTCTGTCGACGGGAGTGAAGTCATTGCTGGAACCTTCGGTGGCATCACGAGTCATAATCGTCGTAGTTAGATCTCAGACTGATTGAACCTCCTGAAATTCCATATTTTTTAAACGAACCGCAGCAACCATATTAATGCTATCAACCATTGGCATGCGAGAACCTTAGGCTTCTGTGAACTCTCCAGGGAAGCCGTCACCAGGAACGTTGCCTTAATATTTCGTGTTGACGGGTTTTCTTGCCTGGCAAAACGAATGGGTGTTACACGTTCAAGTACAATTGTCATCAGTAGTGAAGGGGGGCACTTTACCGACAATGGGAATTAGCATTAAAAACACCCCTGGGTCAGATTAGCGACAATGGAAATTTAACATGGCGAAAAATCGTGGGTCAGATTAGCGACAAGGGGAATTAACATGGTGATAAGTGCTGATAAATCGTGGGTCACTTTACCGACAAGGGGAATTTAACATGGAACTATAGTGTGGGTCTGTCTAACGACAAGGGGAATTTAACATGGGAATAAATCGTGGGTCACTTTACGTACAAGGGAATTGAATATGGGATTTTTTTTTTTTTTTTTTAAATTTTTTAAAAAAGGGGTTGGCAATTGAAAAGTCATTCTCTTTTCGAGAAATATGGCTGGCCCTGAAAAGGGCCTTTGGGTTTATGTTAATGCATTCATTAACATAAAGGGCACCGCATTGGTCTTCTTCTTGTCCCTAGGCTGCGTCTTACTGTTGGTCCGTAAATCAGCACTCTTTTCAGGCATCCTTGTCTTTCAACGTAGATCCTACGTATCCACAGGCTGGTGTTTGTCCTGTGGACAACGGTCCACTTGGATCGGACATACATGAGCATGTCCGTCCTAAACATCATGGAAGACACAAGGGTGGATGACTCAACTGTGGTCCACATCTTGAAGCGACGAGAACAGGTGAATCAATGCAGTGAACTGCGCTTATTTATAGGTAGAGGAAGGATTGAAACGGATTGAGTTCATTCACCAATCCGAACACGCGTTACAAAATTCAGTCAGCTCGCATCCAATCCGAAGAGAGCAGTCTGTGACGTCACGTGGTCTATATAGATTCGCTAGCGCTTGTGTGCAGTCAATCTATGCGACAGTGATTCAACATGACGGAAACTCAGAAAACGATCCATTGGGGTGCACCAGCAGGGGAGACCGCCCAAGGGAACCCGGACTTACTTTCAGAAGAGGTGCATTGGGATTTTGTGGATTTTCTCTCCTCGCAAGAATTTGTTCCGGAACCTTCGTTACCTTCTTCATTACCGCAAGTGGAGAATTTTAGACAGAGACAGAAAGAAGAATTGGAGAAATTTATACAACGACAAAAGGAAGCGGAACAAGCTTTTCTCCTACAGCAACAGCAGCAAGAAGAAGAGGTAAGAAAAAAACAACAGCAAGAAGAAGTAACAGGAAAGAAACAAGAGGATGAAAATCAAACGGTCACGGTACTGTTGGACATTTTAGCGGAGTTAAGAAGTCTGAAACAAATGTATCAGATTTCTTTATCACGACCGAAGAGAATACGACCTTCCCGAGCTAAACACGTCAACCCTGTGACTAAGTCTACCGTACCACCCCTTTGTGATTTCAACCCAATCATCATCATTACGCAGTCCAGAAGTAGGCCTTGGCCGTGGCAAAGGCTTAAGGCAGTTAAAGTTGATTGCTTAAACTCACCCCAACACCATAAAGAAAAAAAGGCCCTTTTCAGGCCCACCCACATTTCTCGAAAAGAAGTACAATTTCAATTTGCCAATAACTCAAAAAAAACCCCACCCATTTTACCCTTATAGTACGTTTCTGTGTATGAGTGCGTGAGTGTACGTTCTTATTTTAAAATCAAAACTCAAAGACACTTATCTTATATCATTCATGTATTCTTTTATCCATTTTTTACAATCCAATTCACAATTCACAACACAACACTTTAATAAAAAGTTCATTGACTTCTTCTTTCTCCTTGTTTAGTCTCTCTGTTTTTTCAATTTCTTCACCGTCTTTTCCTCTTCTTTCTCCTCATTTTCTCCCCTGCTTCTTTTCTTCTCCTGTTTCTTTGCCTCTTGTAAATAGAATTGAATTCTTTCTTCCTCTTCTTCCTCTGAAGAATCCCTCTCTTCCTCTGAAGAATCCCTCTCTTCTTCTGAAGAATTCCTCTTTTTTTCTGATTCCTCTTGTTTCTTTTTTGGGCAATCTGGAGACCAATGTCCTTTTTCTTTACAATAATAACAGGTATCTTTACTTTTGTCCTTTTTAGCCCCTGTTTTTTTTTTCTTTTTTAACGGTCTGGACACTCTGAAGACCAATGCCCTTTCTTCTGACAGATATAGCAAGTATCTTGACTTTTATCTCGAAAGGAAGGAGAGTAGTCCGTGGGCTGGTCTGAAGAGAATTTTCTAATGACCCCTCGCAAAGCTCTGACGAAACGTTCGATTTGGTTAGTCTCTTCCATCGTTGTGCTCGGCTTGAGAGTGAAATGAATAGTGAAAGGACAAGACACACACCCTTTTATATACGCTGGTCTGCCATGACTATAAATTAGTCTATGGTGTTTAAACTTGAGTCATTTGACGTTTTGCACTCAAGATGAAACGATCCTATTCATTCGAGAAGAAAGAAGAAGAAAGTAAGAGGCAGAAACGTAATCTATCGCCTCGTACCAGGGCTGAAATCTTGGCACAAATTCATGCCAGTGATTTTGAAGAGGACATGAGTGAACCAGAATTTGAAACCTCTAAACCAAGTTCACCACCCTTAGTCAACCCTGAAAAATACTATTCCATTCGAGAGACGGAAAAGCGCTCCTCTAGAAAATTTAGAACCACGGCTTACAAATACACGGTGAAGTTGAAAGATTTCAAGGCTGAAGTGCCGTTAGAGAAAGCAGAAGTGTTCATCACTGGGGTGTGGGATTCTTTGCTCACTGCACTCAAGCGACAATGTCAACCCAAAGAAGACGATCGCTTGAGACTTTCCATACAACACGACGGTTTGAAATCCCCTGTTTGGATCGAGTTTAGCACGCCTGCAGAATTGACCGCTTCCAAAGTCATGGACAAGATTCAACACGTACAACAATCTAATGATCAGTTTGACATCGCCGATGGTAAAGCCACACTGGACATGACCCACGTCTCTCCTCCTCAAGGGACTGGACGCAAAAAGATGTTATTGGTGGACGACCTTCGCAACACCAAAAAGAGTCTCGTCCGAATTCACAACCCTCATGACCAGATGTGTTTAGCCCGTGCCATCGTGGTGGGACGAACCTATGCCAACAAGAACGACACGGTAGAATGGAAAAGAACCTGGAAAACTATTCAACGATCCGATCGAGCCAAACAACGAAACGAAGCAGAACTCCTGTTGCAACAAGCTGGCCTGTCCAAAGACACACCCTGTGGCATTCCTGAGATGCAAAAATTGCAAGATGCCCTAGCTCCACGATACACCTTGAAAGTGCACCCTCAAGAAATGCGCGGGACTCTGTTGTTTCGAGGCCAAGACTTTAAGGACGGAAAATACATTCATGTCTATTATCACGATGACCATTTCGATACCATTACCAGTATCACCGGATTCCTGGGATACAGTTATTACTGTGAGAAATGTGACCATGGTTATAATAATCGAGAGCAACACAAGCATTGTGGATTGAAATGCTCAGGATGTTTGGCCTCTTCACCCTGTCTGAGCGAAGAACCAGTGCCTTGTTCAACTTGTCTGCGCACGTTTGTCAGCCCTACCTGTTACCAACAACGTCTGAAAACGCAAGGTTCGCAGAAGAAATGTGCTTGTCAACTCCTGAGATTGTGCCTTACGTGTGGACAAGTCACACGTACCAATAATACCAAGGCACACGTATGTTCAGGAAAGAAAAAATGTCACATTTGTCACCACATCGTGGACTTGGAACACCAATGCTACGTGCAAAAATACCAACCCCACCAGAGAAAGAGGATGGTCACAAGAAGAAAGGCAATTTCATCTTTTTCGATTTCGAATGCATGCAAGAGACCGGCATTCACATTCCTAATTTCTGCGTGGCTCATCGAGCGTGCGAGAAGTGCATTCAAGAACCTATCTTCAGTCATTGCCCTCTCTGTCGCAAGATTCCTGGAGGGTGTGAAAAAATCTTTCGGGGACCGAACACGTTAGCCGATTTTGCCCAATGGGTCTTAGACCCCGTCGACAAGACGTGGAGCCAAGAGGACATCGAACGTTACCGAGATTGTCATCGTCATGCCACGGTGATGGCTCACAATTTCTCCGGATACGATGGACATTTTCTTTTGAGGTACCATACGGAACAAGGCACCGAACGTCCTAAAGTGACTTTGAACGGAGCCAAAATCATTTTCATGCAAGTGGGACAAGTACAGTTTAAAGATTCGATGAGCTATTTGGCTATGCCTTTGAGTCGAATGCCTAAAACGTTTGGAATGACAGAAATGGCTAAAGGGTACTTTCCACACTTTTTCAATACGGAAGCCAATCAACACGCCGTTCTACCCAATTTACCTGAGGCTCACTATTAGGACCCCGACAACATGCGTACCGAACAACGAGAAGCTTTCTACGCTTGGTACCAGGCTCACGCCTCGGACCCTTTCGACTTTCAGGAAGAAATGCTAAAGTATTGTCGTTCCGACGTGGACATTTTACGGCATTGCTGTGGAAAATTTCGAGAACTGTTCATGGAACACGGAGGGGTCGATCCTTTGAAAGAAGCTTGCACCATTGCCAAAGCGTGTTCCTTAGTGTATCGACAACGATTCATGCCTGAAAACACCGTGGCTGTCATCAGTCCTCAAACGACCCACTTTGTCAAGCGTCAATACTCGGTCAAAGCCCTACGTTGGTTACATTACTTGTGCGACAAGGAAGACAAGTGGATTCAGCATGCCCGCAACGGAGGGGGTGAAAAGACCATCGGAACGTATTCGGTCGATGGCTGGGACTTAGAAAACCCCAAGATCGTGTACGAGTTTAACGGTTGCTTATTTCACGGATGTCCCGTCTGTTACCCTGACCGTGGCACTAAAAATCAGTTTTTGCAACGAACCATGGAAGACTTGTACCAGGACACTTGTCAGCGGCGCCTAAAGTGAGAACAGCAAGGATACCAAGTGGTGGAAATGTGGGAACACGAGTACGATCACCGTATGAAAACCGATCCCGAGTTTAAACGCCTCGTGGAAAGTTACCAGTTCATGGACCCGTTGAACCCGAGGGATAGTTTGTACGGAGGAAGGGCCAATGCCACCTGTTTGCTGTACCAAGCCGACGAAGAGAAAGGAGAAGAAATCAAATACTTGGACGTGTGTTCGCTGTATCCCTACGTGTGCAAATATTGTCGCTTTCCTGTAGGGCACCCGCAATTGCTGACGGAACACATCGACCTGAAAAGCATTCGACAATACGAAGGCTTGATCAAGTGTAAAGTTTTGCCTCCCACGAACCTATACCATCCCGTCTTACCTCACCATTGTCAAGGCAAACTGATGTTTCCCTTGTGCCGTACTTGTGCCGAAACGTGCAACCAAGACCAGCCTTGCCATCACACCCAGGAAGAACGTGCCTTGACGGGAACCTGGGTCAGCGTAGAATTGTTCAAAGCTCTGGACATGGGATACCAACTGTTAGAAGTGTACGAAATTTGCCACTTTCCCAAGACACAACAATACCACAAGGGTGATCCCAGTCAGAAAGGCATTTTCGCTGACTACGTGGATGCTTTTTTGAAAGTGAAGCAAGAAGCCAGTGGCTATCCTTCCTGGTGTCACACTCCCGAAGACCAAATACAATTCAAAGAGAAATACTATGAACAAGAAGGCATCACTTTAGACCACATCGAGAAAAACGAAGGCAGGCGATCGTTTGCCAAAGTGATGTTAAATTGCTTGTGGGGTAAAATGGCACAACGACCGTGTTTACCCAAGACGGAGTATTTGACAGAACCTTCCCGCTACTTCCAAATGATTCACGACAAAACCAAATACATGAAACACGTTGACGTCGTTCGAGAGAATTTGATCTTGGTCAATTACGAAGAAGATCTGGACTTTGTACAAGACGACCCTTTTGGAAATGTCATCATTGCGGCTTACGTGACAGCTCATGCTCGCTTAAAATTGTACGAAGCTTTAGAACTGTTAGGGGAACGCGTCCTGTACTTTGACACGGACAGTTGCATTTACATCCATCACCCGATTCAACAGCACCCTGACATCGAAGGAGACCGTTTAGGAGCCTGGACAGACGAGCATCCCGACGACAAGATTCTAAGTTCCGTCAGTGGCGGTCCCAAAAATTACGGCTACGAATACCGTGACAAACAAGGAGAAGTGCACACGACGTGCAAAGTGAAAGGACTGACTCTGAATTATCGTACCAGTCGAGTGGTCAACTTTGGGGTATTGAAAGAAGCCTTGCAATCGGGAGAGGATGGAAACTTTAAAGTGACCACTCACCAACCGAACAAGATTGTACGTTTACCCACTCACCACATCGTCAGTCGACCCTTGGAAAAAGTCTATCAAATCGTGTACCAGAAGCGAGTGCGACTACCCAACCACTTTACTTTGCCGTATGGACTCGTTGGTATAAAACATTGGTTGTAAGAGAATAGTCACACGCTCGAAGGATGACTTCGCCACAGCAAGAATCGAGTGAGAAACCCGATGAGAACTCCAAGTTCAAACCATACCATTTTCCAGTCTTCTTACCTGACTATTGTGGTTGTGCCCGTCGATTGGACACGTTTCAGAAATGGCCTACGGATAGGGAAGGATTACCTTCTTCGCGTGTTTTAGCTAGAACAGAATTTGTCTACTTGGGACCTGATTCAGGATTGGGATACGAGGTACAGTGTTTCGCTTGCGGACTGAAGTTACGAATGGATCTATGTATCTATAAAGATTCAGCTATTCTGGAAGATACTCGATGGTGTCCGCATTGCCCTTACCTTTCTATGGCCTTTCCACCCATCAGACTACGGTACAATGTTGACGGTACCTTAGAGACGGTACCTTCCGAAACAAGACATAAAAAACGTAAAAAAGGAAAGATGTACAAGCTGGAGACTGCATTGCGACTAGGATAAAAAGGGGGCTATGGTCAAGATCGATAGTTCATTGTGACTACCAAGACCGAGCAAACAAGATGAATACTTTCAGAGAAACACAGAACAAGTTGTTTAGAAAGGCACAATTCAAGTGTGAGGCTTCGGAAGTGGAATGCGATTGTGAGCCTTGCGATGGGTACGATGCTGTACGTTGTGACCAGAGCGATGCCGTAAAGCATCATGGGAACTTTAGTGTCACTACCCCAATCATGGAAAGTGATGCTGTGCGTGTCAAACCTGAGGGATGCGAAAGCGATGCCGCTCGTCCTCTTGGACATTTTACTGGGTTTCGTTTTAAAGGGGAATGTTCACCTTCACGTCTACCCCCCTACGGATGTCATCCAGCCCTGAGCAAACTCCTGCCCATGTCACTCAACCCTCATCGAAACGAACCTGTGAAAGACGAATATTCGTTTCCTGTGCGTTTGTCGGAATACTGCGACTTTGAAAATCGTCTTCAATCGTTCAAAGGAAAATGGCCTAAGTATCTGGGAGGACCGACCCCCGAAGAATTAGCCAGAGCCGGATTTTTCTACTTGGGCGAAGGAGATAAAGTCAAGTGCTTCAGTTGCGGTGTGTCACTTCACCACTGGGAACCGCAAGATTCGGCCTACGTAGAACATGCTCGATGGTCACCGAATTGTCATTACTTACCCTTAGTGGGACCGAGACATTGAGGTAACTTACCATAATCTGTTCATGGATACTTTACAAGAGAACATTCGTGCTTTGCCTGTGGAGTTGAGAGAACGCATTTACCGAGAACTGGTGAAAATACAAGTGAAACGTAAAGAACAATTGCATCCGTTACGTCACCGGTGTTTGAACCACTGGTACCTGAAGGCTATACAAGGACTGATTCAATTGAAAGTGTTCCATTGGACAGACATTGATCAACGATCCCCTGGTTTTAAAAAGGATTGGTTTGTTATGGACGATTCTATCTACTACATCATTGTAAACTTACTGCATCGAATTCCAGAGGAAGAGTTAACGAATTACCAACATCTTGAACACAATGTCAACTTAGTGAAAGAGGAAACTTCTGAACGAATTGTAATGTGTAGATTAGTGACTAAACGATTTAAATTCGACACTGAAGTAAAACCATGTTTGTGCAAAGAGTACATTTCTTGTGTCAGACCAAAGAGGATTTAGTATGACCTATTCATGGATACTTTGCTAGAGAACATTCGTGCTTTGCCTGTGGAGTTGAGAGAACGCATTTACCGAGAACTGATCAAAATACAAGTGAAACGCAAACGCAAAGTTATTCAACCGTTTTTAAATTATGCTTTGTTCCAAAGTACAAGAAGACTGATTATGAGTGGATATTACATTAGGCACAAAGTTAAACGAGGCTATTGGCCACCACCCAACGATTCCAAAAACAGTGTATATACTTATGGATACTTTACAAGAGAACATTTTGGGCTTGCCTGAGGAGTTGAGAGAAAGGAATTACCGAGAGCTGTATTACTTCCGAAACAAAGAGACTATAAAATTAGGCTGCCATGCCACGGATTATGTCACATGTCATTGAACAGATTCCGTGGAAGGAACTCAATGACCATATTCAAACCGTGGATCATTACCATCGATTATTACAAGAACTGTATCCATTCAATTTGGGTCGACAAGTGGTGTGTGTCTTAGTGACTTGTTTTCTGGGATTTCGTTTACCAGCCGATTCTTTGTGGACTCTTTACGATCAGTACTTACCACCTCAATGGCCTTAAATGGTCACGAAAAACTCCTTTTGCTCAAAGCCTTGCAGTTTCATCTGGATACTTCTCGACCTCAACAGGAAAAAAAGATTCGTCAACTTTTAGCTACCCAAGACGTGTATGACGATGTGTGTGTAGCTTGTGACTTACATCCCCATTGGACAGATGTCCGTGCTTGGAAAGAATGGGGTTTTGAGGCTTGGACCCAAGAAGTGGCCCAGTATGCACGAGAGTTGTTCAAGGAAAAAAGTTACTTTCAACCCGTGACCTTACCCCTTACTATAGAACTGGTTAGAACATTACCCAAAACATGTTGTTGTACAGACACTTGTGTTTATTCCACGTTAATGGTTATCATGTGCCTTTTATTCTTGTACTTAAGCCTTTGGCTTTTATGTATTTTTGTCTTTCGTATTCATGTTTGAAAAAAAAAAACATTCAATAAACGTGTTCTGAAAAAGTATATAAACTCTTGTCTTGTTTGTTTTCGTGTCACAAGTGACATTCCTCACACCATGGCTACCTCTACTGTCTCTGCTCCCTCTTCCTCTACTGTCAAAGTCATCGACGAACACTTAGATCGTGCCAGTTGGGAGGCTTTGTATCTTCGCCATCCCTTTAACATGCTCATTGCTGGACCTAGCGGTTCAGGCAAAACCGAATTCGTCAAACGTTTGATCGAACATAAACATCATTTGATCGATCGGCCCCCTCAACGGATCGTGTGGTGTTACAAAGAGTGGCAATCGGCGTACAGCCTCCTGCGAGAAAGTCAAGGCGATTCCATCGTGTTTGTGGAAGGCATTCCTAAAGAAGACGACGGCATCGTCTCTGACTCCCGTCAAACCCATTTGGTCATTTTCGACGACATGTTAGGAGAAGACGAAGAAGAAATTAAACTGTGGTTCACGCGCAAAGGGCATCACCGTAATACCAGTGTCGTTTACATCACCCAAAATTTGTTTCAACAAAGTAAAGCCCATCGCACCATCAGTCTCAATGCGCATTACGTGGTCTTGTTTAAAAGCCCTCGAGACAAATCGCAAGTGCAAGTCTTAGCCAAACAGTTAGGAACGCCTTGGCTGACTCAGGCGTACGACGATGCCACTCAAACGCCACACGCCTATTTACTCGTCGATTTGAAACCTACGACTCCCGAGGATTTGCGATTTCGTACCCACTTGTTTCACCACTGGTGCCAAGACGGAGGGCCTGTCCTGTACACGTCTCCGTCCTCGACTTCATTTCACTCCCCATAAAAAATCTATAAAAACCTCAGACTCTTTTTCGTCTGTCTCACACAGTGTGAACATGACGTCCCTTCAGTCGCATCTTCCCGTCAAATTGATTCGTGCCTTGTATGGCATCAGTCGAGAAAAAAATCCACAAACACGAGCTCGTGTCTTAGAAGCTAGTCTCAAAGAAGTCTTACGATGGTTCACGGTGACGGCATGTCAAATACTCCAAGGAATCATTCAGATTCCTCATCAAACCAAACGCTTTTTCGATCGAAACAAAGTCGCTTTGGTCCAACTGGCCGATCCCCGCATCGACACTCAAACCAAAAAACAAATCATTTTGAAACCTGGAGGGAGCAGTACTCTAGGAGGGGTCATCCTTCGCTCACTCTTAAGATGGGATCCTAATGCCCCCAAAGTTATACCCAAGCAAAAAGTGCAAGGAAGTCCCAAGAAGAAGAAAAAGACCAGGTCCCCAAGGAGAACTACTCCAGTGGCAGGACCCTCCTCTGACCAGACACCACCACCCCGGAAAAAGAAAAGAAGCCCCCAGAAAAAGAAACAGAGAAAAAGTCCCCAGAAAAAGAAAAGTCCACAGAAGAAAACTAGTCGCAAGAGAGGCACTTCGGCCAGGACGCAACCTTACACTCGCAAACCACGACCTGCCACGGCAGTGACTGCGTCTCCGGCACAATCACGCTTATCCACTTCTCCGTTGATGACACCCAGAACTGAAGAGTACTTGGAGACGTTGATCACACCAAGAACTTCTCCGTTGATGACCCCCAAAAGAACTTCCCCAGTGGCAGGACCCTCCAATTTAGTGGCAGTGGCTGCTGCTCACAAAGTACCTTCTCCCAAAATCAAAGTCCAAGAATGATCGGGCATGTTACAAAGTTTACTGGATTTGTCCAAGCAAGAACTGGCTCGATTTAGTCCGTTACGTACCCCTGCACGACGTGTCATGCCTGTCCTCAAACTGATACGACGTAAAGACAATCAGTGGCGACGCGTTCCAGTATAAAAAAGGCCTGTGACCAAGTAGGGTATCAGTGTTTTTTTTGGTGCTCCTGAAGACTCAAAGATGTCACTCTCCAGAAAACCCCAAGGAAAGAAAAGGAAAGGACTGCCACCACGTTTAGCCAAACATGGGGACATGTTATCTGTCCTGTCCAAAGCTTCTCCACCCCTACGAAAAAGACTCATTCAAACGGCCTCCAAAGAGGTCATCGATACCGTGTGCGAATGTTGTTTGAACGTTTTGAAAGGCACGATCCCTTTGTCCAAACACCAGAAACAATGCTTAAGCAAGCATCGTCACGTTCTTCGCCAAATGGTTCGAAAGAAAATTCCCATTCGTCAAAAAACGAGGATGTTGGTCCAACGTGGAGGCATTTTGCCTCTCTTTTTAGGCCCCATACTGAAAGGAGTCTTGGGAACCATGTTGGGAGGACTGGTGGGAGCAAGATAAAAAGGCCTTCGGAAGTCCCAAGATCTCAGTATCGACCCCTGACAACCCCATGGAAGGACGAAAACTAGCTTTAGTGCCTTACAAACGATGGATGGAATACCATCGGTGGCAAGAACAACGCACCCCGCATTTACCTCCCAATCCCAATTTGCGCGAGATGTCCCAGTTACAACACGAATTGCAGTCCTTGATGGATCGCCAAGATTTGTCCGAAACAGAAAAATCGCAAAAGTACGGTCAACTCTTGCAACGACTGCAACTCTTTCACCAGAAAGCTTTAGACGAAAGAGCTCTACCCACTCTGAAAGATTTTAAGACCTGATGAAAAGTCCAGCACCATCACCAGTACCAGTACCAGTACCAGTGACCAAGACAGAAAAAGGAGAAGAAGAAGAAGAAGGGTTTCAAACTCCACCAGAAAAAGTACGCAAGTTAACAACACCACCTACCTCCAGAATTGGATGGATTAAAAAGATGATGGCCACCCCTACTTCATCACAAGAGAAAAAGAAAGTGAAGACAGAAGTGAAGACAGAAGTGAAACAAGAACCGATATCCCCCGCTCAGACATCCTCCTCTTCAACACCTATTGCCGGTCGCACACGCAAAGCATTGCAATCCAAGAAATTACCCCAAGAGAAAAAGAGTAGCATCCTCCAAGAGTGGGTGTCTTATTAACACACAAACACAAAAAAATGGAAAAAGTCTTAGCCAGCATTTACTACGATCCCTCGCATCCTGCAGGTTA
The DNA here is from genome assembly GCA_028554795.2 of Sinohyriopsis cumingii. Taxonomy (NCBI): domain Eukaryota; kingdom Metazoa; phylum Mollusca; class Bivalvia; order Unionida; family Unionidae; genus Sinohyriopsis; species Sinohyriopsis cumingii. Next base: position 31,841,060 of record CM068840.1, read on the forward strand.
CGCAGGAGTTCAAAAGTTGTATCGTGCTGCCAAAACGCAACTGAAAAGTCTCCGTTTACCTCAAGTGCAACGATGGTTACAAGAACAAGCTACCTACACTTTACACAAACCCATTCGACGCAAGTTTGCCAGAAGTCGCACCCGTGTGGAAGGCATCGATCATCAATGGCAAGCCGATTTAGCCGATGTCTCTCATTTGGCCAGCTACAATCGTGGCTACAAATATTTGTTTTGTGTCATCGACGTCTTTTCCAAATTTGCCTGGGTCGTGCCCTTGACTTCCAAATCGAGCAGCGAGTTAGTGCGAGCCCTGCAACGGGTGTTGAAACAAAGCGGCCGTCACCCTCTTCGATGGCAAACGGACAAAGGCACCGAATTTCTGAACCAAGCTTTCCAAAAAGAATTAAAGAAACGTGACATTCATTTTTTTACCACCGAGAATCCCGAAACCAAAGCCAGCATCGTGGAACGTTTTCAAGGCACTTTGAAAGAACGCATGTGGAAATATTTTACGCATCACCACACCCGGTAGTACATCGACATCTTACCGCACCTGGTGCAAGCGTACAACCAATCTTACCATCGAAGCATCGGACGTGCCCCGCAAGAAGTGACTCCCGAGAACGAAGTGTTGGTGTTTGAGCGCCTGTTTGGTTCGTCCCCGACGAGGGCTGTCCCCAAGAAAAGTGGAGAGTTGGCCGTAGGAGATTGGGTGCGCATTGGCAAAACCAAACGCACTTTTGACAAAGGTTACTTACCTAACTGGACGACCGAATTGTTTCGCGTCACTGGACGAGTGCATGGCCGTCATCCTGCCGTCTATAAATTGGAAGACATGAATGGAGAAGTGCTCAAAGGAACGTTTTATTTGCCCGAGTTACAACGTGTCGCCAAAAAAGAAGACGACGTGTACGACATCGAAAGCATTCTCGAACGCAGAACCCGTAAAGTGGGCAAACGACGTGTCAAAGAAGTCAAAGTACGTTGGAAAGGATATCCACCCAGTTTTGATTCTTGGATCGACGCTTCGCAAGTCATCGACTATAAAAAGAAGTGACCATCATGCCTTTTCAGACAGACGCAGCTACGTCGACCACTCCTCCTTCACCTAGTTCTTCTGTGCAAGATTTACAAAAACAACCCTTGTGGGTGTGGTGTGGAGAACGTGTGCCTAAAACGCAAATCGTTTTTTTCTGCCAAATCTTCGTGGTGTATTGTGTCATCGGGGCAGCCATCGCCAATTTGAGTTTGCAACAAGGAGACAAACAATTGTGGACCATTTTATTGAGCAGTTGCATCGGTTACCTGCTTCCTAATCCCTCCCTGAAATTCTCCTCGAACGGGAACCACGGGAACCTTGTGTCCAGTGCCAGTGCCAGTCACCACTCCAACAACAACAACTACAACCAGAACCCCATTTTGGACGGAGACATGCCTCTGACGTCCACTAACCCCTCGGACAGCCACAGAACTCTGGAATTATGAGTCACCAAAACCAATTTTACTTAACCTTACCCAGTGACAATTCCATGGAGGTCTTTCCCCACAACACGTTGTGCTGTTACACGGCCAAATTACCTCAGGCCATCCCCTTAGATCACGAAGCCCATTGGGAAGTGGCTTTAGTAGAAATCATTCACCCGACCCAAGTCCTCAATATCCTTCCCAATCAAAATTTTTTTGATGTGGAAGTTCATGACGAGCAAATGCAACAGTGGATGGATAGCAATGTCAAATATGACAAGAAAACCCGTACGCAAAAGTACACCACCTATCACTTGTTTATTCCCCCAGGCTATTAATTTAGTGGTCAACATTTGGTCAGCACCATAGCCACCAGGTTTAATGGCGTGTTTCTGAAAGCTTTGGAGCATATCAACAAAAGTGTCACCATGGAGTACCACAAAGCAGCTCGTCGCTTCTCGATGAAATTTGAACGGAGTAAAATCATGTCCATTTTATTTTGTCCTGAATTGTTTGACATGTTGGGCGGAGACATGAACATGAGAATGGCCATGCTCAAGAAAAACGAATTACCCATCGTTTACGACAACGAGTCGTTTAGCAAGTTATTTCGTACCCCAGTAGAACTGAATCAAGGACTGAATTTGATGTTCGTGTATTCCGATGTGGTGGAGTACAACGTGGTGGGACACACCTCCGTACCGTTACTACGTGTCATTCCTTTCAAAGTGGATTCTGCCACGAACGCTGACGAGGAAGGTGGAAACACTTACCACGTCCACCGCGAATTTGTACATCCTCACTATTTGCCTGTCAGCAAGTCGTATTTGGACACGGTCAGCATTACTATAAAAGGAGATTTGGGACAAAATATTGCATTCACCAAAGGGAAAGTCACGGTGAAACTCCATTTTCGAAAACGGTTTTCTCACGACTCTTAAGTCATGTATCCAGTGTACCGAGGGGTTGCTCGACAGCGAGGACACGGTTTAGGAGATATGTTAAAATCGGCCTTTCGTTCGGTGGCCTCGGTGTTGAAACGGATGGTGACACGCGGATTGCACGCCTTGAAAGATGCGGCACTGACGCAAGGCAAAGAATTTCTCCAAAATGTCACCATCGACAAACAAAACCCTAAAGAAGCCTTCATGAGGGCAGGCAAAAATGTCTTGCTGCAAACAGGCAAAGACATTTTGGGTCGCCGAGAAACACCTATAAATGCCCTACACGCTACCGAGTCAGGCATTCAGCAAGGACAAGGCAGAAAGAGACGACGCAGAAAACACCCTTTCACCAGACTTCAAGCTAGAAAGGCCAAGAAAAGAAGAACCGTTCGAGACTTAGACGTTTTCGATCATTGAGAAAGAACAAAAAAATGATGCACCGAGAGTCTTGCGCTTGTTCCAAGTCGGAACTGGATCTGTTTGCCATGCCCCCCACCATGATGACGATGCAAGAATCCCAGTGGGTGGAATTTCACCCCGTCTCCTCTTTGACGGATTCCGCTCCCATCGAGTTTGAAATCAAAGGACAGCCCGAAGATTACATCGATCTGAATAGCAGTTACTTGTACCTGAAAGTCAAAATTCTAGATAAGACTGGAGGTCATATAGACGATGTAGCAGTAGCTCCCGTCAACAATTTCATGCATTCCTTGTTCAGTGGAGTGGACTTGTACTTGAATAACAAATTGGTTAGTAGCAGCATGGATACTTACCCTTATCGTGCCTACCTGGAAAATCTCTTGACGTACGGAATAGATGCCAAGAACACTCATCTCAATGCCTGTGTGGTATGGGAAGCTGACGAACCTACCAAGTTTGAAATATTGGAAACTGATGAAAAGAAAGACAACAATGATGGATTTCTAGAAAGAAGAAAGAGAATCACGGGAGTCGACACAAGTTTAGAACTGATGGATCATTTGCATTTGGACATGTGGTTGCAAGAAAAGTATTTGCTGAACGGGGTGGATGTCCGCCTGAGACTGAATCGTAGCAGTACCGCTTTACATTTATTGGCCGATAGTGACGGTTACAAAACCAAAATCCAAGAAGCCAGACTCTACGTACGCCGTGTGGAAGTGTTACCTAAAGTGGGAAACGACATCAGTCAGACGTTGAGCAGAACGACCGCCAAGTATCCCATACGACGCGTGGAAGTGAAAACCTTCACCATTCCCAAGGGACAGCGATCCATGATCGAAGATCATCTGTTCCAAGGACAGTTACCCAAACGTTTGATCGTTGGTATCGTCGAGAATACAGCCTTCAACGGAGCTGCCGAAAAAAATCCTTTCTACTTTCAACACTTTGGCGTGTCCAAAATCGAAGTCATTCGCGATGGCAAAACCTTGTGTACCCGACCTTTCGAACCTGACTTTAAAAAGAAGAATTACTTGAGACCGTACTTGTCCTTGTACGAAGCCACCGGACAGTTAGGAACCAATACCAGTCACGGTATTACGTACGAGGATTATGCAGGAGGCTACGCTTTGTGGGCTTTTGATTTCACTCCTGACCAAGGCAGCGACGAGGGACATTTCCACCCTATAAAATCCGGCCAGATTCGTGTGGAAATTCAGTTTAAAGACCGAGACCCTGATGAAACGGTGAACGTCATCCTGTATGCAGAATTCGATAATACCATAGAAATCAACAGTTTGAGAGAAGTTATTCTAGATTACTAGAAGTCATGGAAGACTGTTATCCCTCTTTACCTAGTGGAGAACCTTTGGACATGAAATGTGAGGAGACCGTGGAAAAAGAAGAAGTGTTCATGATGAAGTCAAGATGGCCAGAACAAGAAGCCCATTTAGTCTCCTGTTTTGCCAAACACTTGGTCGAAAAATTGACGGAATTGATCAAGAAAAATTGCTATGGATGTCAAAACGCTCATCCCAGTCAAATTCAACACGATAAATGCCTGATGTTGAGTCAAGAAGAAAAATTGGACGAGTATCTGGACGAGGCTTGGAGTCTCATCTCGGACGAAGACGTGCTGCATCAGTGGTATAAAGACTTGCGTGAACATTCTTGTCCACCATTAACCACTCAAGAGATCCATCGTATCGAAACTCTCCTGAATCAGAGTGAGGAGACGAAACGAAGAAACGGTTATTTGTCAGACATTTTCAAGCAAAAAGTCAGGATCGAATTGACGACTTATTATTACCTGTGAAGAAGAAGAAAAAAAAACCACACAAAACAATGGATACCTGGGAACTTTATTACCTTTTGAACCACAGTTCGTATCCGGCTTCTTGGAATCCTGCCGTCTATGCTAAAGATGAACTCCCTCATCGCAAACCTCAAGACCATCTAGCTTACGTGATCAACACGGACGACAGTCATCTCCCAGGAACCCACTGGGTAGCCGTCTACTTTCCTCAAGAAGGATGTGTGGAATATTTCGATTCGTATGGATTGCCTCCTTTGGAAGACGATATCATTGACTTTATGAGAAGAAATGCTCAAACCACCCGATTCAATAATGTGAAATTACAAGGCACAGATTCCTTGGTGTGTGGACAGTACTGTGTGTATTTTCTGCATCATCGCAGCCTGGGCTATTCCTTAGAACATTTAGTGACTCATTTTGATCCTCGTTCTTCTTCTAGAAACGATGTGAAAGTAGATCGATGGTTTTGTGACCATTATGCTTATCTTTTGTCTCAAGCTAGGAAACGTAGTGTCCATCAATGGCCTAATGATTTCCAACAGTGGAAATCACAATTTAATTCACAACGTTGTCAGCCCTGTTTAAAGTAGACTGTAAATTGAGAAGAAATGTTTGATGTTATCATGTTGGATTATTGTTTAAAATATGTTAGAGTTGTTGTTTAGTGTTAAGTGATTATTGAATAAAAAATGTTGTGTTTTGAAAAAAAAATGCCTTTGTGGTTTGTTTAGCTATAAGAATGTTGGATTCATGCTCTTTAATTTCTTACTATCCCTCTCATGACACTCATTGAACGTTGCGACTCGAAAACCGTGTGGGGATGTTTACCTTCACGTCCGCGCTTTGACTTTAAGAACCGGGGTTGTTTCCAGTCTAACCATCCATTGTCGACTCATCCTCCTACGAAGATGTGCTCCAAACTAGCTAAGCTCAACGAAGCCTACGTGAATTTGCATAGGGTCAGACACAGTCTGACACCGAAGCCAGAAGAGATAGAGAATGTGAGAATGCTAAAAGTTACTGAAGACCTGATAGAAGAGCTCTTCAGAGAAGAAGTGAACAGGGAGAAAGAAGAATGGACAGAGAAGTACAGACTTCAGAGACAGCAGCAACAGCAGCAGCAACAACAACAACAACAACAACAGCAGCAGCAGCAGCAACCTGAACCTGACAGAGGCTTTGTCGATTGTCGTATCGACACCAAAGAGTTCTTCTTCTCTTTCCGAAGAAGCAGACCTATCGCCAGAAAGTCTATCCTCAGAGGACATCGCATTCTTAGAAACTAAAAAAGATTGCCATAGCAAACAAAAAAAACCCAGCCCTTTTCAGGGCTACCCAATACTCTAGAAAAGAAATAACGATAAATTTGCCAATGTGTGTAGGTAGAGTAGTGTGAATATAAACACTAACTCTTTTTTAAAAAATGTGAGGGTATGTGTTTGTGTGTTTGTGTTTGTAAGTGCTCAAGTACGATGGTATGGATAGTAGATTAAAATGATGTCTTTTTTGGAGTTTGAGATGTATATTTGGGGTTAGATTGGATTGCTTTGCGTATGTGGATAGTCTATTGAAGTGATTTATAAAAAATTTTAAAATAGTGATGGGTAGCATAAAAAAGTGAGTGAGTGTTTCTTTTAGGTCCGCGCGTTGTTTTTTTGGTCATGATCTAGGTAAGATCAATTTTATGTTTTTAGGGGGATGTTTTCCTTCACGTCCGCGCTTTCACTATAAATTGAAACTCGTTCGGCAGTCTAGCTACCCTTGTTGATTTATCAACACAAGAATGAATAGCAGAATAAGCAAACTTCTTAAACTCCAGATACATCTGGAATATGTCAGGCGCCTGTTAAATGAACTGGCCGCGGAGGCTATAGTAGAAGAGGAAAGAATAAAGAAGGAAGAGGAGGAGAGAAGACAGAGGGAAGAGGAGGAAAATAAAATAGGAGAGAGGATGTCGTACAATATTCCCGAGACAGAGGATTGGGGTGCTGAAGCGAATCATCCTCCCTCTGCGCTCCCCAGAAGAAAGGTGAAAGGAGATTGGGGAAGAAGATGCGTGTGTGGCGCCAGGCCAGGAAGGTGCCATCATTAGATAGGTGCATCTGGAGTTCAAAAAACAGCCCTTTTAAGGGCTACCCAATACTCTAGAAAAGAAATAACTATCCATTTGCCAATGTGTGTAGGTAGAGTAGTGTGAATATAAACACTAACTCTTTATTCATAGTGTGAGTGTATGTGTTTGTGTTTGTAACGGCTCGCGTACGTTTGTGTGAATAGTAGATTATGAGTTTTTTAACTGTTTCTTAGCGTATGTGGAGAGTATAGTTAGGGTTTTATTATATGAAATGAGAAAGTAGGGGATGTTTTCCTTCACGTCCGCGCGATGTTTGGTCATGATCTAGGTAAGATCAATTTTATGTTTTAGGGGATGTTTTCCATCACGTCCGCGCTTTCACTATAAGAACCCACCACGTTCGTCGTTGGAACCATTCTACGGAATAAAGACAAGGAAGATGGTAGCTGTAACAGAATTGTTTAACCAGTTGAAAGACATTTGGTATTGGATGGTGGATGGAGCTTATGCAGTGGAAAGGATTGAACGAGAATGGAAGCATGAACTTATCCGAGATTTTGTCAGAAGACAAGTGACCAACCTAAAATTATCTATGGATCTGGTGAAAGAGATGATAGAAGAAGAAGTAAAAAGACTAAGAGGCTTTACAGATCCAGAGTATGTAAAGATTGGTCACTTAAAGGAAGCCATGGATAATGTGATAGAAGTCAGGTGCTTTATGGAAGACGTAATGGAATGGACAGAGTGGTCCTTTGTCAAAAAAGGCCTAGACCAGCTTAAGAAATCGGAACAACTTATGAGAAAAGTAATGGAGGAAGAAGTGAAAAAGATCAAAGACAAGTGGAATAAAGAACGAAAGGATAAGGAAAACATAAAGGAAAAAGAGGCCTTTGACAAACTCAACAACAATTGGATCAAGATACAAGAGAAGTTCAGGGCTATGGGTCACCCAGACTGGTTACCTGAAAAAGAAAAAAGGAAGAACAAAGGAATTTTGGGAAAGATTAGGGGGTGGATGAGGAAATGGAGGAAATAAAAGAAGAAGCAGAAGAAAGCCAAAGGCCCTTTTCAGGGCCAGCCATATTTCTCGAAAAGAGAATGACTTTTCAATTGCCTACCCCTTTTTTTAACAAAATTTTTTTTAAAAAAAAAAAAAAAAAAAATCCCATATTCAATTCCCTTGTACGTAAAGTGACCCACGATTTATTCCCATGTTAAATTCCCCTTGTCGTTAGACAGACCCACACTATAGTTCCATGTTAAATTCCCCTTGTCGGTAAAGTGACCCACGATTTATCAGCACTTATCACCATGTTAATTCCCCTTGTCGCTAATCTGACCCACGATTTTTCGCCATGTTAAATTTCCATTGTCGCTAATCTGACCCAGGGGTGTTTTTAATGCTAATTCCCATTGTCGGTAAAGTGCCCCCCCCCCCACTACGGTCATCTTAATAAATGTCCAGCAGTTCTCTAATGTACAGTAGTATTGTCAAAGTTTTCCAGCCGATGTCAAATATGTGCCCATCCTTGTCCACTACGGATCAACTATGTTGTATTAACCCTTGATTGTTGCATGAAAGCTACACTGGCGCAATTTCAGCAATCGAAGGAAGATCACCCGGGGAAGCATTTGGAGTGTACCAAAACAATATGTTACCTTAGGGACTATGCTTCAAGTGGCTACGATCTTGAAAGCTACGCTTGATGAACCAGATTGGTAACCGCCACTGATGGTGTCCTATTATAGATTAACCTGAAACGTTGATGTGGTCCTAATAATGTCTGCCAGGATACTGTACTGCATGTGTAAAATTCGTTCGCAGCGGCTCTGCATGGCTTGAATCCGCTTAGGACTATTGCCTGGTAATCTCATACATCACGCGAGCGTTTGTGTAAACTAAATTCTGGAACTATTTGATGATCAATTAATGACAGCCTCAGCGGCAATCAGAGCAGTGATACGACGGCTGTTTTCCTCATCGGCGACCACACATGAGATTTCAACCCGCCTGGCCCATGAAAGAATCTTAATATGTCGCTTCGCTGCTGTTGAATAAAACTGTTTCAAGATATGACGCCCCTCTTTACTGTACTTCTTGGTATCAGTATTCCACATTCTCGCGATGATTACTCAAGTTAATTCACAGTTGGCACTGCAGTTGTGCGAAGCTGCTGACCGTGGATCATCTGGAGGAGGTCATAATAAATTCAATATCTCTCAGCAAGGATAAAAATGTTCTCCAAGCATGGCTCAGAAATAAGTACCCTTAATATTCTATCATTATATTCAACACCAAATGCATCACCACTCATTTTACGTTCGTATCTATCAATGCTAAAAGTCTCATGCCACTTAACTGTTTTCTTTCATGGTTGAAAATTATCTTTGGTAAACTTATCTTAAAGGGCAGCTGCCTTGCTTCTACATCGTTGCAGAATGTACGTATTTCGTGACTGAGTCTATGTTTTCAAGCATCATGTAGGTGGTCCAACTAACCAATACCTTCCACCCCAAAAAAGCTGTGTTGATAGTAGTAAATGGGGGCACCCTAGCGACAATGGGAATTAGCATTACAAGACCCCTTGGGCAACTCTAGCGACAATGGAAAATTAACATGGAGAAAAATCGTGGGACAATCTGGCGACAAGGGAAATTAACATGGAGAAAAATCGTGGGTCACTCTAGCGACAAGGGGAATTTAACATGGAACTATAGTGTGGGTCTGTCTAGCGACAAGGGGAATTTAACATGGGAATAAATCGTGGGTCACTTTACGTCTAGCGACAAAGGGAAATTAACATGGGAATAGAGTTTGGGTTTGTCTAGGGACAAGGGGAATTGAATACGGGATTTCTTTTTTAAATTTAAATTTAAATTTAAAAAAAAGGGGTAGGCAATGGAAAGGCTATCTCTTTTCGAGAAATATGGCTGGCCCTGAAAAGGGCCTTTGGGTTTATGTTAATATTAATATTAACATAGATGGCATCTGTCACATCTTCTTCTTCTTCTTCTTAAACTCCTTCTAACTGCCGGTCCATACACAAGTACCCTCTTGAGACATCCTTGTCTTTCTATGTAAACTCTCCTCATCCATTGACTAGTATCTGTCCTATCAACAACAGTCCACTTGGACCTGACATACATGAGCATGTCCGTCCTAAACATCATGGAAGACACAAGGGTGGATGACTCAACTGTGGTCCACATCTTGAAGCGACGAGAATAGGTGAATCAATGCAGTGAACTGCGCTTATTTATAGGAACAGGAAGGATTGAAACGGATTGAATTCATTCACCAATCCGAACACGCGTTACAAAATTCAGTCAGCTCGCATCCAATCCGAAGAGAGCAGTCTGTGACGTCACGTGGTCTATATAGATTCGTTAGCGCTTGTGTGCAGTCAATCTATGCGACAGTGATTCAACATGACGGAAACTCAGAAAACGATCCATTGGGGTGCACCAGCAGGGGAGACTGCCCAAGGGAACCCGGACTTACTTTCAGAAGAGGTACATTGGAATTTTGTGGATTTTCTTACCTCGCAAGAATTTGTTCCGGAACCTTCGTTACCTTCTTCATTACCGCAAGTGGAGAATTTTAGACAGAGACAGAAAGAAGAATTGGAGAAATTTATACAACGACAAAAGGAAGCGGAACAAGCTTTTCTCCTACAGCAACAGCAACAGCAACAAGAAGAGGTAAGAAAAAAGCAACAGCAACAACAGCAAGAAGAAGTAGCAGCAAAGAAACAAGAGGGTGAAAATCAAACGGCTACGGTACTGTTGGACATTTTAGCGGAGTTAAGAAGTCTGAAACAAATGTATCAGACTTCTTTATCACGACCGAAGAGAATACGACCTTCCCGAGCTAAACACGCCAACCCTGTGACTAAGCCTATCGTACCACCCTTAGTGATTTCAACCCAATCATCAGAAGTAGGCCTTGGCCGTGGCAAAGGCTTAAGGCAGTTAAAGTTGATTGCTTAAACTCACCCCTACACCAAAATAAAAAGGCCCTTTTCAGGGCCACCCACATTTCTCGAAAAGAAATACAATTTCAATTTGCCAATAACTCAAAAATAAACCCCACCCATTTTACCCTTATAGTACGTGTCTGTGTATGAGTGCGTGAGTGTAGCTTCTTATTTTAAAATCAAAACTCAAAGACACTTACCTTATATCATTCATGTATTCTTTTATCCATTTTTTACAATCCAATTCACAGCAAAACACTTTAATTAAAAGTTCATTGACTTCTTCTTTCTCCTTGTTTAGTCTGTTTTTTGAATTTCTTCACCGTTTTTTCCTCATTTTCTTCCCTTCTTCTTTTCTTCTCCTGTTTCTTTGCTTCTTTTAAATAGAATTGTCTTCTTTCTTCCTCTGAAGAATCCCTCTCTTCTTTCGAAGAATCCCTCTCTTCTTCCGAAGAATCCCTCTCTTCTTCTGAAGAATCCTTCTTTTCTTCTGACTCCTCTTGTTTCTTTTTTGGGCAATCTGGAGACCAATGTCCTTTTTCTTTACAATAATAACAGGTATCTTGACTTTTGTCTTTTTTAGCCCCTGTTTTTTTTTTCTTTTTTGACGGTCTGGACACTCTGAAGACCAATGCCCTTTCTTCTGACAGATATAGCAAGTATCCTGACTCTTATCTCGAAAGGAAGGAGAGTAGTCTGTCGGCTGGTCTGAAGAGAATTTTCTAATGACCCCTCGCAAAGCTCTGACGAAACGTTCGATTTGGTTAGTCTCTTCCATCGTTCTCCTCGGTTTGAGAGTGAAATGAATAGTGAAAGGACAGACACACCCTTTTTATATACGCTGGTTTGCCATGACTATAAATTAGTCTATGGTGTTTGAACTTGAGTCATTTGACGTTTTGCACTCAAGATGAAACGATCCTATTCATTCGATAAGAAAGAAGAAGAAGAAAGTAAGAGGCAGAAACGTGATCTATCGCCTCGTACCAGGGCTGAAATCTTGGCACAAATTCATGCCAGTGATTTTGAAGAGGACATGAGTGAACCAGAATCCGAACCCTCTAAACCAAGTTCACCACCCTTAGTCAACCCTGAAAAGTACTATTCCATTCGAGAGACGGAAAAGCGCTCCTCTAGAAAATTTAGAACCACGGCTTACACCTACACGGTGAAGTTTAAAGATTTCAAGGCCGACGTACCCTTGGAGAAAGCAGAAGGGTTTATCACCGAGATGTGGGATTCTTTGCTCACCGCACTCAAGCGACAATGTCAACCCAAAGAAGACGATCGCTTGACACTATCCATAGATCACGACGGTTTGAAATCCCCTGTTTGGATCGAGTTTAGCAGACCCGCAGAACTAACCCCTTCCAAAATCATGGACAAGATTCAACACGTACAACAATCTAATGACCAGTTTGACATCACCAATGGTAAAGCCACACTGAAAATGGCCCACGTCTCTCTTCCTCAAGGGACAGGACGCAAAAAGATGTTATTGGTGGACAACCTTCGCAACACCAAAACAAGTCTCGTCCGAATTCACAACCCTCAAGACCAGATGTGTTTAGCCCGTGCCATCGTGGTGGGACGAACCTATGCCAACAAGAACGACACGGTAGAATGGAAAAGAACCTGGAAAACTATTCAACGATCCGATCGAGCCAAACAACGAAATGAAGCAGAACTCCTGTTACAACAAGCCGGACTGTCCAAAGACACACCCTGTGGCATTCCTGAGATGCAAAAATTGCAAGATGCCCTAGCTCCACGCTACACCTTGAAAGTGCACCCTCAAGAAATGCGTGGAACTCTGTTGTTTCGAGGCCAAGATTTTAAGGACGGAAAATACATTCATGTCTATTATCACGATGAACATTTCGATACCATTACCAGTATCACTGGATTCATGGGATACAGTTATTATTGTGAGAAATGTGATTATGGTTATAACAATCGAGAGCAACACAAGTCTTGTGGATGGAAATGCCCAGGATGTTTGGCCTCTCCACCCTGTCTGAGCGAAGAACCAGTGCCTTGTTCAACTTGTCTGCGCACGTTTGTCAGCCCTACCTGTTACCAGCAACATTTGAAAACACAAGGTTCACAGAAGAAATGTGCTTGTCAACTCCTGAGATTGTGCCCTACGTGTGGACAAGGCATACGTACCAATAGTACCAAGGCACACGTATGTCGAGGAAAGAAAAAATGTCACATTTGTCACCACATCGTGGACTTGGAACACGAATGTTACGTGCAAAAATACCAACCCCCACCAGAGGAAGAGGACGGTCACAAGAAGAAAGGCAATTTCATCTTTTTCGATTTCGAATGCATGCAAGAGACCGGCATTCACATTCCTAATTTCTGCGTGGTTCATCGAGCGTGCGAGAAGTGCATTCAAGAACCTATCTTCAGTTATTGCCCTCACTGCAGCAAGATTCCTGGAGAACGTGAAAAAATCTTTCGAGGACCAAACATGTTAGTCGATTTTACCCAATGGGTCTTAGACCCCATCGACAAGACATGGAGCAAAGAGGACATCGAACGTTACGGAGATTGTCATCGTCATGCCACGGTGATGGCTCACAATTTCTCCGGATACGATGGACAGTTTCTTCTCAGATACTATACGGAACAAGGCACCGAACGTCCTAAAGTCACTTTGAACGGAGCCAAAATCATTTTCATGCAAGTGGGACAAGTACAGTTTAAAGATTCGATGAGTTACTTGGCCATGCCTTTGAGTCGAATGCCTAAAACGTTTGGAATGACAGAAATAGTTAAAGGGTACTTTCCACACTTTTTCAATACGGAAGCCAATCAACATGCCGTTCTACCCCATTTACCTGAGGCTCGCTATTACGACCCCGACAACATGCGTACCGAACAACGAGAAGCTTTCTACGCTTGGTACCAGGCTCATGCCTCTGACCCCTTCGACTTTCAGGAAGAAATGTTAAAGTATTGTCGTTCCGACGTGGACATTTTACGACGTTGCTGTGGAAAATTTCGAGAACTGTTCATGGAACACGGAGGGGTCGATCCTTTGAAAGAAGCTTGCATCATTGCCAAAGCGTGTTCCTTAGTGTACCGCCAACGATTCATGCCTGAAAACACCGTGGCTGTCATCAGTCCTCAAACGACCCACTATGTCAAGCGTCAATACTCGGTCAAAGTCCTACGTTGGTTACATTACTTGTGCGACAAGGAAGACAAATGGATTCAGCATGCCCGCAACGGAGGAGGCGAAAAGACCATCGGAAAGTATTCGGTAGATGGCTGGGACTTAGAAAACCCCAAGATCGTGTACGAGTTTAACGGTTGCTTATTTCACGGATGTCCCATCTGTTACCCTGACCGTGACACTAAAAATCAGTTTTTGCAACGAACCATGGAAGACTTGTACCAGGACACTTGTCAGCGACGCCTAAAGTTAGAACAGCAAGGAAACCAAGTGGTGGAAATGTGGGAACACGAGTACGATCACCGTTTGAAAACCGATCCCGAGTTTAAACGCCTCGTGGAAAGTTACCAGTTCATGGACCCGCTGAACCCGAGGGATAGTTTGTACGGAGGAAGGACCAATGCCACCTGTTTGCTGTACCAAGCCGACGAAGAGAAAGGAGAAGAAATCAAATACTTGGACGTGTGTTCGCTGTATCCCTACGTGTGCAAATATTGTCGCTTTCCTGTAGGGCACCCGCAATTGTTCACGGAACACATCGACCTGAAAAACATTCGACAATACGAAGGCTTGATCAAGTGTAAAGTTTTGCCTCCCACGAACCTATACCATCCCGTCTTACCTCACCATTGTCAAGGCAAACTGATGTTTCCCTTGTGCCGTACTTGTGCCGAAACGTGCAACCAGGACCAACCTTGCCATCACAGCCAGGAAGAACGTGCCTTGACGGGAACCTGGGTCAGCGTGGAATTGTTCAAAGCTCTGGACATGGGATACCAACTGTTAGAAGTGTACGAAATTTGCCACTTTCCCAAGACACAACAGTACCACAAGGGTGACCCTACTCAGAAAGGCATTTTCGCCGACTACGTGGATGCCTTTTTGAAACTGAAACAAGAAGCCAGCGGCTATCCTTCCTGGTGTCACACTCCCGAAGACCAAATACAATTCAAAGAGAAATACTACGCACAAGAAGGCATCTCTTTAGACCACATCGAAAAAAACGAAGGCAGGCGATCGTTTGCCAAAGTGATGTTAAATTGCTTGTGGGGTAAAATGGCACAACGACCGTGTTTACCCAAGACGGAATATTTGACAGAACCTTCCCGATACTTCCAGATGATTCACGACAAAACCAAATACATGAAACACGTGGACGTCGTTCGAGAGGATTTGATCTTGGTCAATTACGAAGAAGATCTGGACTTTGTACAAGACGACCCTTTTGGAAATGTCATCATTGCGGCTTACGTGACAGCTCATGCTCGCTTAAAATTGTACGAAGCTTTAGAACTGTTAGAAGAACGTGTCCTGTACTTTGACACGGACAGTTGCATTTACATCCATCACCCGATTCAACAGCACCCTGACATCGAAGGAGACCGTTTAGGAGCCTGGACAGACGAGCATCCCGACGACAAGATTCTAAGTTTCGTCAGTGGCGGCCCCAAAAATTACGGCTACGAATACCTGGACAAACAAGGAGAAGTGCACACGACGTGCAAAGTGAAAGGACTGACTCTGAATCATCGTACCAGGCGAGTGGTCAACTTTGGGGTATTGAAAGAAGCCTTGCAATCGGGAGAGGATGGAAACTTTAAAGTGACCACTTATCAACCGAACAAGATTGTACGTTTACCCACTCACCACATCGTCAGTCGGCCCCTGGAAAAAATCTATCAAATCGTGTACCAGAAGCGAGTGAGACTTCCCAATCACTTTACGTTGCCGTACGGTCACATCGATATTGGTCAGCATATAAAAAGGGACAACGTCCAAGACCAATAGTTCATTGTTCATTGAAGTAACTTACCATGTCGTTGACGAAGAAGAAACCAGATTGGTTAGGAGTCAAATGGTGGACATCACCGAGACCAGGGTTTTGAGGCTTGGACACAAGAGGTGGCCCAGTATGCACGAGAGTTATTCAAGGAAAAAAGTTACTTTTCAACCTGTGTTAGTGATGGTGCCAGAAGAACCCGTCACCCAGGACAGGACTGTCGTGGACAGGCCTGAAAGACCCTTTCGGGAGGACACTTGTGTGACCTTACCCCCTACTATAGAACTGGTTAGAACTTTACCCAAAACATGTGGTTGTTGTACAGACACTTGTTTTTTATTCCACGTTCATGTGCCTTTTATTCTTGTACTTAAGCCTTTGGCTTTTATGTATTTTTGTCTTTCGTATTCATGTTTGAAAAAAACATTCAATAAACGTGTTCTGAAAAAGTATATAAACTCTTGTCTTGTTTGTTTTTTCGTGTCACAAGTGACATTCCTCACACCATGGCTACCTCTACTGTCTCTGCTCCCTCTTCCTCTACTGTCAAAGTCATCGACGAACACTTAGATCGTGCCAGTTGGGAGGCTTTGTATCTTCGCCATCCCTTTAACATGCTCATTGCTGGACCTAGCGGTTCTGGCAAAACTGAATTCGTCAAACGTTTGATCGAACATAAACATCATTTGATCGATCGGCCCCCTCAACGGATCGTGTGGTGTTACAAAGAGTGGCAATCGGCGTACAGCCTCCTGCGAGAAAGTCAAGGCGATTCCATCGTGTTTGTGGAAGGCATTCCTAAAGAAGACGACGGCATCGTCTCTGACTCCCGTCAAACCCATTTGGTCATTTTCGACGACATGTTAGGAGAAGACGAAGAAGAAATTAAACTGTGGTTCACGCGCAAAGGGTATCACCGTAATGCCAGTGTCGTTTACATCACCCAAAATTTGTTTCAACAAAGTAAAGCCCATCGCACCATCAGTCTCAATGCGCATTACGTGGTCTTGTTTAAAAGCCCTCGAGATAAATCGCAAGTGCAAGTCTTAGCCAAACAGTTAGGAACGCCTTGGCTGACTCAGGCGTACGACGATGCCACTCAAACGCCACACGCTTATTTACTCGTCGATTTGAAACCTACGACTCCCGAGGATTTGCGATTTCTTACCCACTTGTTTCACCACTGGTGCCAAGACGGAGGGCCTGTCCTGTACACGTCTCCGTCCTCGACTTCATTTCACTCCCCATAAAAAAATCTATAAAAACCTCAGACCCTTTTCCGTCTGTCTCACACAGTGCGAACATGACGTCCCTTCAGTCGCATCTTCCCGTCAAATTGATTCGTGCCTTGTATGGCATCAGTCGAGAAAAAAATCCACAAACACGAGCTCGTGTCTTAGAAGCTAGTCTCAAAGAAGTCTTACGATGGTTCACGGTGACGGCACGTCAATTACTCCAAGGAATCATTCAGATTCCTCATCAAACCAAACGCTTTTTTGATCGAAACAAAGTCGCTTTGGTCCAACTGGCCGATCCCCGCATCAACACTCAAACCAAAAAACAAATCATTTTGAAACCTGGAGGGAGCGGTACTCTAGGAGGGGTCATCATTCGCTCACTCTTAAGATGGGATCCTAATGCCCCCAAAGTTATACCCAAGATAAAAGTCCAACGAAGCCCCAAGAAGAAAAAGACCAGGTCCCCAAGGAGAACTTCTCCAGTGGCAGGACCCTCCTCTGACCAGACACCACCACCACCCCGGAAAAAGAAAAGAAGCCCCCAGAAAAAGAAAAGTCCACAGAAAACTAGTCGCAAGAGAGGCACTTCGGCCAGGACGCAACCTTACACTCGCAAACCACGACCTGCCACGGCGGTGACTGCGTCTCCGGCAGCTTCACGTTTGTCCACTTCTCCGTTAATGACACCCAGAACTGAAGAGTACTTGGAGACGTTGATCACACCAAGAACTTCTCCGTTGATGACCCCCAAAAGAACTTCCCCAGTGGCAGGACCTTCCAATTTAGTGGCAGTGGCTGCTGCTCACAAAGTACCTTCTCCCAAAATCAAAGTTCAAGAAAGATCGGGCATGTTACAAAGTTTACTGGATTTGTCCAAGCAAGAACTGGCTCGATTTAGTCCGTTACGTACCCCTGCACGACGTGTCATGCCTGTCCCAAACTAATACGACGTAAAGACAATCAGTGGCGACGCGTTCCAGTATAAAAAAGGCCTGTGACCAAGTCGGGTATCAGTGTTTTTTGGTGCTTCTGAAGACTCAAAGATGTCACCCTCCAGAAAACCCCAAGGAAAGAAAAGAAAAGGACTGCCACCACGTTTAGCCAAACATGGGGACATGCTATCTGTCCTGTCCAAAGCTTCTCCACCCCTACGAAAAAAACTCATTCAAACAGCCTCCAAAGAGGTCATCGATACCGTGTGCGAATGTTGTTTGAACGTTTTGAAAGGCACGATCCCTTTGTTCAAACACCAGAAACAATGCTTAGGCAAACATCGTCACGTTCTTCGCCAAATGGTTCAAAAGAAAATTCCCATTCGTCAAGAAAAGAAGATGTTAGTGCAACGTGGAGGTATTTTACCTCTCTTGTTAGGCCCCATACTGACAGGAGTCTTGGGAACCATGTTGGGAGGACTGGTGGGAGCAAGATAAAAAGGCCTCGGAAGTTCCAAGATCTCAGAATCGACCCCTGACAACCCCATGGAAGGACGAATACTAGCTTTAGTGCCTTACAAACGATGGATGGAATACCATCGGTGGCAAGAACAACACACCCCGCATTTACCTCCCAATCCCCATTTGAGCGAGATGTCCCAGTTACAACACGAATTGCAGTCCTTGATGGATCGCCAAGATTTGTCCGAAACAGAAAAATCGCAAAAGTACGGTCAACTCTTGCAACGACTGCAACTCTTTCACCAGAAAGCTTTAGACGAAAGAGCTCTACCCACTCTGAAAGATTTTAAGACCTTGATGAAAAGTCCAGCACCATCACCAGTACCAGTACCAGTACCACCAGTACCCGTGACCAAGACAGAAAAAGGAGAAGAAGAGGAAGGGTTTCAAACTCCACCAGAAAAAGTACGCAAGTTAACAACACCACCTACCTCCAGAATTGGATGGATTAAAAAGATGATGGCCACCCCTTCTTCCTCACAAGAGAAAAAGAAAGTGAAGTCAGAAGTGAAGACAGAAGTGAAACAAGAACCGATATCCCCCGCTCAGACATCCTTCTCCTCTTCGACACCTATTGCTGGCCGCACACGCAAAGCATTGCAATCCAAGAAAATACCCCAAGAGAAAAAGAGTAGCATCCTCCAAGAGTGGGTGTCTTATTAACACACCAACCAACACAAAAAAAATGGAAAAAGTCTTAGCCAGCATTTACTACGATCCCTCCCATCCTGCAGGTTACGCAGGAGTTCAAAAATTGTATCGTGCTGCCAAAACGCGACTGAAAAGTCTCCGTTTACCTCAAGTGCAACGATGGTTACAAGAACAAGCTACCTACACTTTACACAAACCCATTCGACGCAAGCTTGCCAGAAGTCGCACCCGAGTGGAAGGCATCGATCATCAATGGCAAGCCGATTTAGCCGATGTCTCTCATTTGGCCAGCTACAATCGTGGCTACAAATATTTGTTTTGTGTCATCGACGTCTTTTCCAAATTTGCCTGGGTCGTGCCCTTGACTTCCAAATCGAGCAGCGAGTTAGTGCGAGCCCTGCAACGGGTGTTGAAACAAAGCGGTCGTCACCCTCTTCGATGGCAAAC
The DNA here is from genome assembly GCA_028554795.2 of Sinohyriopsis cumingii. Taxonomy (NCBI): domain Eukaryota; kingdom Metazoa; phylum Mollusca; class Bivalvia; order Unionida; family Unionidae; genus Sinohyriopsis; species Sinohyriopsis cumingii. Next base: position 31,860,512 of record CM068840.1, read on the forward strand.
GGACAAAGGCACCGAATTTCTGAACCAAGCTTTCCAAAAAGAATTAAAGAAACGTGACATTCATTTTTTTACCACCGAGAATCCCGAAACCAAAGCCAGCATCGTTGGACGTTTTCAACGCACTTTGAAAGAACGCATGTGGAAATATTTTACGCATCACCACACTCTGAAGTACATCGACATCTTACCGCACCTGGTGCAAGCGTACAACCAATCTTACCATCGAAACATCGGACGTGCCCCGCAAGACGTGACTCCCGACAACGAAGTGTTGGTGTTTGAGCGCCTGTTTGGTACGTCCCCGACGAGGGCTGTCCCCAAGAAAAGTGGAGAGTTGGCCGTAGGAGATTGGGTGCGCATTGGCAAAACCAAACGCACTTTCGACAAAGGTTACTTACCTAACTGGACGACCGAATTGTTTCGCGTCACTGGACGAGTGCATGGCCGTCATCCTGCCGTCTATAAATTGGAAGACATGAACGGAGAAGTGCTCAAAGGAACGTTTTATTTGCCCGAGTTACAACGTGTCACCAAAAAAGAAGACGACGTGTACGACATCGAAAGCATTCTCGAACGCAGAACCCGTAAAGTGGGCAAACGACGTGTCAAAGAAGTCAAAGTACGTTGGAAAGGATATCCACCCAGTTTTGATTCTTGGATCGACGCTTCGCAAGTCATCGACTATAAAAAGAAGTGACCATCATGCCTTTTCAGACAGACGCAGCTACGTCGACCACTCCTCCTTCACCTAGTTCTTCTGTGCAAGATTTAGAAAAACAACCCTTGTGGGTGTGGTGTGGAGAACGTGTGCCTAAAACGCAAATCGTTTTTTTCTGCCAAATCTTCGTGGTGTATTGTGTCATCGGGGCAGCCATCGCCAATTTGAGTTTGCAACAAGGAGACAAACAATTGTGGACCATTTTATTGAGCAGTTGCATCGGTTACCTGCTTCCTAATCCCTCCCTGAAATTCACCTCGAACGGGAACCCCGGGAACCTTGTGTCCAGTGCCAGTGCCAGTCACCACTTCAATCACAACCAGAACCCCATTTTAGACGGAGACACGCCTCTGACGTCCAGTAATATCCCCTCGGACAGCCACAGAACTCTGGAATTATGAGTCACCAAAACCAATTTTACTTAACTTTACCCAGTGACAGTTCCATGGAGGTGTTTCCCAAGAACACGTTGTGCTGTTACACGGCCAAATTACCTCAGGCCATCCCCTTAGATCACGAAGCCCATTGGGAAGTGGCTTTAGTAGAAATGATTCACCCGACCCAAGTCCTCAATGTCCTTCCCAATCAAAATTTTTTTGATGTGGAAGTTCATGACGAGCAAATGCAACAGTGGATGAATAGCAATGTCAAATATGACAAGAAAACCCGTACACAAAAGTACACCACCTATCACTTGTTCATTCCCCCAGGCTATTATTTTAGTGGTCAACATTTGGTCAGCACCATAACCTCCAGGTTTAATGTCGTGTTTCTGAAAGTTTTGGATCATGTCAACAAAAATGTCACCATGGAGTACCACAAAGCAGCTCGTCGCTTCTTGATGAAATTTGAACGGAGTAAAATCATGTCCTTTTTATTTTGTCCTGAATTGTTTGACATGTTGGGCGGAGACATGGACATGAGAAAGACCATGATCAAGAAAAACGAATTACCCATCGTTTACGACAACGAGTCTTTTAGCAAGTTATTTCGTGCCCCGGTAGAACTGAACCAAGGACTGAATTTGATGTTCGTGTATTCCGATGTGGTGGAGTACAACGTGGTGGGACACACCTCCGTACCGTTACTGCGTGTCATTCCTTTCAAAGTGGATTCTGCCACGAACACTGACGAGGAAGGTGGAAACAATATACCACGTCCACCGCGAATTTGTCCATCCTCACTATTTGCCTGTCACTAAGTCGTATTTGGACACGGTCAACATTGCTATAAAAGGAGATTTGGGACAAAATATTCCATTCACCAAAGGAAAAGTCACGGTGAAACTCCATTTTCGAAAACGGTTCTCTCACGACTCTTAAGTCATGTATCCAGTGTACCGAGGGGTTGCTCAACAGCGACGACACGGCTTAGGAGATATGTTAAAATCGGCCTTTCGTTCGGTGGCCCCGGTGTTGAAACCGATGGTGACACGCGGATTGCACGCCTTGAAAGATGCGGCACTGACGCAAGGCAAAGAATTTCTCCAAAATGTCATCATCGACAAACAAAACCCTAAAGAAGCCTTCATGAGGGCAGGCAAAAATGTCTTGCTGCAAACGGGCAAAGACATTTTAGGCCAACGAGAAACGCCTATAAATGCCCTGCACGCTACCGAGTCAGGCATTCAGCAAGGACAAGGCAGAAAGAGAAGACGAAGAAAACACCCTTTCACCAGACTTCAGGCGAGAAAGGCCAAGAAAAGAAGAACCGTTCGAGACTTAGACGTTTTCGATTATTGAGAAAAGAGACAAAAAAATGATGCACCGAGAATCTTGCGCTTGTTCCAAGACGGAACTGGATCTGTTTGCCATGCCCCCCACCATGATGACGATGCAAGAATCCCAGTGGGTGGAATTTCACCCCGTCTCCTCTTTGACGGATTCCGCTCCCATCGAGTTTGAAATCAAAGGACAGCCCGAAGATTACATCGATCTGAATAGCAGTTACTTGTACCTGAAAGTCAAAATTCTAGATAAGACTGGAGGTGCTATAGACGATGAAGCAGTAGCTCCCGTCAACAATTTCATGCATTCCTTGTTCAGTGGAGTGGACTTGTATTTGAATAACAAACTGGTCAGTAGCAGCATGGATACTTACCCTTATCGTGCCTACCTGGAAAATCTCTTGACGTACGAAATAGATGCCAAGAACACTCATCTCAATGCCTGTGTGGTATGGGAAGCTGACGAACCTACCAAGTTTGAAATATTGGAAACTGATGAAAAGAAAGACAACAATGATGGATTTGTAGAACGAAGAAAGAGAATCACGGGAGCCGACACAAGTTTAGAACTGATGGATCGTTTGCATTTGGACATGTGGTTGCAAGAAAAGTATTTGCTGAACGGGGTGGATGTCCGCCTGAGACTGAATCGTAGCAGTGCCGCTTTCCATTTGATGGCTGATAGTGACGGTTACAAAACCAAAATCCTAGAAGCCAGACTCTACGTACGCCGTGTGGAAGTGTTACCTAAAGTGGGAAACGACATCAGTTAGACGTTGAGCAGAACGACTGCCAAGTATCCCATACGACGCGTGGAAGTGAAAACCTTCACCATTCCCAAGGGACAGCGATCCATGATCGAAGATCATCTGTTCCAAGGACAGTTACCCAAACGTTTGATCGTTGGTATCGTCGAGAATACAGCCTTCAACGGAGCTGCCGAAAAAAATCCTTTCTACTTTCAACACTTTGGCGTGTCCAAATTCGAAGTCAGTCGCGATGGCAAGACCTTGTGTACCCGACCTTTCGAACCTGACTTTAAAAAGAAGAATTACTTGAGACCGTACTTGTCCTTGTACGAAGCCACCGGACAGTTAGGAACCAATACCAGTCACGGTATTACGTACGAGGATTATGCAGGAGGCTACGCTTTGTGGGCTTTCGATTTCACTCCAGACCAAGGCAGCGACGAGGAACATTTCCACCCTATAAAATCCGGCCAGATTCGTGTGGAAATTCAGTTTAAAGACCGAGACCCTGATGAAACGGTGAACGTCATCCTGTATGCAGAATTCGATAATACCATAGAAATCAACAGTTTGAGAGAAGTCATCCTAGATTACTAGAAACCATGGAAGACTGTTATCCCTCTTTACCTAGTGGAGAAACTTTTAGTGTTGCATTGTTGTTAAAAAATGTTAGAGTTGTTGTTGTTTAGTGTTAAGTGATTTTTGAATAAAAAATGTTGTGTTTTGAAAAAATTGTTTGATGTTATATTGTTGGATTATTGTTAAAAATGTTAGAGTTGTTGTTTAGTGTTAAGTGATTTTTGAATAAAAAATGTTGTGTTTTGAAAAAAATGCCTTTGTCTTTTGTTTAGCTATAAGAATGTTGGATTGATGCTCTTTCATTTCTTACTATCCCGCTCATGACACTCACTGAACGTTGCGACTCAAAAACCGTGTGGGGGATGTTTTCCTTCACGTCCGCGCTTTGACTTTAAGAACCGGGTTGTTTCCAGTCTAACCATCCATTGTCGACTCATCCTCCTAAGAAGATGTGCTCCAAACTAGCTAAACTCAACGAAGCCTACGTGAATTTGCATAGGGTCAGACACAGTCTGATACCGAAGCCAGAAGAAATAGAGAATGTGAGAATGTTAAAAATCACTGAAGACCTGATAGAAGAGCTCTTCAGAGAAGAAATGAACAGGGAAAAAGAAGAATGGACAGAGAAGTACAGACTTCAGAGACAGCAGCAACAACAACAACAAGAGCAGCAGCAGCAACCTGAAGCTGACAGAGGCTTTGTCGATTGTCGTATCGACACCAAAGAGTTCTTCTTCTCTTTCCGAAGAAGCAGACCTATCGCCAGAAAGTCTATCCTCAGAGGACATCGCATTCTTAGAAACTAAAAAGAATGCCATAGCAAACAAAAAAACAGCCCTTTTCAGGGCTACCCAATACTCTAGAAAAGAAATAACAATCGATTTGCCAATGTGTGTAGGTAGAGTAGTGTGAAAATAAACACTAACTCTTTTTTTAAAAAAATGTGAGGGTATGTGTTTGTGTGTTTGTGTTTGTAAGTGGTTAAGTAAGTTGGTATGGATAGTAGATTAAAATGATGTCTTTTTTTTTTTGGTGTTTGAGGTGTAAATTTGGGGTTAGATTGGATTGCTTTGCGTATGTGGATAGTCTATTGAAGTGATTTATAAAAAATTTTAAAATAGTGATGGGTAGCATAAAAAGTGAGTGAGTGTTTCTTTTAGGTCCGCGCGTTGTTGTTTTTTGGTCAGTATGTAGGTAAGATCAATTTTATGTTTTTAGGGGATGTTTTCCTTCACGTCCGCGCTTTCACTATAAATTGAAACTCGTTCGGCAGTCCAGCTACCCTTGTTGATTGATCAACACCAAAAATGAACACGAGACTGGAGAAACTGTTGGAACTTCATGTGCATCTGGAATATGCCAGGCGCATATTAAATGAACTGGCCGCGGAAGCCATTGTGGAGGAGGGAAGGATAAGAGAGGAGGAGGAAAGAAGAAACAAAGAAGAGGAGGAGAGAAGATATAAAGAAGAAGAGGAAAGAAGATACAAAGAGGAGGAGAGAAGATACAAAGAAGAGGAGGAGAAGGAAATGGAGAGAAGAAGAAGAAATTTCAGAATCCCTGAGAGCGAAAATTGGGATTCTGAAGCGACATATCCTGCCTCTGCTCTCTCCCCCAAAAAGGTAAAAAGTAACTGGGGGACAAGATGTGTATGTGGCGCTAGGCCTGGAAGGTGCCACCATTAATCAGGTGTCCATGAAGTTCAAAAAAAAAAACAGCCCTTTTCAGGGCTACCCAATACTCTAGAAAAGAAATAACAATCGTTTTGCCAATGTGTGTAGGTAGAGTAGTGTGAAAATAAACACTAACTCTTTTTTAAGATAGTGTGAGGGTATGTGTTTGTGTGTTGGTGCTTGTAAGAGCTCAGGTATGTTTGTGGGAATAGTAGATTATGGGTTTCTTTATTGTTTCTTAGCGTAGGTGAAGAGTATATTTAGGGTTCTGTAAGCGCTCACGTACGATTGTGTGGATAGTAGATTATGGATTAGTTTATTGTTCTTAGCGTATGTGTTTGTGTGTTTGTGTTTGTGTGTTTGTGTTTTTGTTTGTGTTTGTACCCGCTCACGTACGATTGTGTGAATAGTAGATTATGGATTTGTTTATTGTTCTTAGCGTATGTGAAGAGTATAGTTTGGGTTTTGTAAGCGCTCACGTAAGATTGTGTGGATAGTAGATTATGGATTTTGTTTATTGTTTCTTAGCGTATGTGGAGAGTATAGTTTGGGTTTTTATTATATGAAATGAGAAAGTATAGTTTGGGTTTTATTATATGAAATGAAAAAGTAGGGGGATGTTTTCCTTCACCTTCGCGCGTTGTTTGGTCATGATCTAGGTAAGATCAATTTTACGTTTTAGGGGGATGTTTTCCTTCACGTACGCGGTTTAAGTATAAGAACCCATAGTATTCGTCGTTCAAACCATTCTGCAAAGAATAAAAAAAGAAGATGGCTTCTAACCAAATGGACAAAATACAAACATTACAAGACGTTTTAGACAACTTAGGAATGATGGAGCAGATGTTAATAAGACTGGTTGAAGACCATTATTCCTATAGTCCCCATCGTGTAAAGATGGAAATTAATAACTTAAAAAAGGTAAAGGACAAGATTAGTGGTGTCATCAAAGAGATAAAGGAGGAGAAGGAGGATGAAGAGGAAAGAATAAGAATAAGCAAATGGAACGAAAAGATTGAAAAAGAAGAAGAAAATGAGAAGAGGAAGAAAGAAGAGGAGGAAGAGAAGAAGAAGAAAGAAGAGCAGGAGAAAAAGAAAGAGAAGAAGAGAAAGAGTGTTGGAGATAAAATAAGAACTTGGTGGAGAAAAAGAAGAAATTAGAAGCAGAAGAAGAAGAAAACCCAAAGGCCCTTTTCAGGGCCAGCCATATTTCTCGAAAAGAGATAGCCTTTCCATTGCCTACCCCTTTTTTTAAATTTAAATTTAAATTTAAATTTAAAAAAAAAATCCCATATTCAATTCCCCTTGTCCCTAGACAAACCCAAACTCTATTCCCATGTTAATTTCCCCTTGTCGCTAGACAGACCCACACTATAGTTCCATGTTAAATTCCCCTTGTCGCTAGAGTGACCCACGATTTTTCTCCATGTTAATTTCCCTTGTCGCCAGATTGTCCCACGATTTTTCTCCATGTTAATTTTCCATTGTCGCTAGAGTTGCCCAAGGGGTCTTGTAATGCTAATTCCGATTGTCGCTAGGGTGCCCCCATTTACTACTGTTGATACTAATGGACGATATGTGGGTATGATGTCAATCTGTTCATTACAATGTCAAATTTGCTGCATGCAAATCTTTCCGGAACACATCTGCTTACTCTTTAGACACTTACCGGTATTTGGTAAAAGCCATATCTAGCGCGAAATTTAAAATGGCTAAAAGACAGAAGTTGTACTATTGCACGTGGATTTACAACTCGCCAAACATAGGATTTGCTCCGGAAATATAATGCGCATGACACCAAAAGAACCCTTCAGCCGACGGTAGCTCAACATTCGCGAGAAATAACGGTAAGTGTTTAAAATGTACAATGATGTGTGCAGACAAGATTGATTGCAGATTTTTGCAGGTTTTAATATATAGGCGATATCATTCTCTAAAACGCCCGTCGATATCATTGCGGGGATTGGGTTGATTTATCGGTGAAACAGATGTGATGTTGTTAACCGCCTCAGATAATCTAAATAATTCCGTAAATATGAGTTACATCTCTTTGAAAATATGAATATAACTGTTCCTATTCTTCGATTTATTGTAGAAATATTAAAATTAGGCATTGCAAATACTGAACGAAGACCACACAGTTTATACAGTAATTGGCTATTCTAGAAACCATGAAAGGACAATGAGCAGTATGTTTAATTGTTTACATAGAGAATTTCCATTTGGTTTGAAACGCCATTAACTTGACAGTGTCGTGGACCCCCTGGCGACAGTCAGGTTAGAAATTATAAGTTGATGAATAAATTTACTAAGTTTTGTGCAGTTTTTATATCCTTGATGGTTTTCGTTTTTAAAAGTGTTACTTGCGGATAGGGTACCAACAAACGGGAGGGTGTACGAAAACTAGTAACACAAATAATGTATCCAAAGGGATTTATAGTTCGTTCGACATAACATCGCGACTTTTTCCTATCTGTAACTCAGTACATGTTCAGGTCAGCGTCATTAAATGTAGTGAAAAGTGCCGAATTCCTTTTAAATATTTCGTGTGACATGCATTATACACCTTGTTACATTCGGGTTCAAAGGACACACAAACACCAAGTAAGGGTCCTACAACTTTATGTAAAATAAAGCTAAAACCTTAAAAAGAAACTAGGAAACCAGTGTTCATTACAGTACCAAGTCCAGCTAAAAACTGCCTGCTCTACCACTCTGCTCTTGTTTTTGTAAGGGTTAGAGACAAGGGATCCTAATTAAATCAACATCTGTGCCTTATCCAGGCTCAGATAGCCATGGGAAGATAAACAACAGCACTGAACCTGTTGACAGTCTCTGGTATCAAATATCCAGAATGCTGGGAATAATGTTCTAGTGTCACTACTAACAATTAGATTCTGCTAGAATCTGATACAGGCACTTATAACACACCTTTTAAGCTACATTTAATGACGCTGACCTGAAACTATACTGAGTTACAGATAGGAAAAAATTATCGAAGCTGTGTGGAACGAACTGTAGTTGACATCTGTTTTTGTCCCGTGTATTCTATTCTACTTTAAAATGAAAATAAATCCGATTTCACTGAGCCCCCTTCGGCTTTCAACTCAGTGTAATCCATCGCCAATCCAGTTGCTTATCTGTAAATAACCCACTTTGACCATTGATATCTCGTTCTCTGTGACTCAACAAGACTGTTACACTGTTTCCGACATTTTGTATGAATTTGGCAAACTTACAAGTTCGGGAGTCTTTTTTATTTTTCAATAAAAACCGACATAGAGTCGATGGCGCATTGTTTGGAATTCATTATAAATGTGTAGTCCGGAACTATGCCGTTTCAAATTCGCACTTTGAAGAGCCCTTCGACCAGATATCGTTTTAGGTCTCACTGGATAGTTTCATATTTTGACACCTCACTAATCTTTCAGGTAGAAGGCATGAACCTAATTATGATAAACCAAGCATTTATAAATTCAAAACCGGTGACAAGAGCTACATGTGCCATGTTTACGACTCTACGATGCATCACTTCTTGAATCACAGAACAGTGGCAGATGCAAAAGTAAGTTATTAATTACCATTAACTCGATTCAACTTTAGGATTCCTGTTCCATGCAAGAATTAGACATTGTCTTCTTCACTGCACAGACATTGTATACATGAGACTCTATTTTCAAAATATGTAAACTATGCGGCATACACGTCAACGCCGAAATATGACTGGCTCAAAAGATTATTTTTATTATTACATGACCTCTGACTTGTCTCAGAGTAAAAATTCGCGAAAATCGCACGTTTCGGAGCCCGTAACTTCAGTTTGGTACAACGCAGAACAGTCAATAATGGCTTGATGAATAGAAAAATATCTCAGAAGTAAAACATCCATATAGTATGGTCGTGTGCCTTTAAAGACGGAAATAGCAGAAGGAAATCGAGGGTCATGGGTGGAACGAAGTATTTGGAAGTTCCGTACGTTCTCTCTTATATATTATGATAGAGAGGGTCCTATGTCAGAACAGGTCATGGGGGTAATCTAAGGTATTTTTGTCACTCTGTATCATTTTGTCCTATAGATTATTGCTTTTGTTTTCTCAACATCAAGCTCGCGTCGAGCACCTGTGTCACAGACTAGCAATGGAGATCAAATGCGTAACGTTGGCTGCAAATGAACAGTCAACTTAGCTTAAGTATTTACGTATGTCTGCTACAGAGGCACGGGGGTTTGTTACAAAGAAAATTAGGAGTATCCGTCCATGAATCAAAGGATGGGGGTTCTAACATGTAACAATGGGTTAGAACCTCCATCCCTTGATTCATGGACGGATACTCCTAATTTTCTTTGTAACGAACCCTTGTGTACAGAGGTAAATATCTAAAAGTCCAGAAGCAGCGGGGGGGGGGGGGGGGGGGGCGAATCCGACATTTTGTCCAATCGTCATTTGGCTTAATTAATACTTTCTGCACTCAGCGGATCCGGTGTAGTCAGCGCCTGGTAAAAAAAAAACGACGACGGTCCATCCTACACGACGGTGACGTCATTTGGTTCTGCGAGCCGATCCCAGCGTCGTCAGCGTCCGGTAAACACAGCGACGACCGCGTCGATGTCATTTCCCCCCCCCCCCCCCCGCTGCTAAGAAGTTATTTACAATGATCTCACAAATAGAGTAACCACTAACTCCTCCTCTTGTAGATCAATTAGGTTATTTCACTGATCGGTAAGTCTAAAATTAATTCTCGTTAAAAACCGATTATGGCATCGCATATAGACCGGATTAATCGGGCTCTCAACGATTAAGAATCCGGGAGGGGCCGTTGGTGAAAATGAATAAAGGATATACCCCTGTTGAGCTTGATTTGATTGCTTGGTATCTACCTGGTAACTCCCTTCGATAACATCACACACTAGATTGATTGCTATCACCGATGCGATAGTTACGTTGTATGGAGCAATATGCCTACCACCATCTCCGTTATCGTGTTTGAGGATAGTTGATGGACCGAGAAAATCATTAAGAGACTTTCTTAGTTCTGGCGCGTTGTATCCTGGAAACTTGAAATCGGGTAAATCGGCTTCTGTGATATTATACTCGGTTAGGAATTTTTGTTTATTATCATCGTTGTTAGCAGATGTTGTCTTAACGATTCGTTCATTGATATATTCCATGTCTGATATAAGTTGATTTAACACCTCAACGTGTTTTCGTGCTTTTGTTTTCCGTAGCTGTTCTAGTTGTAATTGGTAATTACGATTAATCTCGGCAAACGCACCAGTGATATCATTTAAACCAACTGTGACCGTGGCGGACGATTCAGGAGTTTGCTTATACGGAAAATACCATTGCATGGTATTCCTGTCTTGAAATATAAACCCGCTGGGTAATAACGTGTTTCTTATAATAGACAATTCATCTTGATAACTGGGATTAATCTCATGATACGATTGCACATTTGTGTGCAAATACGCGGGGATTTCATTAGGTGGATTCTCGGGCCAACCTAGTATGGTTCTTATTGAACTGTTATAAATATCAACCATATACCCCGGTGTGCTTATTTCAATCGTCGATGATAACGTCGGTTCATGAACCGTAATATCGATTTTTGATTCTTTTCCTGTGATCGATTTTATCCTGCGTTGGAATTCTTTATTGATTTGTTCTACTTGGTATGACCCAGTTGGTATTGTAACCTCATTCCAGTCTGGGGTCCCATCGGGTTTATTTGTCCATGCAAAAACCAGCGAGTTATTAGGTTGTTGTCCGTTAAATGCTTCCGCTCGGATATTAGGCCAACTGTGATATACTCGCAATTTTGCCAGCGCTATTTCCTTCACTGGAATCGGAGAAGGGAAGTTTACACTGAATTCTGGCTTCGTTGATGTTATCGATATCATATTTGTTTGTACCGGAGTGGTGTTCTCCGCGATCCGTTGAAATAACTGCAACCATTCGGGGTTCAGCGACATTATTATTATTCGCTGTTTCTAGTGTTTAATTTCAACACCGAATATTAACAACCTGCTTGTTTTCAGGACAATGTTTTAAGCCCATTGAAGTTGTTTCAGGAGAATGTTTTAAGCCCATTGAAGTTGTTTCAGGAGAATGTTTTAAGCCCATTGAAGTTGTTTCAGCGACGTGGTTTCCAGCTTCCAGTTGAAAATCCTCGATTTTTGACATCGCGGAGTCATACAACTGGACCATCGTGGAGAATTCAACATCGGATATAAACGAATTATCTATCGCCAACGAGATAAACCCGGATAATTTCGAGTACGCGTCGGATACTATTTGATGTTTTACTGTATACTCGTTGAGTTTTTTCTGAGAACACGATGATATCTTTCTAGTGATTGCGTTGGCGACTCCAGCATTTGTTGTCGCCGCGGAGATAGCGATTGGAACAGCGATCGGGGCTATCATGGTTACCGTGGATAAAATAACACCGGTACCGGCTACTATACCCGACACCGAGTACACGACCGCGTCGATGGTGGTTATTTTTCGACGGTATTTTTTTATTTTTACACGGTATTGTTCGGAAAGCGTTTTCAAATTCGCGGAGAATTCTTTTACGGTATTGAATCGATATTGATGTGACGTCGGTGATACCTCTGATTCAATTACCTTGGTGGTCATTTTTATTTTAAAAGAGCTAGTGTTTTTAATTACTTAGATCCATTACAAATTCCGCATACCATGTAATGTTTGCCTCGATTAAATGTCTATCGACGGCATAAATTGTAAACTGTTCAGTTGCGTCCTTGTCTATAATTGTTGATATTGTATTGTTAAACCCGGATGAACTCGACGATAATATATTAAACTGCATCATTGAAACCAGTGTCAATCGATAAATACCCTTAACAGTTGCGGTGATTTTTACTGTATTCTGTGTAGGAGTCCAAGCGAATGATCCATGCCGAATCGTGTATACTGTGTTGATGGTGTTTTCATGAGGGATTTTTATTTTTGTCACCTCCGGTAGTCTGTCTTTAATCGCTGTAACATCAGTTTTGATTGTTTCTATTTCCTGTGTATGCGCGTCTACACTCCTTTTGTTCGCTGCAACATTAACGCTGAATGCTTTTATGAGCACCTCATGCGCGTTTACACTCTTTTTAATCGTTTCAACATCAGTTTTGATTGTTTCTATTTCCTGTGTATGCGCGTTTATATTATTTTTGTTCGCTGCAACATTAGTTTTGACTGTTCCTATTTCCTGTATATGAACGTATAACCCCGCTTTGTTCGTTGCAACATCAGTTTTGATTGTTCCTATTTCCTGTCCATACGCAGTGATATCATTTATAGTTATTGTAATTTCATCCGGTCTGGTATTTTTTTTACCAAAGAATTTATCAATGGTGTTATCAGCCCTGTTAAAATTTTTTCGTAACGTGTAAAATTGGCCCGACAGCGTTGTAAACTCCGAAATAGTATTTTTTATCCCCAGAAGATTCGGTTCGGTTACCGTCGGGGTTCCAAAAAAACTAGCAGTAGTGAGTTGTATATCGGTGACAGACTTTTGTATCCCCTCGAACTGATTTGCTTGCGCGTTAAATTTATCATACAAATTTTTTAACGAATCCGACACGGATATATAATTGTCGCCAAGTGTACTTATTTTTCCATTTATCGTCAAGATGGATTCACCTGATTTAAGTCGTCCGTCATCGGTATACAACACGATAGTGTTCTCGGCGGCATCACGCTGTCGTATTAAAACGTCATTCAGCGACACATTACTGGATTTCAGTTTACCCTGACGATCTTGAAATACAACTATTTCGCCCGGGTCAACACTGGTTAAATTTAACGTATCAGCGATTTCATCCTCGATTAGTTTTTTTATGTCATCGGTGGCGAGCGTTTCCGTGGGTTTTTTCAGCGCCGAAACCGGTCGTCCCCAGATATCAATCATTATTATGGTAAAAAAAAACAGTGTTTTTAATTAACCCGCCGGGCCTCTACGACCCCACTAGTGTATTCGTTTACAACCACATGAGGTGGTTTCCGCGATGATGAAATCGCCGCGAGTACGTTCAATACCTCACGGCCGCATATCGGTGGGTCACTTAATTGTTGTGTTGGCAGCGTGGAATAAAAAACCGGGGCTGAACACGCCCGGATATACCGCATGAACTCGTTTGGCGGGGCTAACCCGTATGAATCAAAATAGACGATCGCACGCGGATCAATTGCGTATGCAACCCAATGAGTTCCCGCTCCGGAGGATTTATCGAGGTTAATTATACCGGTTTCAATATTCCTTGGTTGCGTCGGTAATTGATCCCTCATAAAAACACCTCTGAAGTTTTTTATCGCTAACGCGTTTGCGGCATCTATTAAATCAAAATTAGACATAGGAGTTAATAAACGGTTCCCGGTATTCTTAGACCCTTCCCCGAGTACCATGAATACGGGGTTCCCGGTAGTCTTAGACCCTTTCCGGCTACTGGTCGTTTTTTTTATAGCCTTTCCCGGTTGCCTTCTTCAATGCCATTCCCGCTGCGGTACCAACGGCTCCTAACGCCGCCGCCTTCGCCACTGCTGGGGCCGCCGCGGCAATCAACGCTGGAATCGCAGCTAACAGCGGAAATATCCCACCGGTCTTTTCCATGTTTTTAATCGCTGCGGCCGAAAAATCTATTTGAACACCCTTTTTATTCTTCATCGCATCATTGAAATGTTTTATTTGACGCGCCGTCAACGATATCTTATGATTACCACCTGCCATCTGTGACGGCTTTAACGTTATTGTGGTTCCACATTGTTTAGCCGACTTTGATCGTAATTTCTTGACTTGACCATCGGTCAACTCTACGCCGACAACATTATACGACATTTTTATTGTAAACGCGTTTATGTTTTCAATTACATGTTTTCCACTGGTGCATCAACGATTCTCATTCGTCCACCAACGCCTTCCAACAGCATTGATTTATCGCTGAGAATGACAGCAACCGCTCTATAATTGGCAATAACGCCGCGAGTTACATTAGCTCGGAAGTGTATATCAACGACGGATTGTCTTGTTAAATCAAGATGTTCCAGCGAAAAGTAATAGATCGGATATAGTTCTTTGAAATCATGTTGTGATATTTGCAAACCAGTGTCGACGTTTTGATCACGACTCATATACGACAGCAACCGATGGTACACGCGTGCAATATGGTTTTGACCGTAATTAAGTTGTATATCCTCAGATGGTTCCTGCTGGCCGTTTATTCTCAGCGAGACGTCAGTAACGCCTAATCGATCAAATATCATATGGCTGGATAGTTGATTATCAACTCTCGTCATATCCTGCAACGCAACAAATATATGACGCGGAGCCGAAATGCCTTGTTGTGATGCCAGGTTCCATGTGAATATACCATTGATATTTGATTGCTTAGTATCTGTTGTTGTTGTTAGCCAACTTAGTAATGATTTTCCTCCCTGCTCCATAAAGGATAGCAATCGTGCCTCTGTGGTAATGGATGGAGTCATTACTGGCATCCACAATAATATTTTAGTTAAAACGACTTTACCAGAGTCATTATTTGGATTCGTAAGATCCGCTGGAATTCTCCAAATTGCATTTCTATCATCACCTTTTCGCACAAGCACCACGGTATGCTTTGCTCCGTAGATAACTTTTCGCACGTTCCTACAAAATCCAAATATATGATGCAGTGGAATCGCGCATGAGAAAGATCTACGCGGCCCTGTTAACATTGATATGCGTGTTGCAGCTCCGATGTTAAAATTAGGATCGCTGTTTATAATCATATTCTCAACATCAGCATCAGCGTTATTAGCATTATTTCTTGGTCGTCTTACCACAAATTGCGAGTTTCCAGCAGTGTTTCTAGTATCCTTTGCAAACATCATAGATGGACCCGCTGATCTTGTATAATCGTCGGAATATCTTGCTAGCCCGATTATTGTTGTAGCAACATCAACATCACGTTCTATTGATTCAATTTCTCGCCCGTCAATGAGATATTTTGCGCTCTCAAATAGCGCCATTACGCCGTTATTGACTAAGCCAACTTTGGTACCATCTGGATACGGTGCTGGTACAGCAGGAGTATCGGCCTCTGTTACAAGTTCTCCTTCGATTTCAATAAACGCTTCACACGGTAAAAAATATTTACTGGTATCATGGACTTGAAGTTCAATTCGCGATCGTATGTCGGGTTGTACTGCATGATAGGAATAAAATTGATAATTACGGACAGAATCATCCTTGTGCACTGGTGCGTCCATATCAAACGCCGGGTCAGCTGTTCGTTTAAACATTTTATTTAATAATACGCTGATGCATCTAAATCATCGTCGTCGTTTTAAACCACTTACCGCTATTATGTTTGCGATGTCATCTTGATTATTGTTTACCAACGACGCTAGTTTTTCTTCCACGGCGTTATTTATTACTTTACTGACATTTGCAGGCATCACTGTCGTTGATGGCATCACCGGTGGTTTCTGTTTTCTTTTTCGTGAAAATCCCTTGGATTTTACCAACGACATTAGTTTGTCCTTTGCTGCAGAAAACGCCCTTCCGGCGACATCTCCAATAGCGCTGATTTCCTTATCACGAATAACATCAATAGCCTTCATTCCTAATTGTTTGGCTAACGGCGCTACTTTTGGAGCCATTCTTGTAAATAACCCCGCAATGGTGCTACCGAGACCGTCTCCGTACCACGCGCGGTATACAGGCAATCGTGAGTTTACCACGTAGACGCTGACTGGTTTAGCATGGTTGTAGTGTATAATCATCTTTATTATAAAAAACACCAGTGTTTTCCAATTAGTGGTTGATCACCCCCCTTCCCACCACCGAATCATAAATTTTGTCAAAAACATCGATTTTCTCTAAATGATTTCCTGGGGTTTTCATCGGCGGTAAAAATCCGCGTTTTTTGTCAATTTTTGTCAATTTTTGTCGTTTTTTGTCGATTTTGGTTGGTTTTTGCCGGTTTTTGGTAAAAAACATCGATTTTCTCTAAATGATTTCCTGGGGTTTTCACCCGTAAAAACCGACCAAAAACTGACAAAAAACGACCAAAAAACGACCGAAAAACGACCAAAAACCGACAATTTTATAATTATTTTAATCATCCACTAACTCGTCAATGAGCGTTCGATATGCATTAATGTCCATGATACCACCGGCAAATAACCGCCTGCAAATATCAGCGGCCTCATTGATTATTTCCGGAGAGTTATTTCCGGCTCGTTTTCCTCCGATTAGTATTTCTAGCCGTGATATATCACTGAGAACACTACCAGGACAAGTAACGTCTTTACCAACAGAGTATCCTTTTCCGTGCTTTGGTCTTTCACTTTTTACTTTATTGTGGAATATTATATAATTATTATCACGCGGTGGTAATTCATTTTTATGTTTATTTGCCAAATACACTATTCTTGTCCAATCCTTTAACGACCTTATATTTTTCTCGTAGCCGCTATTGATATGCTCATCTCGTGTGTCCTTATCAAAATTTGTAACAGTAAAATTAACTAATTCTTCGTAGCCGAGATTTCTAATTTTATCTATTGTGCTCTTTTTTTAGAACATTACGGGGTATATTCCCCTCTTTCTGTATTTCTTCCGGTATTTCTTCCGGTATTTCTTCTTCTGGTTCTCTTGCGGTGGCGCCTAGTTCTTCCTCGTCGGCCATTGTAACATATGGTTCTTGTGGGTCCGTTATAGCGAGTGGTGGCGGCCTCCGTGTTGTAGCAACCGCTATTTTCGCAGGGAGTGTTTCCAGAGACTTTTTTGTTTGCTCGGTCTGAGCCGCTATCTTTTCAAGCGCACCGAGGACGGGCACAGTTGCCGCCGTAACATCTTTGGTCGCTTTAGTTACCGGAGCAAAGAGCTGTTCGCTTCCAACAGCAAAATCAGTTTGTAGTTGTTGCCGCGTTTGAAGTTGTTTTCGGACCCTGTCTCGTAACGGTATGAACTTTTTAAGCGCTACTAGCCGCTCTCTGGCTAGCCGAGTAGTAAGTGATTCGCCTACCATTATTGCAATTGCTCCGTAATTTCTAATTTCCCGCCGAGTGTGGCGGGGGGGGGGATATGTCCCGGGGGCTCCAGGGAGTTTTCGTCTATAATCCTTCTAATGTTTTTAATTTTATTAGAGATTTCTCGACGTCGTTCAAAAGCCTGTCCGAGTTTTTTTCGTACTGTCTCAACGGCAGTAAATAGTCCAATAAATGCATTTACGTCATTGCCATACAGGTTTTCATTGATCGTATATTGTAATCGCTTTATAAAAGAATACTCGCGTGGCAGGGTATATCGACCTTTCTTTGATTGCTCATTAATAATTTCATAATCGGACAATATTTTTTGGTTATCAAGCTTATCAGATAATTCAATTCCTTGATTTTTTAATTTTAAAATCTCGGTTAATATATTATTGATGTCTTCGATATTCATATTCTTATAAAACATCTTATTTCTAATATCAAAAAAAAAAATTATTTTACAAAATGAACCCCGCGTATCAATCCCGAGGTGTGTTAACATTCGATGAAACCGTAGGATAATTCGTTTTCTTCCGGAAGAGACAATTTATTGTAGCGTTCGCACTGTCATGGCGACTTCGTCAGCGCCATAGGCGCCGGTGACTTCGTCACGGTGACCTTGTCACTCGCTGATTTCTGTTACATATGAAAATTGAATTCTGTGACCCGTCTTTTTTGAGATCGCTGAATTCTGTATTCCTTCTGCAACAAATCGTATTGAGGCTCCACAAATGTCAAAATATTTTCCTGCCTCATTCATCGACTGAAATATTTTTTCTTCGTGCGTTGTTGTATCAAATGACTTTACGCTTTTTGCTTTCTTTGAAAACTTACCAGTTTGGCCTTTTTTGGTATTCTGACTTTGCGAGATAGCTTGCAAGTTTATAAGAGAATTATCAGTCTTATTATTATTAATATGATCAATCACAAGCCCATTTTCGATTAATCCGTTGAATGCTTCAAATACAATCCTGTGAACATAATAGCTTTTTCCTCCCGCAGTAAATTGCAAGTATCCCTGATTATTTACGGTACCAACCAGCTTCTTCAGTCTACAATTTCTAACAACGCCGTCGCGAGATGCCTCGTAATTAACGAGCACAGGATGCGGCTGAAATTCTTGGTTCATTTGTATAATAATACTACTTGTCTAATTCATTATTTGGTTTAATTATAAACCTTGCAATGTAGTCCTGAGGAGTTTTGATGACGAAGTCTGCGGTGGGGTCAATGACGGCATTTTTTATTCGCTTGTCATAATAGCGTTTTAACTCCCTGTATCGCTTTTCGCCACAATTGATACACAACTGCGATTTTCCTCTTACACCAACGTGACAAACCAAGCACGGTAGGGGGCCAAGAGAACCATTACGAACGCTTTGTAAATGATACCCGCAGAATTCACCTCTACATGATTTATTGCACGGGGTTGTCGACCCAATCATCAACCATTTGCAGTGATTCATTATACTATATTCTTTCATTTAAATACTTGTTTTAATTATATGGATGAGTTCGAGAGATTAGCAGCAATTAAGCCCTGGAAAAATATTAAGTTCAATCTCGATAGAGCCCTCAAGGACGTACCAAAAGCGTCAATAAACGATATAACCCTGTTAAATAAAATACGCGATTGTATCAATGAATTCAAGCGTGATGGTGCATCTCATAGTTGGTCAACATTTCGAATTGATGGTGTTGTTGATGCTACCATGAACGACAACCGCGCAGCAACGATAATATCACAACTTGGCTCCAGCAAGTATTTCTTCAGAGTAAAATTTATTGTCCGGGTGGAATCAGGTAATTGGATCATACGTGATAAATTTGAACCAGTTCTCAGCGACAAGAAAACAGTCATTGTTAGCCGCGACTCCAAGCCAGGGCTGTTAACCGGAATTGACAGACCATACTATGAACGAGCGTATCCTGAAACAGCAGTTGTCTATGGAATATACCCGTTAAATAAGAAACCTGATATCGGAAAACTAGCGCCGATGAAACAGTCAACGGGGATAAATTGTGTAGCAGAACGAGTAATAGAGCATTTTACAAATGCGTGTCGAGGAAATAAACTGACCGATTTACGACGTAGCAAAATAAACCAATGGGAGAAGACAGTGCGCGAGCGAGGAGCAACCATCAGCGACATAGCGAAATTAGAAACGTCGCTGAGATTTCCAATAACCGTTACAACGATAACCGGTGAAGTATTATATGAATCAAAGTATAAATCAAATGGAGCCCCAATCAAAATTATTGATCATAACGAACACGCGTGGACGCCCGCGGTCACAATATTTCCACGGGATAGAACAGTAAAGTATATCCCGGGGGAATTCCTGGGAGAGGATAGTTTTCTCGCGGAGAGGAAACTATTTGATGCTATTGCCTGCTTGTGTAAAAACGACCCTGTGTCAGTGTGGTTACTTCGAAGCACTGAAAACGACATGGATACCTTTGATCAGTTTGTAAGACCAAACGGTGAATTATATCGCACTGAAGCGTTTCACAACAAGATGAAAAAAACCGCCATGGAATTTGAAGAGCATGATGAACAACTGCTAACAAATTGTTTTACGATTCCATCGGTTGCGGCTCATGTTGCAGCAAGGAAAAATGCGTGGAGACCAACGCGCAAGGAATTTCTACCGGATGTACAATCCAGTTGTTTGGAATATTATCACGGTGGACTATGGAACACTGAATACAACCGCGACGATATGATTTCCGTTGATATGGTTGCCTGTTATCCAGCGAGTTTTCTCGGGTATGGATCCGCCGCTGAGTATTTCAAACGATTTGGACACCCCAGACATGAAATGACTCGTGTTACTATTAATGGACCACTGCCTGATTTTGATTTAACCGGATTCGCTCGCATAGTATCATTTGAATTCGCGGCAGGACTTCATCGCTGTTGTTATATTTGGATCGGTAGACACATGGCTGAAAAGAGATGGCTTCCAATAGCGCTGCTACGGTTTATGATTGATTGTAGCATGCTTGTATCGTTGATTGTCAGTGACGCGATTATATCATATCGGGCG
Organism: Sinohyriopsis cumingii; assembly: GCA_028554795.2. NCBI lineage: Eukaryota > Metazoa > Mollusca > Bivalvia > Unionida > Unionidae > Sinohyriopsis > Sinohyriopsis cumingii. Next base: position 31,881,036 of record CM068840.1, read on the forward strand.
CAGACTGAAGTCTGGTTACCAGAACCAGAGCGTCTAGATAGCATAATTGACGAATCCAGAGCACACATTGATGCCGACGAGGAATATATCATCGAATGGTCCAAAAAGATATTCAACCAACGAAACTGCGAGGCAAAAGATCTCGGTAGAAGAATAATCGGTAAGTTCACACAAGGTGGAAAAAACTGCGACTACAAACGATATTGCTCACGACTGATTATAGATGACGCAGAATATGATTTCGTAATCAAGGACGCAGTGGCAAAAAATAGATACGTGAACTGCAAAACAGCTTTCTTGTCCAATGGAACAAAGTTGGGTACAGTTGTTACCTACAGCGATGGAGACAGCCCGGCATATCCACATTTGAGGGCGTCTATGCTGGGTTACGCCGCTATCAATTTATTCTCGATGATAAATAGATTTCCCGACACCGCGGTTAGAGTAGCCGTTGATTCATTTTATATAGACGTAAAGTACAAGGGAAACATAGCCGAGTTTACTAGTCCGGACGAGAGTTGGGGTATATGGAGAATTAAAAATGAAATACGACGCGATTATTCCCCGTCAGCAGATGTCACCGTTGAAAACAATTACTTACGCGGTGATAATTTATCAGAATGGTCTAATGCACCACCGTGTTCTGATCCAATTTGTAGATATAAAACAGTTTATTTAAGCGGTTGTGGCGGGTCAGGAAAGACGACTCGGGCAATTGAATTATTTCGAACGCGGGCAAGTATAATCGTGCTTACACCGACCCATAGACTCGCGTGAGAGATAAAACAACGAAATGTTGACGCCGTTACTTATCACAGCTTTTTTCGATACAGCGGCGGTGAGTGGACTCCTGATCGAATGGGGGAAAAATTTATTCCTGAGGTTATCATCTGGGATGAGATATGTACTGTTTCGTTAGATACTTTCCAAATGTTTCTTGAGTGGTTGCTGAGCGCGAATACAGCGGTAATCATGTGTGGCGACCATGGCCAACCACCACCATTTGTCGGCGAGGGTCCACATGATTGGTTAAAGGGTTTTGTGGACTATTATGAAGAAACCGATACTGATTACCGAGCACTTGATGAACAACTGCGTGAGGTTAAAAAATTAATCAGATTACAGCCGGATAGAATTCAATGTGAAATAATCCGCGAGGTGATTCCGGAAACGCCGTTAAATGAATTCTGGGAAACATGGAGACCAAACGATTTGATTGTAGCGAGTAGAAAGATAGTCAGAGACACACTTCAGCGGAAGTTGTTTACGTTGCATAAGGAAAAGTTTCCAACGCGCCCAGTGCCGTTATGTTATAGACCCGCGGATACACGGCGGCAAAACACTAAAGTTGAAATCCCGGGCCCAACAGCGTCAGGGACAAAAAAACAACTTCTTGTGCTGATTGATATCGTGCTCGTTGATATCAGCGTCGTCGAGGACGCGCTACGTGCTGATAAATCCCCGTGGACGCTAGGATACGCAACGACAATACATTCCTCGCAGGGATTAACCATCACGGACACAATTGTTTGGATAGTTGATAATCGCATCGAATGGTCAAATCTAGTCTATCTTGCAGTGTCCAGAGTACGGAGAATGAATCAGCTTCGAAGAATTGTTATTGACGAAGCCAGTGACAACGATGACATTATTGATGCTAGCGTCATTGATAGAAAACTCTCGGGTTACCGCCAACAGGATAAAAAAGAAACAGCGGCGTTTTGATATTGATGCCGAATTAATAATTGCGTTACGACAACAACAGAATAATCACTGCGCGAGTTGCAATTGTGTAATGCGCTGGCGTTATTCGGATAAAGACGCTCGCCAATTTACCGTGGACAGGATCGATAACAGTCTCGGTCATATCCGTGGTAATGTGAGGTTGACCTGTCTTGAGTGCAATAGACGCAACGGCGCTAGTTAAGACCACGCGGGGGCAATTGAGTATCGTCAGGTATCACTTGTAGTTGCTCGCGTGTAAACCCCCGCTGTGGGGCAGTTGAATCCAGTCTATAGATCGGTGGTCTACCAGTTGATCGTGTTATCGTTGATATGTTATGTGTGGTAACACTCCAAATAGGATCAGTAGCTCTTTTTTTACCGCCTTCAAGCTCTCCTGGTTCATACAGATATCTAACAGTGACATCGCCGAGAATCGGCTTGGAAACGCTATCTATTTTTGATCTTCCGGGTATATACTTTTTTTTAATCGCGTCGCTGGGCTTCATGTTGATTGCTCGGGTAATCTCGTTATTTAACGCTGCAATTACGCCTGGCAACCTTTTAACCCATTCGCGAGATCGTTTTTCTTGGATGAATTCCTTCGCGTATTGATACCCAAATAACCGTTCAGCAAGAGTCCGATTGAATCGTTCAACAATTGCCTGATCACGATGTAGCGCAGTATGAGCTCGTCGTATCGCGACGCTATGATGTTTCAGCGTTGATAAAACAGCGCCGCGAAATTCATTGCCAGGATCAACTTGTAATAGATTTGGCCAGCGCAGAGGACCCCTTCGGTAAATCCGCTCAAACGCATTGGCTACTTCAGTTGCTGACTTTGTTTTTAACGGCTCCGCTTGTTTGTATCGACTCGCAACATCAACTACGGTTAGCGCGTATTTGTAACCGTTGTCATGCGGCAGAAATAGTATATCAGCTTGATGAACTTCATTGGGTACGGTAACATCAAAGTGCGAGAAGTTGATTTGTTTAGGCGGTGGTAGATAAATTTGCCATATAGCCTGTTTGGATAACCAATTAGCCGCAACGGCCTTTGTTACCTTTGCAGCGCTTGCGAGTTTACCAATTGCGGCCTTCCCCTTCCAGTATCCTCTCGGAGAATAATAGATGGATTCCATGTTGTTATTATAAACGCTAGCGTTTTCAATTACCAGCGCGAGAAGCTCCGCTTCCAATCATTAATTTACCTTTCATAGCCGATTTTACCAACCATGAAGCCAACTTTTCTTTGAGGGATTTATCAGGAATGGTATTTAACGCGTGAATTAATTTTTACATCCGCGATATGACGCTGTTGCAGATCGCTACTTTTGTAGTAAGCAACATCATGAGCATGACACGCCTTATCGATAGCGTTTATTGGATACTCACCGGGTTTGGGCTGATTTTGATCATCGAGTCTGATATCTAATCGTGTTCTGGGGCCACAGTAGCTATATCCTGGGAGGTGCTTTTCTCCTGGATACTTTGCCCACGGGGTTTCGGGGAGTTTTGATAACTTGGCTGCAATATCACCTCCTCGCTTTTTTTAAAGCATCCCCGGGTCTAGCAGAAATAAATCTAAATTTCTTTGTACCGCATTGTACACACTTACCAGTAAGCGCCGATCTGTTATTTCTTGTTGTAACGGTTGTCATATCATTTGTGCCAGTACGCACTCTACACTTCACACAATATAGATCCATAATTTATGTATAGAGATATGAATATAATTGATTTTTCGGCGACTAAAACGAGAGAACCAGTTAAGCATGTTGCAGCGTTACCAAACTCGATCCGGATGATTATCATCGGACCATCTGGATCCGGCAAGACGCAATTGTTACTCAATTTAATAATGAGATGGATGAAGTGGGATAAGTTGTATTTAATCGCCCCTAGCGTAGATGATCAACGATGCTACGAGGTGTTGAAAGATTTTAACGAGAATGCATCAGCGATCGCTGAAAAAAATGTTATTGAGTTTATTACAGATATCAATGATGCACCAGGTATTGATGATATTGATGGCGACATTAACAATCTAGTCGTGTACGATGATGTTATGTTAGACAATCAAAAAAACCCAGCCAGGATATTTTCCAGAGGCAGGCATAAAAACACCGACGTGATATATGTCACTCAACGATACACTCAGATTCCAAAAGTAATCAGAGACAACTGTAATATTCTTGCTGTATTCAACGGCGTTGATACACACACGCTACGAAATATCTGGCAAACTTGGTGTGGCGGTGACATGGACTTTAATGGTTTTCGAAACTTTTTTAGTCATGCTCAGTCGACCCCACATGGATTTGTAACGATAAATTTACATGATCCTCGGACACGATATCGTATCGGACTTGACCAAATATTCGGTTAAATTGTAAATAATTTTCATTGTATATAACCACTTAGCAGCAGGGGGGGAAATGACATCGACGCGGTCGTCGCGCTTTTTTACCGGACGCTGACGACGCTGGGATCGGCGCGCAGAAAAGTGTATTAAACCAAATGACGTCACCGTCGTGTAGGATGGACCGTCGTCGTTTTTTTTTTTACCAGCGCTGACTACACCGGATCCAGTGAGTGCAGAAAGTAATAATTAAGCAAAATAACGATTGGACAAAATGTCGGATGCCCCCCCCCCCCCCCCCCCCCCCTGCTGCTCCAGATAGCTGAGGTGATGAAAATTATGCTAATTTGTTATAGTACTAGTGAACTTCATTCATGCATAATGCACATACTGATTCTTTTAGCTGCCTTGTCACGGGAAAATATTCAAAATAGCTCTTTCCTGTCAAAAATGAACGTAAAAATGAGGGGTTGGTGGCAGTGTTTGTTGAGTGTAAAATCCACCAGTAGTCCAACGCTGTATTTTCGCAGGCTCTATATTAACGCGGCAAACGGGATTTCCCGATTAATTTTTGGACACGCGCCGTCTAGCAGTTGTTTACATATGCAAAGCTGTAGCCAGTAAGGACGCAAATATCATACAGCACAATATCCTCTAAAATATCTACATTTTTTAAAATTTTAAAATAAAAAAAAAATGAACATCACTTTTTTGTAAAGTGCATTCATTTACCTTTATCATCATATAGAAAACTCCAGTCGAACTTGCTATACCAGCATTGACTTTGATTATGAATTATATTCAGTATATTGTCTGATGTTTGATGAGTATAGGTCATATACTGCTTGTGTCATTCATGTCCTTACAAGGTTAAGGTTGCAATTTTATTGCATGGTAGCCAATATGGACCAAAATTTACAAAATGTTGCTTATGATCATACTTCTCATAAATATATAAGAATATAATAACAGTTAAACGTTCTTGAAATAGTAATAGTTCAATAATAATATTAATAACAGTTGTTATATATTCACATTTCATTGCCCACATTACATTTAAAATTCATATAAAGTTAAATAATAATTGCTTTTAATTTGTATTTTGTTATTCATGGAATTACAGTTGAATTACATATATTTGTTTGATTTTATTATTGGATCCTTTCATTTATTTTGGAAATATTATGCCAGTATAAGCGTGGACATTTCTTTTCATAGGTAAGTGGTATTTTATATTTATTATAATACCTGCGTGCTACCATAGGTAAGATGGGCAAATACCACGATAATATAGAGTTGTTCCCCCATGGTACGTTAATCTCGGTCAGTCACCATATGCTCTTATATTTACATTTACAAGCTTCGATTGACAAAGCATTCTGATAGGAATAGAAAGAGGGAAAGTCACTGAAACTTTAGAAATAATAAGTAAGCAGCAATAACAAAACAGTTTGAATATGTACCGATAAGAACATCGAGTACCGCGATAATATAGCGTTCCAGGCCACAGGTGCTCGACGCGGGCTTGATGTTGAGAAAGAAAAAAAAAACAAAAAAAAACAATAATCTGAAGGAAACAAATCATACAGAGTGACAAAAAATACCTTAGATTCCTAATTCAGTAAGGGTGATGGGGGTAATCTAAGGTATTTTTTGTCACTGTATGATTTTTTTCCTTCAGATTATTTATTTTTCTCAACATTAAGCTCGCGTTGAGCACCTTTGTTCCAGGCATATAAGGAATTAACCTGATTGCCAGTCAAAATCTCACATGCATGCTTCCTACAAAAATCATTAGTTTGCTTTTATCTGTATCATCATTGTGAAATTATTCTCATTTTTAGCAATAGGTCATCGTCGGATGAAAATTCACCAAATAAACTGTCCAGTGTGACCTTTTATTTATCATGGTCTGGGTCCCTGACGTCTGTTCAATGTTTTACTCTTCATTATGAGGAGTAATAGAGTAGAGAGAGGTCAGGGAACCAGACCATATCGATGACTTTATTTTAATACCGCTTTCCAAGCGTTTACAGCACGGATCGCTCCACCAGTTGTTGTGACGAAAACAAATAATTGTTGCTTTCACTATTTCGTTATTGACGAGTATGGTAGGAGCGTAATTCATTGAATGGAAGGTGTAGGTAGGATTTGGAGTACCGGTTAAGGTAGCCTACAAAGTAGTGATATTATAGGAAAGATGGGATGTGGGGTTTCCGTTCCAGTTAAACCGGGTATGTGATCTGATTAACATGATTTTGACATGTTTTACACACACACACACACACACTATATATATATATATATATATATATATATATATATATATATATATATATATATATATATATATAACAGATACACACACATGTGTGTGTGTCTGTCATTCTCTATCTCTCTATCTATCTATATACATATATATATGTGTGTGTGTGTGTTATCTTTTATATATATATAGAGAGAGAGAGAGACACACACACAGATACACATGGGTTATTTAATATTTTTTAAATATCTAGTGTGTACTGATTTTACCTTGTGTATCTTGATGTTCATGAAAAGTATTATTTACTATATAAAGATAGATAATATGCAGTCTCTCACTGCAAGTATGTGGTCCGAGTTTATCTGATCCTTCCATCCTATTTTGTGTATTCTGGCATTCATGTTGGGATTTTGTCTAATGCTAGAATCTAAGACATCTACACTGATATTCATGTTGTATGGTCGATGTCTTGCTGCCTAAATAAACGGCATTGTGTGCTGTGTTCCCAGGCAGACTAACGGGAAAGAGAGGCCACATTTTCAGGAATACCTCAGATTTGGCAGACCATATAGACACTTTTCCATAAAATAAAATCTGATTGTTTTAGTGTCACTCCAATATTCTAATGGATTCTTTTTCTGGCACAAGCAAATTGGCATATTTTTGAGTTATGTTAACCTACGTTTCAGTCCAGTGGAATGGGATGGAAGTCAGGAATGGAAACCAGTTAAGGGATGCTAAGAATCTTTAATGAAACAAAGCTTAATAACATTCTTTTCAGTATTAGTATTTTATTATGTTACAGAAACATACTTTAACTAAATACAATTTGGGAGTAAGATGTCAACCCAGACAACATAAATATCAGGTTAGATATATTATATTGTACATTGCCGTAAATGCCAGTATATCTAAAATGGGAGGCGGGTGGTCAGAGGAAACTTGGACTAGTATCTACCATGAATCTGCTAGTCAGCTTCTGATCAATTATGAATCGTACTTCAATATTCAAAAGTATTTAACTGGCTGTATTTAACAGTATTTAATTGGCAGATGCTGTTTTTACGATAACATACAGCATAAATTAATGGAAATGCTGCTTTTAGGATAACATACAGTATAAATTAATGACAAATGCCGTTTTTAAGATAACATGCAGCATAAATTAATGTATGCAGGGCTAAACCTGAATGACAATTTTGTTGTTGTTGTGAAGTTTATATTTAGATAGGGTCATGCTACCAGACGAAGTGGGTGACTACATCACATAAAAAATGTAAACTTTGCCTTCTTCTGTTAGGAAAGCAAAAATGACCTTGCCCTGTGATTTTTTTTTAGAGATACATTCACTGACAGTACATTTTGAGGTACCCCCTTGCCTTAACCAGGTTAGTTCTACCACTGAGTTATAGTGAAATGTATTCATCAAGCCATCAGTACCTTGGCCTAGTTTTGATATAAATTACGCCGACAAACAAACTCGAGAACATTCACAGGCATGTGTTTTGACAGCTGATTGACCATTCACGGGCATGTGTTTTGATAGCTGATTGACCATTAACCCTTTTCTGAGTAAGTTGGCAGCTATCAGATAATATCACTGCCCAATTTCCGCATGTTATCCCTCGATGATAAAACATACAAACTTGTATTTCGAAGCTTTAACAATAGTATGTAAATAGCAATTTGTGTTTTAAAATCAGAATCAGTGATCTGGATATTTTAACTGCCTCTTATACACTACTTCGTCATAAAATTAGTTTTGAAACTGTAAATGAACCAGTAACAGGGAAATAATGGTGGACATCGCTAAGTCTGGGAAGTACCAGTTTATTGGATTATCTGTTTTTGTAAATCATTGGGCAAATATATTCAGAAAAATTTATAATTCATAGAAAGTGAAATCTAGGTTTTATGTTATTTTAAGGTTTAACTTTATGCAGTTATGTAGGTCAGAAACATACTGGACAAAGCTATGTTGTAAGATTAAAGTTGTTTTCTGACTTCACTTGTATTTGTGGAAAAAAGAAGCGAAGCAGATACTATTTAACCAATGCCTAAAATTACTACAAGTACTTAGACAAATAAATAAACCATAAATTTGCAATCCTGTCAATGGACTGTTGTAATGAAGCAAAGTGAATGATTACACATAACGAAAAACCCTCCTTGTAAAGAAAAATTGCACTCATGTCTCTGTTGATTCGGTTGGAAAAAAGGGTTTGTTTGTATACTGACTATAAAGGAGCCATGTCTGTAACTTTATGCATTTTAGTGTGCTATGTATGAATAGTTATGGTAATGTTTTATATCCAACAAAGAAATGAGGAACAGTATGATTTGAAGACATGTATGTATTTGCCCTCATGCATGTGGTACATGGATTGTTTCAAATTCTGTTTAGAAATCTCAGAAAGTGCCATTATTGAGAAAATATATTTTAAAAAACATTAAGAAAATTTTTCACAAATTTGATTAAGGGTAGTTGATAAGCATTTTTACAAACTTGCAATTACAATAATGTAATCTGTTTACTCAGTTAAAATTTGTTACAATGAAGTTTCTATTATTCTTTTAGAGTCATATGAAATTTTGTCTTGAAAATAAAGTACAGTATTGCTTAAATCAAGTGTTAAATGCAAATATGCATTCTACAAAACTGAGGGCATAATTCAAATATATATATTGTGTTTCTTGCTTTGCATCCACTTCTCCTTGTTGAGCTCTTACTTCTCCCTGTTCTGTCTAAAAGAAGTTACTTCTCCCTAAAATTCTAGTCTAGCTTGACCCCTGGATAGTATTTCGCACTACTGCAGTTTGACTAATATATTTAAAAAATTTAACATAGACATATTATTAGTAGTAGTAGTAGTATTGCAGCAGAAGAAAACTTAATAATATGATCATTATGTTTTTTAATTTTAAACTGGTAAAAAAGTATCAGCTATTATTTTAAAGTGTAATTTATATTTCAAATATATTCTTGATTAATTAGGAAAAATATTGCTATTTGAATATTTTAATAACTTTGAAATGTTAATTTGATATGAATAAGTGATTAATTCTTTCTATCTTCGGTAATAATAATAAGAAGAATGGCTAAAAAAAATTAAGGTAGTGAATGCACCAACAGATTGAAATAAGATTTTAAAAAAGCTTTGAAGACACTTTTGTTCAGATTGCATTGTTGTGGAATGTTTGGCATTTAACTAAACAAGGATACAAAGTATATATTCCAAATACAGGATTTGTTGTGATTGAGGGAACTTGGTCACTTTTTGCTCAATCTGCCTTTATTTTAGTTGTAACTGTTACAACAGTAGATATCTTGCATGGTGTGTGTGTGTGTGTATATTCTTACATATTTTTTTTCTTCCTACCTGCACGAGAGTCAGTATCACACCATGTACATTACTCTGGTCTGTCTCCTAACAAAGGCATGGATTTAACATCGCACCCACCATTGATGACTATGTTTATCTTATGAGAAAAGACCACATCAGCATTACTTAACAGCATGATGTTACATGGAAGTAAGCTAAGCACTCCCTATATAACTAAGGTGTTTGAATAATTTTTGTTGGCGTGATGACTTGCTCAATATTTGAAGCTAACCATGATTAGAGAACAGCATGCAAAGGTAGCCATAATTAGACCATGTTTTCTACTCTGTGTCAAATGGGCATTTACACATTTGGAGAAATATTACATGTTCCTAATGAGAGTAGTATGTAGATTCTAACACCGTTACCTAAACACAAAATGATATCTTGATTGGTCAGAACAGTTTGTAAATCCAAATTTTTTTCTTCTGATGCCCAAAAGAAAGTATGGAGTTGGGAGACATGATAATAATCCATCAGGAAACTGGAAGCATAGCTATTGTTCTTTTAGGCCTTATGGAGTTAAATAGTGAACTGAACTTAAAAATATCTTTGAAGTGAAGAATTTATTTGACACCAGATTGTTCCTGCATCTCACCTGGAAAGAAAGCTTATTTATGGTGACCCTATACAATTCAATTTCTAGGTGAACTCTTTACCTCCCAGTTGGATGGTGATGGTTATTGTTATCTATTATCAGGTTTACCAGATTACATCTACACAGCATATAAGGACAATTTGGTTTTTCCATCTTGAGGGCTTCGAATATGATTATTAATAACTTAAGCAAACATTTCATTTTTTGTCAAATGAAATATGTATCACTGCATGTACCTATATCAGGTCTTTGGGATTATAATATGGAAATAAAATAATAATTCTGTATACAATGTGGTATGTCTTAGTTCTTGGGCTTGTTAGAAATATGATACTTTGTACAACAATGAACCCACCCAAACAAAGGTTTTTACTTATTCATTTTTGGTTGTTGTGGGTATTAACTTATTCATTAGTTAGCAAGGTACAGTGGCCTTTTGTATGTGAAATTGCAGTCATGTATTGAAATACAATAAATGATTGTTATAGGGACAAAGGTTATTACAATTCCTTTCAAGTACAGATATTCTCTATGACCAAATTTATATCTAGGTATGTTGGACCTGAGATTTATTTAGATAATGTGCTACTTGGCAAAATAAAATAGAGTACTTTTTAAACTGCAAGACCGCTCAGTGGCCTAAGTGGTTGAAGCATCTGCCTTGGATGTGGGAGGTTGTGGGTTCAAACCCTGGCTGAATCATACAAAAATCTTATAAAAATGGTACTTAGACTAAGCAGCTACCTCTCTTAATGCTCAGCATTAAAAGGTTTCAGGACAGCTTGGCCTGATGTCAGGATAATGAGACAGGGTAGGACATAATGCTAAATGTCTGCAGGATGTTTTAACAAGGTTGTGTCACAAAAGTAAGATGCCTCATGATGTGACAGATCACATTGTGATTGGTTCTCATTATCCAAGAACTAATATGAAGTAATCTGGGTAGCTATGACATCACACAAAAAATTGAAACAAATTAATTGCATCCATGGCTACACATGCTTTATCAGATCTTGTCATATCACCTCAGTGTGCATTAAACTGTTAATACTTTATTACACTATAGAATTCAGATGAATTGAAATTTTGCAACATTTGGTTGTAAACTGTATTTAAATCTTAATTGAAGAAAACTATATTATTTTATATCAGATTCAATTTAAAATTTCCAGTCTGTAAAAACTGATTAAGAAGAATGGCATATGTAAAAATTATGAGGCTTTCCATGACATTCTTTAGTATTAGTGATAAATGTCCATAAATGACATGCCATTAACTATACTTTAATTGACAGTTAAATTGTACTCATATTGGTGTTTTCAAACTTGATATGGACTTCTTCATTAGAATCAAGCCAAAATGTAACTTAAGGTAGTCTTTTACCAAGGTATCCTTCAGTAAATGTATCAGCTTTCATCAGGTGAAGAAATGGAGTTCAATTCCCATTTTATATTCAGTGATTTAAAGTAAAATAGTTTTAACTGAGTAGTTGTATATTAGCTGAGCGAGGAATAACAGTTAAGAAGTCGTGGAAATTTGATTTTGTAATAGAGTAAATCTACCATATACAGTAGAAACTGCCTTGAAAGACCACCAAAAATAATGGTCTCTTAAGACAGGTGGTCTCTCAGACCAGGTCATAACACTGTATAATCAATAAATATGTGCATGGAGATCATGGTCCCTCAAAACAGGTGGTCTCTCAAAGCAGGTTTTACTGTATACATTTATCTTGCTTATACTTATATAATATAAGTAACTGGTGGTAATAAAACCATAAACAATCCAAAATTTCCACTTGAAAGTGCAGGTATTCAGTTGCATTAATTAGTGGGGCTCTGAGTGGCCAAGTGGTCTAAAGCACTCTCTGTTACAGATCACTGCCATCTCACCTCAGTCTGTATGGGTTCTAGTCTTGGATGCGGCCAATGTTGGTATGTGAGAAAGCTTGCCAGTAGCTTCTCGTGGGTCGGTGGTTCTTTCCTGGGTTTTCCTGGGTTCTTCCTCCACCTTTAGTGCTGGCTGCCATTTATAGCCTATCATGTGCTGAAAAACGGCATTAAACCCCACAACAACATTAATTATTTTTGTCAAGCATGCCATGCTGAAAGTTTGACATGGTGATTATTTTGGCATTGTGTGCATATCCAGTCATACATCAAGCCACACCTAGGTTTAACCTTAGTATTATATTTTTTATTACATACAAGTCTTTTCTAGTTAAATAAATGCTCTCATTATAAAAGTTTGTAGTGGGCTTTTTTGAAATAAAAATGATTGGTAGTAATTAAAGCCACTGAGCATATAGTATAGTCAAAAACTGTAAAATGACCACAGAGGAACATAATGGATGTGGTGTTTTGAAACATATGGTTTTTGTGTAAGGGAAATGGGTACACTATTGATTTTGTTATTTTGTGGTCATCTGATTCACCGGAAAACTTATTCTGATCATTGCACTTTTTCGTTTTAGACTGAATCCAATTCATAAAATAGTCAAATTTTACAAATACTGTTTTAATAATGAGAGGATTTTCAGGATGCTATCTTGTTATACATTTTGAACGCTCTATTATGGGACATGTGATTGCAGGATTAAGACTGAATTTCAAAAAACTTAAGCTGAAAATTCAACTAATATGCACAAATTTTAAACATACACTGTATATTCAAGCCTGATCTTTGTTCTTCTTTATACAAATCTTCCCTATACATGTATTTATAAATTCTCAATACCCATACCTCTATTTGTCAAAGGTAGGATGATATATTAATGTTTGACATATTGTTTGGGTCCATAGTGTACTACTGGTATGATTTCAGTGACTTTCTTTCTTTGAAAATAATATTGTACATGTACAATATAATATCAGAAATCATTTGCATTTTTCGGTGCAATTGTAAACAATGCAGTTGAGGAATCCAGTTTCAGGGTGCATCAATAATGCTGTAATTATTCTACACTTATATACCAACTGATATCTGAATTTGCAGTTCATGTTTACTGATAACGGGTTTTTGGTAATGCTCACATTAAACTTTAAAGACATGAATAACAGAAGATGGAACATGGTTGTTTGAAATGCATGAGGTTTTGTTGTTTCATTCCAAGGTGTTATTTGATATTCCCCAAAGCTAGTGAAAGCTTGAGGCCTGGTGGCTATAATAATACCATCTTGAATATTATAAGCCAATATTGGAAAACTTTTTCTTATTTATGAAGTCATTTAGATACAATATAAAAACCGTGTACCATTTGTATCAAATACATCAATGTAATACAAATTTAATATTTGTATTTTCTTTTGCGAAATAGATTAGGCAGTAGAGTCAGGCAAAATCCAGGGACTACTGTATATCATAAATAGTTATATAATTCTTCAAAATATTATATATACAGAAAAACTTTATAATGGATAATAATTTCTATTGACTCCTTAGAGAAAGTACAAAGATGTCTTAAAGCTAACTTAATATTCAAGTGCATATAACATCTTTCATTTCTTTTATAATTTATTTTCTGTATTAAAAATATTTTTATAGATTGTTTCATATTACTGGACTGAAGATATTACCTACTCTGTAATCCTTAGGTGGTTTTCCTTTCTAAAATTAGCAAATGGTTGTCATTCATGACATCAGTTGTACAGGTGATGGTTGTCGTTCATGTCAGTTATACAGGTAAGCAATATCTTTTAATTGACTGTCAGCTTCAATGAGGAAAAAAAAGTCAAGAAAAGTTTACTGGACTTTTTATTTGCAGGGTACAGTACTTCTTAGTACAGGGCAGGTATAGTCATAGATCCCATTTACTAAAATACCTCAGTATAGGTATAATGCTGCTTTACCTATAAAGTGGGCTACATTTCGGTCTCTTATGAACAGCATTACACGAACAGACTAATGCATTATTTATGCTTGCTTTTAAGTCAAGTCCAACTGCAGACAAGATGGACCCAAATCTGCCACTGCATAATAGGCTGGCAGATTAGGGTCTGTGTTTTTGTTGTTGCAATGAGTACTGTACTCGTAACAAATCTATATAGTCCTAGATCTGTCTGCACATAAACATGGTCACAGTTTAGACGGATTCTTCATAGACCTGATGATAACATTCTACGGTCCTCCCTGGTATCCCATGACCTTGCATCAGATCACCTCTGCATTATATGCCATCTTGACTTATCAGTCCCTAACCCTCCACCTTTATCTGCTACTAAGAGAAACCTCCGTATGATAAACAGAACCAAAGTAATGCATGACATCCAAGCATACCTAACAACTTGCTTACCTCTACAACAGAACAACTCGGTAACTGCCTGCGTTCATTGCTCGACAAACATGCCCCAGCTTCCAAGTGCAGAGTATCAATTCAAAAGTGTTCTCCATGGCGTAGCAGTGTTAGGGACCAGCTTCGCACTGCTAAAAGAGACAGCCGTAAAGCTGAGAGGCTTTGGCTTTCCACCAGACTCACTATTCATAAGCAAATCTATGAAGCTGCTAAGAAGAATGTCAGAAATGTAGTCCATGCAGCGAAATCAGCCCACTACAGTACTAAGATCATGGAAAGTTCCAGCTCCAAAGAGCTCTTCAAGATTACTAACAAGCTAATGTCAAGGAACAAATCAACACCGTGACTTCCAACTACCTTCTCTCCAGTCGACCTTCCGGACAATTGTCTGCAAATTTCTTCCGTGACAAAGTACAAACCATTAGAGATAAGCTTGACACCACAATTTCAATTGACTTGTCATCACCATACAGTTGGGATAAAAAATTTGAGCGGCAACCATTAGCAGCCTTTGAACCTGTCTCTATGGATTTCGTACGTACAGTCATAAAGAAGAGTGCACCAAAGTCATGTGAACTTGATCCAATTCCAACATCACAGCTGCTTGAGTGCTTAGATCCAGTATTGCCTTCACTAACTGATGTTATTAATACCTCTCTCTCATCCGGGGAATTCCCATCATTTTTCAAAACTGCCATTGTAAAGCCTCTGCTGAAGAAACCAACACTAGACCATAACGATTTAAAGAACTACCGCCCAGTTTCTAATCTCCCATTCATGTCAAAAATCTTTTAAAGGTTGTTCTATCCCAGCTTGTATCTCATCTGAATTCAAACAGTCTTTTTAGCAATGTACAATCTGCATATCACCCTTGCCACAGTACTGAAACTACTCTTCTAAAAGTAGTTAATGACATTCTCTCTGCCTTGGATAGCAGATAGATTACAGTCCTCACTCTCCTTGATTTGTCTGCAGCATTTGACACAATAGACCATGATATATTACTTCACCGTCTCCAGCATGTATTTGGCATTCATGATGCAGCCTTACTGTGGTTCAAGCCTTACTTGGTCAACAGACACAAATTGTATCTGCAAATGGAATACACTCCAGCCTAGTTGATCTATGTTGTGGTGTTCCCTAGGGGTCTGTTCTTTGACCTGTTCTCTTCATTCTATACACTCAGTCGCTTTCAAGTGTCATAGATCATCATCCAGTGTCTCACAAATTGTACGCTGATGACACCCAAATATACAAATCTAGCCACTCAACTGAAGTTGATGCTACCATCCAAAAGGTGTAGAGAGGTGCATTTCTGATGTGAAATCATGGATGACATGTAACAAGCTGCACATGAATGATGATAAAACTCAGAGGCCATTCTGATCACAACACAAAGACTTTCTCATTCACATCCTTTACCTCAAACAATAAATATCAGCAACACAACATTAAATTCACACAATCAGTACGAAACCTAGGTGTTACTCTGGACAATACTCTCACATTGCACCAACATGTCATGAACATATGCAAGGCTGCATATTTAGAGCTGAGACGCATCAGCTCCATTCGCATATATCTTTCAGTTGATGCCACTAAAACACTTGTGTGTTCATTAGAACTTTTAAGACTGGACTATTATAACTAAATTCTGTCTGGTTCATCTCAATATCTGCCACAGAAACTTCAAAAGTTCAAAACACAGCTGCTCGGATCATACTTAGAATACCAAGATCAGAGCACACCTCCACACTGCTCTGTACCCTACACTGGCTATCCATTCGATCCAGAATCAAACACAAAATTTGTTCTCTGTGCTACGTTTCACTGTCGGACTCTAGTCCAGCATACCTATCCGACGTCACCCATGTTTACACACCAGTAAGATACTTACGCTTCTCTTCTGACAATCATATATTCATTATTCCCACTATGAAAACAAAGTCATACGGACAGCGTTCTTTTGCATACCAGAGCCCAGCAACGTGGAATGAATTGCCCACTGAACTTAGACACAAAGACACAGTGATCCAATTCAAGAGTGCTCTCAAAACTCACTTATTTCGACTGCAAGAACAAACTTAAAGACCTAATATTGTTTCCTACCTTAAATATTCTCAGCATGTTGTTTTTTTATGTTTTCTAATTTCATGGTGTTTGTTTTTGTAATCATATCATTATATATGTTTTTTATTTTATAGGTGTTGTCTAATGAATGTAAAGCGCTTAGAGCTTCTAAAGGTTAGGCACTATACAAAGTCCTCATTATTATTATTATTATTATTATTATCTGGGTCTTTGCAGTTGGATTTATTTATTAACATCTTTAAAGTGCTTTACAATACTATCTGCCATCAGATATTTTAAAGTGCTATGTCATTTGAGTTAGGCACCTGAATCAGACTTGACAAATTACAGTAAAACATCTGATTATAACACCACCAACATTTAGACCACTCCCAACTAACGACACTAAATAAACCACTCCCAAATAACAAATATTAACAAGCATAAATAAGTCATCTGAGCCAGTTTGTGAAAATACATCTACTACCAATGGAGACCACATTCTTTCAGTTTGGTAAATACTCTGAAATAAGTAATTGGTTTAAAGCTTATAAATACACACTGATAAATACACAGTGGAACCAGATTTAGAGGACACATTTGTATGACGGACACCCTTTTTAGTAAAGCTGCTTTATCACAGCCCTAGTTATATATGGTTCCTCACAACATTAGATACTTATTTAGTTGAAGCTGCCTGTCTCGGGGCCTCGAGTGGCCAAGTGGTCTAAAACGCTCTTTGTTATGGATCACTGCCATCTCACCTCTTTCTGCATGGGTTGAGTCTGGGATTCGGTTAATGTGGGTATGTGAGAAAGCTTGCCAGTAGCTTCTCATGGGCAGTGGTTCTTTCTGGGGTTTTCCCTTGTTCTTCCTCCACCATTAATACTGGCCGCCATGTATAGTCTATCATGTGCTGAAAAATGGCGTTAAACCCTACAACAACAACAACAAATGTCTGTACTATTTGCTAAAAAATACATTGAAAGTTCTCCCTCTTTATGATGCTGTTATCGGGACTTTTACAAGTGACCCTTCTTTTAAGTGAGGTATAGGTAATATGAGGGATGTTATAACAAAATTTTGTCACAAAGATAAAACATCTCTTTATGTGAGAGAGCGCATTATAATTGGTTCTCATTAGCCAAGAACTAATAAGTAATTCAGATAGCCATGACGTCAGAAAATTGAAGCAAATTAATGGGATCTGTGACTGAATCAGGTGCTTGATAAGAGGGTCATCTGATGAAAGACCACTTGACTGCAATAAAGTGATAATAGTTACTGTATAGTGTTATCTATAGAATTCAGATGAATTGAAATTGTGCAGCATTTCGTTGTACACATTATATAAATCTTAATTGAAGAAAACTTTATCCTAGTTTATTTCAGATTTAATTTAAAATTCCCACTCCATAGATAATGATTAAGAAGAATGGCATATACATTTGAAATTCATTGACTTCCCATGAGATTCCTTAGCATTAGTGGCATGTGTTCATAAATGACATGTCATTAATGTTTTTTTTATTGGGAGTTAAATTGTTTTGATATTGGTGTTTACAAACTTGATCTGGACTGCTTGACTTGAATGAAACCTATATGTGACTTCAGGTAGGCTTTCACCCATGTATTACCTTTAATTAAGTGAATAAATGGAGTTGGATTAACATTTTATATTTAAAGTAAAATAGTGTTAAAATCTGCAGTTGTATGTCATCTAAGCTAGGAAAAACAGTTAAGAAGTCATGGAAATTTGATTTTATAATAAAGTAAATCTACTATACCTGTATATATTTTGACCCAGGTTTATAATACACAAGTATATACTGTAAGTAACGCATAATGATAAAATGTAAACTTTCCCAAATTCTATATGAAAGCACAAGTATTATTTTTATAACTATTTTTGTCACATATGCCATGGTGTAAGCTATCATCATATAAATATAACAGATGGTCTCACATTACAGGTAATAACACTATATAATCAATAAATCCATACAGTGAGAATCTGGTTTCCCAAGACAGGTGGTCTTTGATAGTAGTGGTCTTTCAAGACAGGTTTTACTGTACCATACACTGAAACGTGCAATCTGACTCAATTAACATGACTTTACAATTTTATAGTTTTACAGATGCAAGTTAGTCATTAGAACCTGCAAACTTGGCAATAAATAATTTTCAGATGGAATATCAAATTGCATACATGTACTTGAGTTTATGATGGTTAATTTTCTTGCAGTGAAAGGTAAAAGAGACCCAGCCAAGATCATGAAGGGTGAATACGCACAGATGCAGGAAGCCAGGCTTGTTAGGGAGAAAAGCATGAGAGACAGACAACTCAAAATACTACAAGCTGCTGATGTAAGTCCTGGGGTTAGAAGTTATTGCAGATGTATTGACATGTAATTACAAAGACATTTAATTTTAAAGAGTACTTCTTGTTGGAGTTACCATATGCTTGTGGGGGGGGGGGCAAAATTGTATGGAGCATTTACTCAGTCTCGCTGCTGTACACCAGTTAATACTTAAAATTGGATTTTGAACAAATACCTTTCATGGACCTAATAATGTTCACTGTAAAATAAGGTCATGAATTAATGTCTGTTATTTTTTCCCAAATTTGTGTTCCACACAAGATTACTATATCCTGCACTAAAGTGGGTGGTATTATAGAAAGGTAGACAGATGTAGACAGATGTAGCTCTACAATGATAACAAATAATCTGGAATTTCTAGTTGCACTACAAAATACAAAGAAAAAAACCTCATTTTTTGGACCTGATTTTTTTATACCCAAAATTCGCCCGTGGTCGGAATCTGATTTTGTGTCCAGATCTTAGACTTTTTGGTCTCAGATCTGAGGCAAACTGGTATGAACTGCAAACAGACAGGTGAACTTTTGCAAAAAGTAGGATAAGATGGGCATTTGGAATAAAGAGTGGTCTTGATACAAAAATAATAGGTCCATTTAGCAACCAAAAAAAAAGAACTTTTTCCCTTCTGCTCAATCGCGGGTCAAATAGCCAATGAAAAACAATGTTTCTAACACAACTGGGCAGTATGTTATTGGAATCTCACCTGGAAATGTGTGTTTTGAGATGTATTCAGAAATAGCTTTCAAAATGTGTTTCCTACTCGATTTTCGGGCGAAAACAACAAAAACCTCCAGGGGTTAATGTGTTAAGGCAGGGAGAAATCATTGTGTAGTAAGGAAACATCTGGCTGATTACCACTAGAGGCTGGTAATCATCACATACATTACATTTATATAGCAGATTTACCAGGGGAAATTAGAACATTATGTAAAGGTGGCAGTTAGGACAGGTTTGACTGTATGTACATACTGGATATATATATATATATATATATATATATATATATATATATATAGTTATGGGTTTAATGCCATTTGCCAGCACATGATAGGCTATACATGGTGGCCGGTTGAACGTCTGGAGGAAGAACCCGGGATTACCCCCAAGAAGAATCATCCCATGGGAGGCTACTGGCAAGCTTTCTCACATAATTACGTTGGCCAAGCTTGAGTCTTCACCCATATGGACATAGGTGAAATGGCAGGTGATCACTTTAAACAACTTATCCACCTTGTCCCCATGTGTGTGTGAGTGTGTAAGTGACCATAACATACCTATGCCAACAAAGATTTATAGGTGACTGTAGTTCTGTGGTATTTTCTGGGTTAGATTGGGTGTAACACTTTGTTGACAACAACGCAAATATCAAAATGTACATTATCTTACATACATTTCTAATGGATTCATTCTCTGTCCCAGCTCATGGTTACTACACTGCCTGCCTATATTTATCTTTGTGTTATGTACATGCAACCAAGCAAACAGTATAGTCTATACACTATGGTTGCCATTGCTTTTTTGGGGACTGAAATGCATGGTACTTGTTGATACTGGAAAGTATGTTTTGTAATTCAGGCAATACGGAGTTGAATAAGCTGATGAATTGGCAGATATGGGTTGAAGGCAGTGCAGACTTTGACATCCTAAGGGTGTGAAAAAATCTTGAAAAAGTATGCTTATATATATCTCTACTAAGTAGTATAAGAAGAAATGATTTGGTGAAAATTTGAATAAATTGTTACAATTTCTCAAACTTTTAGTAAGAGTGTTGCAAGTTTTAAACATGTTACTTTTTTGGAATTTTCTTTTTTAGTGACATCCCTCTTTCTGTTTCAGTTTAATAAGCATTTATTTTAATGCCTTTTGAAGAAATCTTTATGTATGTCAATAGAGTGAATAAATGTGTGTAAATGGACTGTAGGTACCATGTTAATCAGATCCGAAGATGGAAAGACTTTTCACAATTTTTCATGTTCATACCAGTTGTTGAGCTGTATCGATAAGTATCTTACCATTGGTTTTGTATAGTGGTTCACATCAGTGGGTGGCATTACATATTGTTATGTCAATATTTGTCTCTACTTCATTAGCTTACTGTAAAGCTGTAGACATTATGGCATTTTGCTTGTGTCTTTCTTTTCTTTGCCAATAAGGAAATGCACTTTAAGTTGTGGGGTTTTTTCCTGTTGTGTTGTCACTGTCGGTTTCAATGGGACAAAATTCAGAAACATTTGTGTTGCAAATTAACATCTTCTTGCTAAAAATTCAATCTTACTTCACAAAAATAAAAAATAAAAATATCTTCTTATTTAAAAAGAATTGAAAATATTGCAAAAAAATATATTACTGTATTTAAAAGAAACGAAGTTGGTTTTAAAAGAAATTTGGGATGAAATGGTTCAAACTTTTACTCTTGTTGGCATTATCCTTGTACATAGTAGTTGATTTCTATGAAAGCTTATCCTTTTTTTGCTTTAGTGAAGTAAGTGTGATTTATTTGTTAATATAAAAATTTATTGATCAGTCAAAGTTATGTGCATGATCAAGTCTCAGTCTTGAAACTACTGTTCATTTGACACCCTGACTGACTCAGCAAATGTAGTCAATACTTTCTCAGTTTTATCATATCTGCAATGTTTTAATGGTTCTTTCATTTTAGTCTATAAATATTTATGTGTGAGTACTATGCAATGACAGTAACCTCAAGCATATGCAAAGTCCAGCAAATCTAATGTACCCAGGGGCTACTGTAAGTCTAGTAATATGGTGACATACAACATGTTGAATTTAGGTATCTCACTGGGTTACTAGAAAATATATTGATGTGATTTGCTCTTAATTATATTTTTTCAAACACAGACTAAAGCTACTGTGAATTAATGGGATCTTTCAAGAAGAATAATGATTATTAATTATCCATAACAAATGGGGGAAAAAGATGTCATAAAGTTAACAGTCTCACAGTAACATACCTTGTTTGGGTCAAAAAAAGTATAACCTGGCTGACGGGGTTCCTTTTTTTCTAGGTACATGAATAATTGTTTTGAGAGCTTTCAGACCCTTGCAAGTTAAACGTTTCTGACTGTGGGATTAACATAAAAGGCACTAATACATTTACCACTAGACCCGTCTCAATCCCAACAATCCAGATTATTAGACAACCAGATAATCTCATTAACATTGGGAAAAAATATGACAGAATACACTAAAAGACCACCAGAGGAGTCGTTAATATTAACTGTAGTTAGATACAGTCTGACATTTATCATCTGTTATGTTCAGTTATGGGTATTTACAAAAGCATTGCAGTATTGAATGGTAATTGATGTTAAATTGATTTGAATCTTCACTATTGATGTATCTATTTAAAGGGTATGTGACATTCCATTTGACTTTTTGTAAAGGCTGTGTTATATATAGAAAATAATTGTAACCTTGCTAAAATTGGTTATTTTTCTTCCTGAAAAAATGCTTTTGTGTTTGAATTTGGGGTATTGTAATTATTGATTGTACCTAATGCACCTGCAGTAATAATGATGTGCCTTACAAAATATGATTGTACAAAGTATTAGCCAATTTTATAATGTCCCACAGTTTGTAGTGTCAGTCTAACCTTAACCTTTTGTCACGTCCATCCTTACATATAGATTATTGCTTCTGTTTGATTACTTCTCAGGGACTCTACTATGACCACTTCAGTGGCCTAGTGATTAAATCGTCTGCCTCGGATGTGTGCGGTCGCAGGTTCAAACCCTGGCCAAGTCATACCTAAGACTTCTAAAAATTGTACTAACAGCTGCCTCACTTGGCACTCAGCATTAGGATGTTATTGTTAGGACTGGTCTGCCTGGTGTCAGGATAATGTGACTGGGTGGGACATCATGCTACATGTTTATGGCATGATGCCTGAAAAATTGTTAAAGCAACGTTAAACACACACACACACACACTCAGAGACTCCACTTATTGAAAAGAAGTTGATTGTCAGGTTCTGTATATTTAAAGGACCTTTACGTCAAGTTCAGCTTTTTTCTGTCAAAAGTGCAGACTTTGATGTGGCCCTATAGACTTATTTATAGTCTGTTGAGATATGACCCAGTTCACTTAAAAATATATCTGTGGTGTGTCAAATATGACTGGTATGGTTGAGTTGACTTTTTAAAAAATTTTCGGTGGTCAGTGTCAAAATTTGACAAGATGTGACCCAGCTGACATAAAAATATATCTTTGATTAATGTAGCTATGGTTCTTTGAATTTTATTTCCATGTGCATTTTGCTCTATAGCTTTGAAATGTATTCTGTTGATTAAAACCAAATTATTTTGATGTCTTGTGTTAAGAAGTTTTGTCCAGTGATAAAAATGTTTTCACTTTTTTGGGGTTAGATTCTTCTCCAGGCATTCACATTGTATCTATATGTCCCAGACCATTTTTCTGTCAGTTTTATGTAATTTTATCTCTTCCTAAACAGAATGGTTAAAATTCACTAAATTTGGTGCATTGGTTTCCCATAATTTAATTAGCTTTGAAGAATAGGATTTTTAAACCTCTTCCATGCAGGCTGTCTGGGAGAGGGTCAAACGTTTGTTAATAATGGATAAAAAGTTGCAATTACAGTAACATTTTAAATAAAAATTATTTTATATAGCTGTACATGTGCATTAATTCATAGCAGGAGGATGGTTAAGATCATCGTAATATATTTTGGATTGTGAGCTGACGGTATAGTCTGGATGGGTTAGAATTTGGGCATTTTGGAGAGGGGGGAGGATAATGTAATAGAATGGGGCAAAGAAAATATATTTTTGTTTCACACTTTTAATTTCCCTCTGA
Organism: Sinohyriopsis cumingii; assembly: GCA_028554795.2. Classification (NCBI taxonomy): domain Eukaryota; kingdom Metazoa; phylum Mollusca; class Bivalvia; order Unionida; family Unionidae; genus Sinohyriopsis; species Sinohyriopsis cumingii. The sequence goes on from CM068840.1 coordinate 31,904,942, forward strand.
AAGTTTGCAGTTGGACATACATTGACATTAAAACCATAAGAAATGTTTGTTGATTCAGCATTCAGCATTTTCAATATCTCTGAGACTTTTTCAAAATAATAAAATTAATTTATCATTCAAAGTTTTTATACTTAGTGTTCTCAAAGTTGATTGTTGCATATATCAATGAATGTTCTGCATACATCAATGAGCACCAGTTAATTAATAATGTCTATAAGTTTCTCTCTGGACTTCGGATAATTATAATAGGAATTCTCAGATCAATTTGCCATTAATAATAAAAATTGTAACAGTTATTATGAGGACAACATTACTGTCATGATCAATTCTATCCCTTTGTTTTTGAATGCCTGAAAATTATTAAGAAGCACAGACTTTATTTCCTCATATGTGGAGGTTACTCAGTCAACATTACTGATGGAGAATGATCTATTTGACAAGATGATGAGATGGAATCTGACTCAGTCTGCTCAGTTTGAGTCAGCTGAGCTACATGTAACTTTGTAACATGACCGTCCATTGATTTATCATAGAGTTAAGAAAGAGTAACTTACCATATATACTCGTGTATAAGCCGAATAATTTAGGAAAAAATAAAGACCTAGAAGAAGGGGTTGGCTTATCTGCTGGCCAGTGTCTAAACTTGACAGTTTTTAGGTCTTTTTCTTGGCTGCTGTAATGGCTGTAAATCTTGGGACATGAAACAATAATTGTTTCTGTGTCCTAAGACATAGGCATGTAAAAAAAATAAACTTTCGGTGACCCGACAATTATTAAACTGTTATAAAGTACTATGATTGATTTTGTTATTATTTTGTGTGTGTATATTTTCTGATTTCTCCAACACGAAGTTAAATGAAGGTAAATACAGACTTCATAATTCACAGGCCACTTGAGTTTACCAGGGAGACCATGCTGAACTATAATATACAGTACTTACACAGTGCAAAGCATGCATAGTGTCACTTAAATCCTTACTTATTCCCAAATATATTAGATGCAGATTTTGCTTTATTCGTTGTTTCGACCAAATTGCATTCTTCCAGATAACATCTCAGCTAGTCCTAAATAGCTGTTTCATTTACGTTGAATCATGCGTTCACAAGTTTCACATTTTCAGTGATATAATCGATCCAACAAATTGAGGTAATATTGTTAAAAATGTACACATGTTTAATTGTACAAGGCATATAACCATCATAATTTACATGTTCACGATGAGTGGTAATAATAAAGGCTAAAATTCTCATGTAGATAATATTATAACATCAATCAATTTTAGTTTTGTGTTTTAGCTGAAGAAACATAATAATTTTCAACAAGGTGGAAAGCTTGATGTTTCGGCGTCTCCTATGTTGATAGTCGGCAAATTTGTCTTTCATTTTGCGACAGCAGTACATGCCATTTAATCGTTAAAACCCTGAAAGAGGGAATTTTGACCTGTAACTGTACCAGTACATTGATATGTAATTGCCTTTCATTCCATAACATCAGGACGATTACTGTAGTTTTGTAAAACAGGATGTAAGGCATACCTATGAACCTTTCAAAAGCCAAGTTGGGAGATTGAATTAAAAATATAGAGATTGGCACCTAATATCAGGAGGTTTTCCTTGGCATTTTCCAAGCCTTGTTTTCACAAATATTTATCAATCTTCCAGGTCCAATATGCATGAAATTCACAAAAGACTTGCCGTTTCTGCCTGTGACATGCCCTATCTTCCCCCAGGACGTGCCCTATTTTCACATTCTGTTCTGCTGTGTGCTGTGGTCAAACTGCACAGTAGCTAAAGATTAGTCTTAAATAAACAAGCAAGAAAGGCAGCATGGCTAATTAAAAGTTAATCCTTTTCCATGCAAATAATTAGTAAAATTGATTAGCCCTCCACCTTAATTAAAAGAAATCACAATCTACACTATTGTGTGTTACGCAAGCACCAGGAATTGATTGGCAAATAAAGGATTCCTAGTTTTGTTGAACTAAAGGTACCAAATTAGCCAGCCTCATGGTACGGTACATGTGGCAACTATTTTCCCCTCGTTGTATATCCAACCTTATTCCCTTATTGTCAACTTGTAAAGCATTTAGTATTCTTTATTATAAAACAAGTATTCTGAATTAGTTTTTGAGGAAACATTTGCTGTGTGGTATGTATTTTCATTCCTTCTTTTAATTTAACAATGGTAATTAACTTTGGTATATACAGTATAAAAATGCCAGGTGTTCACTCCAATAAGTTTCTTTCATGGGAATAGTGCTATAGCATATGGAGTTACAGCATTCGTAGTGGTCATTCTTGGGATTGAAATTAATTGTGGACGATTTTGTTGTTGTGGTCTACTTTTTTATTCTGGTTTATTTTTCTATTTTTTTATTATTGTAGAGGTAAATAAAATCATTAATTTACGTGAATAATGTTTAAACTTAACATTCTATTTAGTGAAGAAGTGAATTCTTTATAGTAAAGTAATTATTTTGTCACGACAATAATTCACAGGTGATACAACAGAATATGTAGAACTTCTTTTGGTTAGTAGAAATGAAAATCGAAGATACAATTGAATAATCGGGAGTTCTCTGCAAAAATCGGAAGATATTATGAAATCGGGAGGTAGGTGTGGAGCAACACCTAAAATCGGGAGTTTTTTTTCCTCCTGGGAAGAAAGTTGACAGGTATGGTGGAAGGTTGCTTACATCAAAGCAAACTACAACTCAGCTTTTACGGTATTAGCATCGAACCATATTGTTTGTTCTTTGTGCTGTCATACTGGGATTAAATTTTAATGAGTTAGGTATTTACAATTTCAAAGCAAAGTAAAATGTGTGCATTGATATAAAATGCCCATGCAATAATGCATAAATAAACAATAATCAAGCCAAAAGGGAGAAGTACGGCAACTCGCAATTGCTAAACTCTTGCCATCGTTCAATCAAATTGTACACAAATCTAAATTAGGCAGAAACAATAAGAAAACAGAAAATTAAATAAGTTACTTTTCAAACAAGTTTATACCATTTCTTTTTAATAATCATGCACACCAACCTCGAGATAAGTATACATGTAATTTTGTAAAATATAAGTTTGCCTAAATAAACGAGATGTCTCGGAGTTGTAGGTCGACTTTTACGCAGGTCATGCACTTTTTAATCTCTATACTTGTTCAGCTTGGGGGTTGGCTTAAAAAAAATTACGTGAATGGACTTATATGCGAGTATATATGTTAATTATTCAAATATTAGCTTCGTTCAATGTATTATTTCATGCTTATTCAGAAATGTAAATGTAATGTCATTGATTTCAACTATAGCCTTCCAAGTTGGTCTTTGAATAATGTCTCAGAAAGAGTAACATAACCAATATCATAGCTCATTTTAGGCTGCACCATTGTGTCATTCACCCTATTTTTCTTCTTATCTTTGGTACAGCAAAATTGTTTCTGGTACATAATTGACCCCTAAAAATAATGAACGATACAAGATCAATATCATTGAAGATGGACTACCTCAGTACTGTATATCCCAAGCTGGCTGAATGTAGTACTCTTCTTGCCACAGCAAGGACTCATTTTGACTGGATGATGGAAATGTTTTGTTGATTTTGATTAGCTTTGTTAGCATTTGAGAGAACATGGTCAATGATCCTCAATAAAGAATATATATAATCTTCATATAAGGCTCAGTTGCATTTTTTTCCAAAGTAGCATACAAGGAGGAAAATATTTGAATGTATGTCTGCAAAATAAATAAATTATAGAGGGGGTTGAGGAATTGAACTCCAGTATGGAAAGCCCATTTCAGTGCAGACTGACAATAAAATATAAACAGGTAGTGTAGTGTTATTTTTAACCAGTGAAATAAGCAAACTTTTTAACCTGGTACTGAGTACCAGGTAAAAAAGTTTCCTTATTTCTCTTAGGCCACCATCCAACTTCCATTTCTCAAATAAACATTGCAGTGTATACCATATCAAAAAAGTTAGTTATTGAAACCTGTTTTCATGCTCAAGTGACAAATTTATTTTCTGAAGTTTGTTCATAAGAAACATCAATTTCTTGAACTAGTTTTCACCACATGTACATTCATCAAAATTGCTATGACGTGATGGATGTTAGAAAGAGTTAATCTGCCATTAATGGTCACTTTGTTCTTTTGAAGGGGATTGAGTGATTTCTGTGTTTACAGAATGGGTTTTTCATTTAAAAAATCATCTATATGTTGGATCTTTATGTAGTAAATTCATGCAAATTAGTTCAGTATGCATACAGGATAGTGGAAGATAACTAAATCATTTATAAAATATGTACTGTGAACTTTCCCTTATGTTTAATCAAACTTGATCAGATATATTGGAATAAAAAGTGTTGCAGATATTAGACTCATGACCCTGACTTATCAAAAGTGACCAGTGAGATTCTTTTAGGCACTTTAATCATACAACTAATGACCTTTATGCTAACTTACCTTATAAGATGATTCCTATTGCGAACTGCAGAAACCCAGATCTTCCAGCACAGTATGTGCCTGCAGATCTGATTGTAAAGTGTAATCAGAAAACAATTCAAATAAAGTTGACCCTAATCTTCAGGTGCATTATGATACAGCAGGTCAGGAACTTTATTGTTTCCAAATTGACTTGACATATAAACAAGTATATATGGTACAGTAAAATTTACATTTACAAAGAAAAGTAAAATGGGTGAGGGGATTAGTGTTATGGTGTATATCTAGTATGATTGTTGTAATCTACAGTGATAAGAAGCATGAATTCCAGCCACTGGTGTAGAATCATATAGTAATTTCCCAAAATATTTGTGTGTGAGTAATTTAGTAACTCAGTATCTGAAAATGTTTGAAGAAAATAAAGGTTGGTTGATTGATTGGTTTCTAGCAGCACTTTGAACATGTTATTGATTCTATCATTCCGATGAAATGAAAGCAGATTGTATGTGCCTTTCCCAAAGATTGCCCCAAGTGGGTATCAAACCCTTGACCATTTGAGCACCAGTCTCATACTCTACCAGCTGAGCTGTCATGGCTTCTCATTCAGAAATTGAATTAATATGCTATAATGGAAAGGTTCAGGTTCAGAATTCTGTTCAAGTCACATTAATTTAATTTTTGGGGTCGAATTTAAAATGGGAGCTACATTTACATTAGCAATCTAGAAGGTAATGGGTTTAAAGAAGTCATTTTTTCATGTGTGTCATATATGGCTTTATTTTACAAATAATTGAAGTTACAGTGCAATAAATCTTGTAAATTTAATAATTGAGAATGAAGTACTGTTATATGAATTTATGGTTAATGATGATTGTGATCTTTACACAAGATGAAACACGTGCAAGGTTTCTTAATTTTACACCAGATATTTGCATTTACAAAATTTATGATATGAATAAACTTTACTGATGATAACAGATAATGATTTACAATATGTAATATATCTGAGTACATGTTTATTTAGATGTGTAACATTACACTTTAAAAAGCCCAAGTTAGGTCAAGCAACATTCGTGTCTTTGTATTCATGAAATTGTCTACAATTCTGAAGTGATCTTATGTTACACATTGCATTCAACATGGAGTATACATTGTACAGTGAATTCATTCCTTTCCTTGAGTATTCTCTGTTTTGTGAAAAATAAAAATTGATTGTACTTAAATTTGTGGATTGGGAAAAGTGCAAGACATGTAATGATCAATAAAGCTGCCTACACCAACCTTTATTATCATGTTAGTAATAAGGTATAGGTTTCAAGGTAGTTGTGAACATATAAATATTATAACAGGTTTTTAATTGAAAAAAAAATATTGAAAGTACATACTCTACAATAAATTGTAAGACTGTTATGGCTTTTGGCAAAGAAAGAGTACTACATTAAGTTTGCTTTATGGGTAAATTCTTACATAAATAAATGCATGATTAATGGAAAAGTTTGTGGTGTACTGTATATACTCACGTATAAGACGAATAATTTAGGAAAAAATAAAGACCTGGAAGAAGGAGGGGTCAGCTTATCCATGGGCCAATGTGTAAACTTAACAGTTTTTAGGACTTTTTGTTGACTGTGCATATTTTCTGATTTTTCCAACACGAAGTTAAATAAAGGTAAATATAGACTTCATAATTCATGGGCCGGATGGGTTTACCAGGGATACGATCATGAACTAGAATGAACAGTACTTACAAAGTGAAAAGCATGCATAGTGCCACTTAAATCCTTACTTATTCCCAAACATAGATGCAGATTTTGCTTTATTCATTGTTTCAACCAAATTGCATTCTTCCAGATAACATTTCAGCTAGTTCTTAATAGCTGCTTCATTTACGTTGAATCATGCTCTCACTAGTTACTCATTTTCAATGATATAAGCGACCCTACACATTGAGGTAATATTCTTAAAAAGGTACACACATTTATTTGTACAAGACACATAACCAGCATAATTTACATGTTCATGAAGAGTGGTAATAATAAAGGCTAAAATTCTCATAAAGATCAACTAAGATCAACATCAATCAATTTTAGTTTTGTGTTTTAGCTGAACAAACATAACTTTCCACACAGTGAAAAGCTTGATGTCTCAGTGTCTCCTATGTTGATAGTCGGCGAATTTTTCTTTCATTTTGCGACAGCAATACAGGCCACTTAATCACTGAAACTCTGAAACTGGCTTGTGAGAAGAGGGAATTTTGACCGGTAACTATACCAGTTTAACATTCGTATATACAGTATAAAAATGCCACGTGTTCACTCGTACAAGTTTCGTTCTTGGGAATGGAGCTATAGCATATGGAGTTACAGCATTCATAGTGATCATTCATGAAATTGAAATTAATTGTGGACGATTTTATTGTTGCGGTTTATCTTTTTGTTCTGGTTTATTTTTTATTTTTATATTATTGTAGAGGTAAAATTAATCATTCATTTGCATGAATAATGTTTAAACTTAACATTCTATTTACTGAAGAAGTGAATGTTTTATACTAAAATAATTATTTCGTCACAACAATAATTCACAGGTGGTACAACAGAACATGTAAGACTTTTCTTGTTGAGAAGATATGAAAATCAAAAACAATGTAATAATCAGGAGTTCTCCACAAAAATCGGAAGATACTATGAAATCGGGAGGTAGGCATGGAGCGACCCCAAAAATCAGGAGTTTCTTTTCTCCCTCCAGGTGTGAAAGTTGACAGGTATGGTGTAAGGTCGCTTACATCAAAATAAACTACAACTCTGCATTTACGGTATTGGCATAATTTTCAAAGCATTATTTCCGAAACTTTATAAGAAAACAGAAAATTTAACAAATTACTTTTTTTAAAATTACAAGTTTGCCTAAATAAATGCATTTAGAACTTAACTCATGCATCATGAGATGCCTCAGACTTGTAGGTCAGCTTATGCGCGGGTCATGCACTTTTTAGTGTTTATACCTGTTCAGTTTGGGGGTTGGCTTATACATGAACGGGCTTATGCGTGAGTATATACGGTATATATATATATATTATTAGGGTCCGCTTGTTATGTGGTGGTGATGGTTTGGTTATCATTGTCTAGGAGATGATTGACCATGATGATATTGCCAATGATTGAGTAAATAAGAAAATAATTTATAAAATTAAAGGATGGAATAACAGAGATCTGAGCAGAAATAAAGAATAGAACAACATGAGCCCCTGTATTTAAAATATAACAATGAAATCAATTACAAATTGAACATGACATTGGAATGATACAGTATCTCAGGAAATAACATTTATATAAGAAATGCAATTAGCCATTCTATTATACAGAGAAAACAAATTTCATTATGAAATCAAGTGAATTAATCAAACTTATTTGCTCAACACGTCTGCGTAACCTGCTTGCTTCCAATCTTTCCAAATTCAGTGTTGGTGACAGGTCAGCATCACCTTTTCATTTCACACTCTCTCTCTAGCCTCTTTGGGTCATCATCTTTAACTTGGTTGTATGTTTCTTTCTCCAATGTGTGGTACACATATGGAGCTATTTTTTCACCTTGTGCTTTTCGAGACTCGTTTTTCCTATGTAGCTGATTCTCTTTGTACCTTTAAATTTCTTTGAACCTCAAGTTCTTGACACCCTCTCCTTGGACAGTTTATAATGAGAAATACTTGTGATTTCCCATTGTCAACTTCATTGATTCCCACAGAAATGTAGACTAATTTTTTGAGGGAAATTACTTAAGACATCAAATTTCATCTGGGGAAACACACTCACCTCATTTAGCTTAGCCAATCAGGATTAGCTTTAACCACCACATATTAACTCATGGTTATCCAAGTTTTGGTAACACCTCATATTTTGCAATTTCTTAATAACTATCTCTGGAAAACCTCATTTTATGACACTCATTTCCAGTGGTACAAATTTATCTCAGGATTATTTCAACTTAACATTTTTACTGCTACTTAACCCCAAATTAACCTTGTCTCCAATTAAAAGTGAATCATTCCCAAGCATGAAAGCAATAACATCACCCCTCATCCCAGGCTATAGTGGTTTATTGGTGGCATGGCCCATATATCAATATGGTATGTGTTATGCAGTATGTGCCAAGATTACTTCACTTAACATATATTGCCCATCTTTCAAAATTCACTGTTACATTCGTATCTCTCTTTCTATATATATATATATATATATACAGTGTCTCGCTTGGTGCTCCGCATTAAAAGGTTTGTATTAGTAGACTGGTCAGCCTGGTGTCGGGTAATGTGACTGGTGGGACATGATGCCCCAGTGCTAGATATCACTATTAAACTGTCACACTGCAGACATCGTAGTGCTATGACTGAAAAATTGCTCAAGCTACATTAAAAATCCAAATCGCATTGTTCATCAGAGTTTACATTATACGATTTGGTTGGTCCCTTAGTTTTCACTGTTACCCTTGATAGTCGTCAATTCAACAGCTTATCATTAAAGTTATTTTTCTATTGAAACTAAATTTCTCATAAATCCTAAAGAATTTGTTACTGTAGATTAGCATGATCTAATCCATCTTCTCTGTTGACGCAAATTATGCAGAATAACAATTACGTCTGGTGTATGTTGACATATGCAGACTAACACATTTACACCTGATACAAGTTGACACTTATGCGGAATAACACATTTACATCTAACGTAGGTTAAACCTTGTTACATCAGGTGGTCTGTCAGTTGCAGCAGTGGGTCATCTCAAAATTCATCTATACATTCAGATGAAATTTAGATGATATAGAGAATCTGTTGTAATTAAGACTGGCAAAATGAACATTTACCTTTTAAAACATTAATAAATTACTGTGAATATTTAAAACTAGAATAACAGGTATAGTTCTGCATGGACACTTTTGAAACCATCACCTTTTCTATGCTGAGAGGTCTTGGATTATGCACATACATTTAAGTCACACCAAGTTATTGAGTGCACTTTTGCCATTGTACTTTCAACATTGAATATAGTATGAGACTTTTAAAAGCTATAATTGGTTGTTGAGGAAGTATCCATTTTGAATTAACTTCATTTGTCATGCATGATTGTTCTGCCTAAAGGTGATTTGTGTTTAATGTTAGATGAGCTGACATTGTATGACCAGTGGACCAGTTGACTCCATTGTACCTCGGCTTCTTTTCACCTTCTTGTACCTTTCCACTATGTCTGCCTCTGGCATATTTATAAACTTACATTGCTTATTTTGGTTATGGCAGCCATTTTGATGTGATTAGAATTCTAACACTTTGCAAGTGATAGGTCTCATGTTTTATTATTTAAAACAATACAGGAGAATTTCACTTGCATTTGTAAATGTCACAACCCTATTGCCCAGTAAACTATTTGGATTGCTGTAATCAAAATTACAGTAAAACTTGTCTTGAGACCACCTGTTTTGAGAGACCAGACAATCTCCATGCACAGATTTATTGATTATATAGTTTATGACCTATTATGAGAGGCAACCTGTCTTGAGAAACCATTATAATTTGGCAGAAGGGGTGGTCTTTCAAGACAGGTTCTACTCTATTTAACAACTTTATATATATATATATATATATATATATATATATATATATATATATATATATATATATATATATATATACACATATATATACAGAGACCAAGAATTACCTTGAAAAATACATGGAGAGGGAGAGAGTTACCTTCATGTTATAATTTTTTTTTTAAAAATTGAACATATTGAACAATCACTGTTTTATTTCTTTTCTTGATATGAGTGTGTGTGTATGACCGCATGTTTTGTTAGAAATAAAATCCTCAAGTAGGTATTTCCACAGAAACAAGGTTTATATATTCCTTGCATTATGATTTTTTATTGACATTTGATTGGAATTAATGTTAATTCATCACATCTGGTCCACAGTCAAGGTAACTGAACAGTCTTGCCATTGATCATCTGAGGCCTGACATTGTATAAATAAATAAATCCAAACCAGTAATACAAGTTCAGATTGTACATAATACTGATCTTGAGTATAACTGACAGTCAGTAGTAATAAGAAAAGCAGTCCTAACTGCATATAGTGTTTGTAACTCACCCAACACTCAACTACAGATTACATAGAGATAGTTTTGCTGCCATGTTGTACCCAAGGACCAATTTAACGATTAAATGCTGCTGGATATTCTTCATTATAACTTTTAACATTAGCTATTTTATTAACATTTTTTGGTTGCCAGACCAGGCTTTTCACATTGGGAAAAAAGATGCTTCCATTGTATTCATTTTGAATGTTCAGTGGATGCTGGACATTTGCTTTATCTACCACTGTTTAAAGATACTCTACTTTATGCAAAGTAATAGCATTGTGGCGAAATTTACTATGTCCTCTTTGTATTTTATTACAGTTAGTGAGATCTAGTCATTTTTTGGTCTTACAAAATAAGACTTTTATCAAACACTCCACTTGCATCAGGCAAAAGCTATAAATTGAAATGAGAACTTGTTATTAACAAGTTGACATATTTTGTTGTTGCGGTTGTTGTTTTGAGACTTAGTGCCATTTTTCAGCATAATATAGGTTTATACATGTATTTTATTCATGGTAGTTCATCTAATTTTATGATGTCTTTGACATGATAATCAAATTCTCAAACCATATTTTAGAACTCAATCGAACTGACAACTTGATGACTCAAGCCAGTACTAAGTCTTGTGAAAGTCATTGGACAAATATTCATCAGAAGTGGAGTATCTAAACAGTTCAATGAAACCTGACTTAGGTAACACCTGAATTGAATGGACATGACACATACAGAGTAAGGTTGATAAAACCCTAAAGTAATTTAACAGATTTAGCCTTTGTACCAATGACACCTGTCCAGACAAGAGAATCCATTCTAGTCCATCTGGAGTAATGTGTACAAACAGGTTTCACTATGATTTTAACCAAAGGGTATTGCTTTATTGTCTAAAAATTGTAGCCAGAAGCAAAGGTTCAGGGTGTGTGGGGTTGAAGATTGTCATAACATTATATTACCCAGGTAAATAATTGAATGAATTTATTTCTTCATAAATATGCCATAAACTTATTTGTTGACAGAATAATAACAATAATCTCTTAGCTATCAGTGATGGCTAAACAGTGTGCTAAGTTGAGGCAATTTTCCTTCCTTTGGCATGATTTCCCTGTCAAATCAACTCCCTCCTTCCCTTCTCTCTGTCTCTAATTGTATGTATGTGTGAGTGTGTATATATATATATATATATATATATATATATATATATATATATATATATAATGGAATCAATTCATTTATTTTACATTTGATATGTGCATTAAAATTTGATGTCAAAGTGTTTACTGTCATTTGCTTTTATCCACATTTGTTCTGTTAGTCATCATATGACTTGCTTGCACACAGCTTGTAAGCACACAATCTTTTTATGACTTGTTGTAGTTTGTACAACCTGATTTTTAAGTGATACTGAATTTTGTAATGACCATTTGACCAATCATGTTCCAAGGAGTTTTGGGGGCCCCGAGTGGCCGAGTGGTCTAAAGCGCTCTCCGTTACGGATCACTGCCATCTCACCTGTCTGCATGGGTTCAAGTTTCGGATTTGGCCAATGTGGATATGCGAGAAAGCTTGCCAGTAGCTTCTCGAGGGTCGGTGGTTCTTTCCGGGGATTTCCCGGGTTCTTCCTCCACCATTAATACTGGCCGCCATGTATAGCCTATCGTGTGCTGAAAAAATGGTGTTAAACCCTACAACAACAACCAAGGAGTTTGTTTCTTAGATAATAAATAATTTTATCTCAGAATAATGTCCAAAATGGCAAAATGATGTGTGTCAAATTCTTTTGTACATTACTCCCTCGCTATAATGTTGTCTTTGAAAATGAAGAAAGTGGACTGCCTTGTACTGTGATAAAATTTTCATAAGATTACTATTAAATTATATAATATAATCTGTGACTATACCCCCTTAATAATGGGATCACCCAATACTGTGCAGTGTCATCATGAGGGAGTATTGTAACCTGCAAATCCTAAAGTTGGATCATACCATCTTTTGACAATGTTGACAGTAATATGTGTATTTATATAAATACTTTGCATATTTGTCTCACTGTATAAACTATTGCCATTTATGTAAATAAAAGTTGTTTAATTTTTTGTAATTTATGGCACTTCTTATGGTACAGTATTTTATTTAATCGTTATTGTGAGGTTCATCAAGTTATTGTATTACTGACATTTTGAGGAAAAGAAAAATACTATTGACCACGATTTTATCTTGGGCACATTGATTAAACTTTCTATTGGATTTACTGGCTTCTTCAGATGATAAGACACATATTTAAGTCTTTGTATTTAAGGCATTGCTTATATTGGTTTTTGAATTTATCTTGTAATTAAAGGTATATGTGGTCTGTTAAATGTACTCTTATACTAGAAGGTCAGCATTATTGTTTGTACTCACTTGTTAGTCAAATCCAACTGCAAACTGCACATCTTATAACTACTATAATAACATAATATGGTATAATTAAGTTCTGGATGTATGCAGTTTGTTAGGATTTATCAGTGGAACAAACATCATAGACACTGATCTTCCTGCATTGTTTTGGGGTTTAATGGCATTTTTCAGCACACGATAGGCTATACATGGCGGCCAGAATTAAAGGTGGAGGAAGAACCTGGGAAAACCCCGGAAAGAACCACCAACCCCCGAGAAGCTACTGGCAAGCTTTCTCACATACCCACATTGGCTGAATCGGAGACTCGAACCGGCGCAGGCAGAGGTGAGATGGCAATCTCAGTTCCTGGTTTCATTACACTGTAGATAAAGTTTTGTAAATTTGAATGTTTTATTTTTATTTTTTAATTTTTAAAATTTAGGGCACTTTAAAAGTATTATTTCACTATATAATGCTGAGAAATTTTTATAGGTCAAGTAGACCACGGGTCCCAAAAATTGCATAATGCATGTAACATTAAAAAATAATAAGCATGTGATGGAAATAAAAATGATATCCATAAGCATATAATGAACTATGTCAATTTTATTCATCAGCTAAGTAGTTAGAGGATATGCCTTGGATGCAGAAGGTTGCAGGTTTGAATCCCTTCCAAGTCATATCAGACTCTTAAAAATGGTACTAGCAACAGCCTCGCTTGGTCATCAGGATTAAGAGGTTAGTGTTAGGACTCTTGACCTGGTGTCAGGATAATGTGACTGTGTGGGACAATATGTCACATGTCTGCTCCATGATGCTTCCATGCTAGACATCACTATAAACTGCAACACGGCAGACATGGTGATATGACTGTAAAATTGTTAATGTTACATTAAAATTCCAAATTACACATACACATTTGTTCATCAAAGTTTACATTACAGGATTTTTGGAACTCCTTCCCCTGTCAGAGAACAGAATAAAATTTACATTGATACTTCAACTTTGCAGAACAGATAAAACAAATAATAGCAAGCATGTGATGGAGATAGAGAAAAGAAAATACTGGTATATATACATAAAGAAATAATTATCTCTCATTCATTATTCCTCTTTTGTTTACACTATATAAATCATGGAAATTAGATTTTTATATTTCAGTACATATAAAATTAACAATTACATATTGAGTTCAATGTACATTTGTTTCTGCTTTGCACTGGACATAAAACTTATCCTCGGAAGAGTTTTCAAAAAGATATTTAGATAAATACAGTTTATGAAAGCAATTCAAAAGGGTCCAGAGATGGCTGATCAGTCTGATCCGGGCCCGGAAGAGTTTGTTGCAGTAGGGACATGGATGTGCAGGTTGCTGACCTGGAGTTGCAGAACTGCTGTTCCTGGATTTGTGCAGATCAAGTTTTTTACCTGCATCCACCAGTCTTTTCTGCTCAGAGGCTGCCACACCAGCATTGACTTGACTGTACCAAGCAAATCGGTTAGCAGCCACACTCTCCCAGCTGTCAGGATCAATGCCTAGGTTCTTCAGCGAAGCCTTGAGGGTGTCCTTGTACCTCTTTTTTACCACCATGAGATCTCTTGCCTTGGTGTAGCTCTCCATAGAAGACCTTCTTAGGTAGGCATTCTGCTGGCATGCGGACAGCATGGCCAGCCCATCAGAGTTGTACTTTGCACAGCATGGTGTGGATACTTGTCATGCCGGTCTTAGTGAGCACTTGTGTGTTTGGTACCTTGTCCTGCCATCTGATTTTCAGTAGTTTTCTCAGGGAGCTCACATGGAAGTGGTTCAGTTTTTTAACATGGCGGCTATACACAGTCCATGTCTCGCAAGCATAGAGGAGGGTGGGGAGAACAACCACTGAGTAGACTTTGAGTTTGGTGGCAAGCTTGATGCCTCTCCTATCCCATACATTTGTGCAGAGTCTGCCAAATGCTACGCTGGCTTTGGCAATCCTGGTGTTGACCTCATTGGCTGTGTGGACTTCTTGTGAGAGGGTGCTGCCAAGGTATGTGAACCTGTCTACATTTTTGAGCTTTTGGCCATTGACAGTGATGGATGGTTCCAGGTAATCTTCTCCATTAGCTGGCTGATGCAAAACCTCAGTCTTGGTGGTTGAGATGGTGAGTCCGAAGTTGGTGCTGCTGTGGAAGAAAGTTCCATGCTCTGTTGCATGCCTGCCTCCGTGCTAGTCATCTGCAAACAACAGGTCATGAATGTTCTCAGTGTGGACTTAGGTTTTGGCTTAAAGCCTCCTCAGGTTGAACAACTTCCCATCCAGATGGTATCGGAGACCTACTCCAACATCACTGTCCTTGAAAGCGTCCATCAACATTGCGGAGAACATGAGGCTGAAGAGAACAGGAGCTAAGATGCATCCTTGTTTCACACCTTTCGTAACTGCAGAGGGTTTGGAATAGTTACCCTGGTCCTGGAATCTGGCAAGCATGTCATCATGAAACTGCCTCACCATTTCAGTGAAGACTTCTGGACATCCAAATTTGGCCATGATCTTCCAAAGGCCTTCCTGGCTGACAGTGTTGAATGCCTTAGTTAGGTCCATGAAGGTGGTGTATAGCCGGACATTTTGTTCAGACACTTTTCTTGCATCTGCCTGGCAGCAAAGATCAAGTTGATGGTACCTCTCTTCTTTCTGAAGCCACACTGACTTTCTGGCAGTAGGCCAGTAGTTGGCGAGGACCTTGTCAGTGATGCATAGTAGATAGATTCCTCTATGGTTGTCGCAGGATTGGCGATTGCCTTTGCATTTGTAAATGTGGATGATGAATGCATCTTTGAATTCCTGGGGTATGTGTTTCATCTTCCACATCCCACAGAACATCTCTGTTAGTCTTCCCACTAGCTTAGGCTCACCAGACTTGTAGATCTCAGCTCTGATGGAGTCTGCTCCTGGAGCTTTCCCACTAGACAAGAGCTCAATGGCCTTATGAGTTTCCAGCACTGTTGGAGTGTCAGCCAATCTATCGTTGATCTCCACCTGGGGTAGACGGTTGATCGCTTCATTGTTGATGGAAGAGGGACTGTTGAGGATACCGTTAAAGTGTTCCGCCCAGCGATCCATTATCTTCTCCTTCTTGGTTATGAGAGTGCTGCCATCAGAGCTCAAGAGTGGGCTGTGCCTGATGTTACTGGGCCATAAACATCACGAAAAGCACTATAGAAATTCTTCATGTCATGTCTATTGGCAAAGGACTGGATATCATCAGCCTTTCGGCTCAGCCATGTGTCCTGCATCTCATGCAGTTTCTTCTGCACAGCTTAGCGGACTCTGCTGAAGGCACCTTTCTTTGCAACGGACTTGGGGTCGATGTTGTATGCACGATGGAGATGATGCATCTCCTCTTGCAGGGACTGTATTTCTTCACAGTTCTCATCGAACCAGTCTTGGTGCTTTTGTGCAGTGATGCCAAGGGTTTCAGATGCAGTAGAGTACACCAGATGTTTGAAAACTGCCCAGCATTTTCGGCATCGTTGGTACCAGAGTCTGTGATTTCTAGCTGGCTTGTCAGAGCTTCAGACAGAGCTTGCTCAGTGTTGCAGACTTTCAGCCTGGAGATGTTGTCATTTTGGGACTTTAATTCCCTGTGGATGTCTGGGAGGTTGATTTCTAAGATTCATCTTGGAAATCAGTAGCCTGTGGTCTGTCCAACTGTCAGGACCACACATGGCCTTGGTCACATGGACATCCTGCCTATCATTCCTATGGACTAAGATGTAGTCGATCTGATGCCAATTCTTAGACCGTGGGTGCATCCAAGTTGTTTTATTACGATTAGGCAGACAGAAGATGGTATTTGTGATCAGGAGATCATATGTTGCGCACATCCTCAAGAGTATATGTCCATTGCTGTTGCAGTTGCCAGTTCCATGTCTACCAGTAACTCCCTTCCACAAGATGTGGTCCACGCCAACTCTGGCATCAAAATCACCAAGAATGATCAGTTTGTCTGACTTAGGTACCAAAGCAATCAGAGCTTTCAGATCCTGGTAGAACTTGTCTTTGGCTTCCTCCGAGTAGATCATGGTTGGTGCATAAGCACTATTGAGTATGGCTTGCATTTTTCCATGTAAGGGTAGCTTCATCATTATAAGCTGGTCATTAATTCCCTTTGGTAAGATGGAGAACTTATCTACCAAACTCGACTTGACAGCGAATCCTATTCCAGACTCAAGACATTTATCGTTGCCACATCCACTCCAGAAAAAGGTGTAACCAGCTCCAGCTTCAGTCAGTTGGCCCTTGTCGGCCAAGCGAGTTTCACTCAGGGCTGCTATCTCTATCTTGTAGCAAGCAAGTTCTCTTGCAATCAGGGCAGTTCTTCTCTCTGGTCTGTCAGCCTCTGCACGATCCAATAGAGTGTGTATGTTCACGCACCAATAGTGAGTGGAACCTTTTGGGTTTTCTTTGTGTTTTGACCGCAAGAATGGGATTCCTTCCAGCCACATTTAGCTGGTTGGGGTAGATAAAGCAGGCTTTTTTTTTAGGACACCTTTTCTAGCCCCTTCCTAGGGCTATGGAGGTAAGCCGCGCTATCCTGAAGAGGTCTGCTTAGTTTTGCTCAGATGGCTGTCGACATCCATTTCTGCTTCAGATCAATGGAAGGCGACCATATGGCCTGAACTGCCTGTATGCAGGTCCGCCACTATGGCTGCCAGTACATCGACACCTGCCGCGTCACAGCTCGCCCATTGCCGCAAAACTTGGGCATAGGTGATTACATAAATGACTTGTGCATGAGTTGGATTAAAGTGAGGAAGAGTTGCGCTGTGTCAGCCTCACTCTCTCCAGGCTCCACATTGTCTAGTTGCAAAACATAGTCAAGACAGCAGGAATGAAGACTGGATGCAGTGGATGACCAAGGCATCCTACATGTCTTGCCATGCTCTTTGCACTCCACATCGCTTTGCTGGGACCACCTTTCTGCCCATTGACCAGCTGGTGGTTCCTCCGCGCAGTGGTCCTGGTCCAGTCTTCACATGCAGTGGATGACAATCCCTGATTCACCAGGGGTTTGAGACTGGTCGGTTACCCTCAACCTGGTTTGGCCAACCAGTCAAAGCTGTTGCCCGTGGTGTGGCTGCAGCGCATGCTACAGCTTCTTGGAGCCACAGGTGAGAGCTGAGCACCAAGTGGAGACCAAAGATGGACTTGCTACCCCCAACAGAGGTACTACCCCCCCCATGAGTACCCCTTACACCACAGTGGTACTAACAGCTGCCTCGCTAAGCGCTCAGCATTAAGAGGTTAATGTTAGGACTGGTTGGCCAGGTGTTAGGATAATGTGACTGGATGAGACATCATGCTACATGTCTGCAGCATGATGCCCAATTGCTAGACATCACTATAAACTGCCACACTGCAGACATCATAGCAATATGACTAAAAACTTGTTAAAGCTATGTTAAAAATCCAAAACAAACAAAACACAAGACACAATGGGTTTTCTATAATGTCTAGATATGATTCCAAGCTATAGATTAACTTAATTAATTTGACGCTTAACCTAATTCATTCATTTTTGCGATCCACGTTTGTATGGCACTATCAGTACATGTTTGCTTGAACAATTTAATAAATATTGGTTCATTTCCTACAACTATGTTTTACCAGGCCTATCCATTAAATGATAATTATAAATGAATATCTTATAACTTGATGATTGTGACCACTGCAGTTGCATATTAAGTCACATTCTTGGATGTATGCTGTTTTGAGTATTTTCAAACTTTTTATTATTGACTACTTAATGTAACAAAAACTATTATCTGAATGTACAAAATAATAGAAAGCTAGGTGAATCCTATATAACTGAAATGCCTGGGACAGATTCTTTAAGTGGCAAAACCATGTGTTTTCATAGTATCATGACAGAATAATTAATATAATGTATATGTACATACAAAAAGATTAAAAATACAACTACCTGCATCCTAGATAAATGAATTACCGTAACAAAAGACAAACTCATCGGTAGTCAGAGCCATGATGTGTTTTAAATAATCAAACAGAAGAATTCATGTATTCTTTAAATGGATATACAAAATGATGTTTAAAAAAACTTCTTGAATCCTAAATACATGTGTAAATGATATAAACAAGGACAAAATTATTCAGTAGTCAAAGCCCTGATGTATATCCAGATAATCATGATGATGAAATTACTCATATAATACATTTTCCATTCAGAGTAGTATTTCAAAATTCAGTGTGTTTATCCTGGTTTAATTCTTAATTTGAGTTGATGTCTGAAAGCTAAAATATTGTTTAAAAGTGTGGGCGTACTTTGAGAGAAATGAGTACAAATTGTCAAGTGAGACAGCTCTTTTCCAGAAAATAATAAGAATGTTAACAGTCACAAACTACAGATCACAAACACTGCTACTACTACATGTACTATAAAATAAAATGATAGACTATGAATTGTATCTTTGAGTCATAAGTCACCTGATACATTCAAGCATGCACTTTCACCTGTTCATAGATATACTCAGTTCTTTATGGTACTTCACATTTCATTTGGAACAATAGTTATTTTAATAAGGTATGCATATCAAATGTCAATAATATATTCCTTTCAAATGGTTTTGAGAATGCTTACAACCAAATGAACCCATGTTAGAAACTTCACGTACATGTACATGTATTACAGTTTTTTTTGGTATGCCCCTTTAATCTTGATACATTTCACATGGCTGCTAGTGACACTTACTGTACATTATGCTCACAACAAACTGTATCACAGAGCAACATCAATAGCACGTAGAAAAACAAGTTCAGAATGAAAAATAACACATGAAGAAACTTAGTTTAACATTTGTAAAGGTCTTATTTTTACCTTTGTTGTGGTTTTTGGAGATTTTTGTACAAGCTAAATAAATCAAATTTGGGAAAATGGGGATTTATAAGAAAATTATTTACATATAAGCAAACAATATTAGATTTAGCTTGCAATAGTATGAATTATTCATAACAAAAATGATTTGACAGTATGTATGTGGAGCATTTAGCACTTGAATGTACTTTTGGAATTTCATGATTGTCATAGCATCATTCATGGCTCATTTCTCATGAATTGCAAATAGACATGAAGCTGGAGGAAAATGTTTTTATTTTCAATTTATTACAAAAAAAATAATACCTGTAGCTCGAATTAAGTTATATATCAGGATTCAGTAAAGGCAACCAAAAAGTATGTGTTTCCGGTCTAGCAACATTCCCTGTTTTTCATTGCAGATCCTAGCACTTCTCCCTCCCACTCCCCATCCCCCTGTTTAAAAAAATGATAAAATTGATATGTGAACTGGTTTTGCCCAGTACTTGAAGTACTTCAGACATTATACGTACTAATCATTATAATATGTATGTGATGTTTAAATTTTTTTTACCTACCTGCCCTAATTTAAAACTAGTACAGTAGGAAACACATTTTCTTGGAGGGGGAAAACCTAAAGGATGAATAAAAAATTTCAGTTAAAGTTGCTAAATATGACAACAGAGAGAAGGTACTGATACTTACTTTGAAATCAGTAATGCAAAAATAATAAGAAAGCTGATTTAAATGTAAAATATGGTCAAAGTACATTCGTCTTGCAAACACACATACATAATAATTTTGTAGAGCTACCTCTGAACTTCAGTGATGACACTGATTTGGAAGTAAGAGAAGTAGTGAAATGACAAAAGGAGATTATGGAATAATCTGTTGTCTATCATTGTTTGTGTCTGTCCAGTCATACAAGTTTGCTAGTGCTACTCTTCCTATACTACTTGGAGGGTTACCATGGAAACACTTTTATCCCAAGGTCTAGTTGGCCCTACATGAAAATGGTGCTGCTCAGACTAAAATATGACTACCATATCAGCCATCTTGTAAATCTTGTTTTTCTGCTTCTCCTGAATAGATGGTCATTTCAATACATTGTTTTACTGAAAGACTTCTAATGATATCTATTTGATCATAAATGAAAATGGCGACAGTATGATGTCCAACATGGCCGTCATGTCAGCCATCGTACAAATCTTGTTATTGCATAGTTACCCTTCCTGATCAGAAAGTCGTATTTTCATGGATTTTCAACAGAAAACGTTGTATCATGTCTAGTTGGTCCTAAATCAAAATACTGCTGCCCAAGCATCCAGTATGGTCACTACAGTGGCCATCTTGTAAACTTTGTCTTCACTACTCCACTACAATGGATGGCCATATCAGCATGTGGTTTTCACCAGTGTTCTTATGTCTGTTTGGTCCTAAACGAAAATGGTGGCTATCTGATGTTCATTATAGTCACCACAGCAGCCATCTTGAAAATTTTGTTATCGCTACCAGGCACATCAGCACATGGTTTTCACCAGAAGATTTCTTATGGCTCCTGGTTGGTTTTCAGTACAAATTTTAATGATATGGTTTTTAATATGGTTGCGGTAGACATCTTGAATGACCATTATCAGTCTGTCTAACCATCACTGCACAGGGCCTTCTAGATGGGAGGTCATATGAACATTAAACTTTCACCAGAAGACTTTGTATGTCATATTTTGTGAGTACAATGGTGCCAGTCTGATATCTAATATAGCCACCATGGCAGCCATTTTGAAAATTATGTTTTATCTAGTTTGTGTCATTGTACCATATATGACTCTATAAAAAAATGAAGGATGGAAATTTCATAATTTTTCTTACAGTTTTAATCAGTTGTTATTGAAATTTCGTATTTTTAGTGTGTCATTTTAAAATTTAAAAAGAACGGTGTAGGTAGTATTTTACGAATTTAGTAAGATAAATAGCCCATAGGTTAATTGTTTACATGTCATTACCTTCTTTGTGCCATATGAAGTGAATAACATCAGGTGGATAAAGAGACTAATATTTATAGTGTATTAGAAACAGTTATAGAACATCTTTAATGACCATCATCAGTCTGTCTAGCCATAATGTGTTCTGGAAATCCCATACAGATTTTGGGATAGAATACTTGCTCAGAAACATTTGGCATGAAATCAGTGACTGGAAGGTGATAAGTAATTTTGAATTTGGTTGAAGAACATTAATTGGTTTTTCAAGAAAACTAATTACTTCCTTGTCTTAATTAGGACAAGCAGTCTCACTGCCTTGACAATCATATAAGGCACTGCATTGCAAATCTGAACAACCCTCTGTTTCTTCAACAGACCTTAGCTAGGAGAATTTCAAGGGTTAACCAATTTAGTTCTGTCAAGGCAGCAATGGTGGGAGCAAGATTTGGGCATCATGTGTGTGTGATCTACTTGCTAAAAGACAAATTCTATATTTAATGAAATAAAGGTTTGTAAATGAGGTTAAATCATTCTAATAGTATGTAACAATTTTTAATGAAATTTCAAAGCAGGTTGTATAACATTTTGACCCCCCCCAAAACAAAAATTCATTGCAGAAGGGAGAGGTAAACTGTTTTGTACTTTAAATCAGTACGTAAGATAAATTGAGCAGAAAAATAAGATATATTGAGCAGAAATTAATATAAGTGATATCATTATTATCATTATTATTGCTATTATTATCAGTAGCAGTAGTAGTATTATTATCTAAAAATGATGTTATTTAAATTCTTAATATTTCTTCATAATGCTATCTCATTATAATGTATGTTTGTCTGCTTTTTGCATAAAACAATATTTATGGCATGTTCTTGTGACTTTTCAAACAAGAATTTACGTGTTACTGAATGTTCATGCTTTATCTATGATAATAATTGAAAATGCAATATGTCTGCTTTGAACAGCATGTAACCAATAGCAATGTCAGAACAAGAAATCTACCCATGTAATAAACACTTCAGAATTTTAAAAAATGTATAGATGAAAATAAAATACAAAATATTTAAGCATGTAAAGATGCAGTTGAAATGCTATTTTGAAACATTTTTAACATATTAACCCCTGATGACGAGTTAACATGGCAGGAGGCAATAGCCTACTGCCAAACCCTATAGCGTCAAGGTCATGCATGATACACTAAAATGGGTGGTATTATAGAAAGGTGTAGTTCTACAATGATACCAAATAATCTGGAAGTTCTAGTTTCACTGCTAAATTAATAAAGAGAAAAATATCATTTTTTGGACCTTTTTTTTTTTCACCCAAAATTTGCCCGTGGTCAGAATCCAATTTTTTGTTCGGATTTTAAACTTTTTTGTCAGATCTAAGGCAGACTGGTATGAACTGCAAACAGACATGAACCTTTGCAAAAAGTAGGATAAGATGGACATTTACAATAAAGAGTGGTCTCGATACGAAAATAATGGGTCCGTTAAGCAACAAAAAAAAAAAAAAAGAACTCCAACTTTTACCCTTCTGCTCATGCGCGAGCCAAATAGCCAATGAAAAATGATGTTTCTAACACAGCTAGGCGTAAGGTTATTGGAAAATCACCTGGAAGTTGATGTCTTAGGATGTATTCAGAAATAGTTTTCAAAATGTGCTTTCTACTTGAATTTCAGGCAAAAATGACAGAAACCTCCAGGGGATAATGTGTTAACCGGAATGTTGCTGCTAATGTTAATAACTGTATGAGAATTCTTTCATCTGGATTAACTTAAACTTTTGTGTGTAGATGTGCAGTTGTCTCCATTTCATGTGAGCAAAAATAATGAACGAGAATACCATGAAGTTTATGTTTTATTTATCCCCATTTTTGCTGTCAAAATTCCATTTATTGATAACATTGATCATGGACTGTAAACATTGCATCCATTCCAAGTTTCTACATTAAAGATATATAATGGTATCTACAGTCGCTGGGTTAAATATTTACTTATAGTGATTTATATTTGTATATCATGAATGCCTTTCTAAGTTTGACCAAGAGGAAAAGATTAAATATCACAAAATGAATAGTAATTTGTTACTTAGCCAAACTCCTTTCTTGTATTTTATACATCATGGTCAGTGAACCCTTTTTAAAGTACTTGTCAATTGATGCCATATTTGTTCAATTTGAATTATGCTACAAATAGTCAAATGGTTACACTGAACTCAAGATTACAAGCAAAGTGAATTAGAGGTCATAATGGCCTGGTTAGTTTATTATTGATATTTTGTTTGCTTGACAAATCACATGTTGTTAAAATACCTACAAAAATAATACTCATAATGTATTATAAAAATATTCAAAAGAATTCTTTGGTTTATATTAAAACCTGCTACATATTTTCCTTAATGTACTTACATTGTAAAACTTGATAAGAAAAGTAAGAAATAAGCTATTGTTCCCTAAAATATGTGACTAATATTTGATAAGGGCAATTTGTCTCATTCCAATATATTTTGAGTTTAAATATTACATACCTTCTTTCAAGACTTAAATTTCCAAATTTTCTTAATGATATAGTTTCTGGTGTTCAGGGTTGAAATGCTTGGGGAATACACTGTACTGCTAAGTGTACAAATGTGTCAACCACCCAAACAAGTCATGTGTAAAATCATATGGTGATAACCATTGGGACCATGACATAAATCATCAATTCTTGTTTTTGCTAAAAAACTTGAAAACATTACCTATCCACATTGTTACTGTCAGTTCATTTTATTTTTCATGTGAATTCTTCTTGACTGATTACAATTTTTAACAGAAATATATAAATATATTGATGTTTACATTTTATTTTTCCCCATCATTGCTATTGTAACTTCTATAATTTCATTTGTTGATAACAGTGATCACAGGCTGTATAAGTTACATCCAATCAGAGTTTCTTTGCTTTTATCTGTTCTCCCCCCATCCCAGTACAAAATTTCCAGCAGTAGACATTGTGAATTATAGTACTACAATTTTTGCCAATCTCTTCAGGGGGTGATGAAAATACGAAGTTAAAGCAGTCCTTCTTTATTTATAGAATCATATTTTGTCACAGACATGAATTTAAATAATCTCATGATATATGTGGTATCGAATGTTAAGTCAGTTGAAGATGTAGTAACCCAAAATCATAAGGTTAGTATGGATGTCTTTTGGCCAGTCAGTGCATTTAAGCATTATAGTGACCCACTTTGTTAAATTTCCCTTCCATTCCAAATATTATTCCCAAAATATTTTTGAAAATTTCATTAAATATATGGAATTTAAAGTTTGGTGCTGAAAAATATTGTTTCAAATAAAATTATTGAAAATAATGTATTGCTTTTTGCAGTGTGTTTCCTTTGTATGTGGGTGTGTATAATTCTCACTCATCACATTGTGCAGATTTAACACACACACACACACAGCATTCCAGAGAGTGAACCCTAGAGGGAAGTGCATCTCTTGCTCCAAATATCTTAAGATCAGGAGATTCATAAGATAATTCTGTTAGCAAGAACAGCACAATTTTTGTGTTGTTGTATTATTTCTTTGGCTCTGACATATCTGCTAACAAAAATCAGTTTACCACTTCTTGGACAGAAGTCTCTTTAGCCCATCTTATGATCTAGAACAAAATTGGCCCATCAAGAACAGAATTCTCTTTAGCCCATCTAGAACAAAAGTCTGTTTAGCCCATCTAAAACAAGTCTGTTTAGCCTGTCTAAAATAAAAGTCTATTTAGCCCGTCTAGAACATAAGTCTGTTTAGCCCTTCTAAAACAAAAGTCTGTTTAGCCCCTTCAAGAACTGAAGTCTGTTGTATTGTCATTTCTTCCCTTACCTGTCTGCTAACAATGCTTTTAATCCCTTTCATTGAAAGAAGCATAGAAAGTCAATGCTTTTATTGCTCCAGGTATATAAAGATTAGGAAATTCGTAACAAAATTTATCATGGGACTCAAACAGAATGATGTTGGTAAGGAATTTATTATCATTATTTCCACTGGTCTGACTATTAACATAATTATGTTAAGACTATTAGCGATTGTACCCTGAAAAGACAATTCTGTTACTCTGGCATATCAAAAGGTTCTTCATGGCACTTTGTTACAGTGATACCTTATACAGCTGCACACAGATGTTATTCTAAAACAAGAATATCTGGCGTTAATCATAGTACCATCATTACTGCTATGGCCAGAATTGTAAAATGCTCTTTTGGCTGTTGCTTCTAATAAAATGTATCATAATTGTCACTCTTTTTTTGCTGGTCCTTCTAATTAAATGGATCATAATTCTGACCTGTTTCTTTTTCACAGGAGAAAGCAGAGAAAGCACTGGAAGAGAGAGAACATTTATCACTGGGAAACAGGTCTCGGGGAACTTCCAGGGCAACATCCAGGACTACTTCACCAACTGGGAAGAAGAGTATTTGAGACTGTCTTATTTCACTCATTTACAATCTGAATTTAAAAATGCATGTTGATGACCAAGTAAAACTTGTAAATTTAAAATTGCCTGCATGCCAGGAAAAGTATATTATAAATAGAAATATAATTTCTTTTAGTCATATTGAAATTGTTGAAATAGGTAATGTAATTATGTGAATTTTGTGATGAGGGCAATTTATTTTTGGGAGCTTAGTCATGACCTTGTTAGACTTGTGTAAAACTGTTGGAGAGTTTGAGTTGACCTAGACTGTAATGACTTCGCTGCTGTTGTTTGCATCTGCACATAGAAATTTAGCCATCATTGCCTTGCTACTTTGAATATTGCAAGTCACAATTCTAATGAGCATGGGATATGTACCAGAATTTCATTTTTGGTGGACAAGTTTTCAGAGTATGGTGGTTACAATCATAATCTACCAGTATTTATATTTGTTGAAAGTATGATTTGACATTTTCTTTTAAAGTTCACATGATAACAAATTAAGGGTGTAGCATATGTAAGGACAAAATAAATATCATTAGTATATTTTTTAGAGCAAGTCCTTTTCAAGCCTCCAGATGAGAAAATGAAACCAGTGGAAGAAAAGTACAGAAGTCAGGAATCTCTGAGAATAGAGGATACCCAGTCTAAGTATGAGATTTGAACTGTTTCTTACCTTTGATCATTGATCATTGCCTGTTATTCTTCACTTATGCTTTCCTACACTGTATATTGGGTCAGGTTAAAATCTCATCATCAAACCAGCCTATGTCGGCTACCATGTTATCTCTTGGTTAAGACACTTTACTCTCAGCACTAAATATCTGCGCATATTGCTGTGCCATAAAACACCAAAGCAAACGGTGATCACCAAGTGATTACTCTGTCACATTTTAAAACAAAGCAATCTTAAAGGCTGTACATCTTTTATATAAATATGAAAGAATTTTAACAGTTTATACCATTTGTGAGCCATTATGAGATAGTGATAGCTACTATTGAATCAACTGTACGAGTTTCACATGAAATTACAATATTTAATTTGAATAGTGATAGCTACTGTTGAATGAGCTGTACAAGTTTCATATGAAATGACAAGATTTAAATTGATCAGTGATAGCTACCATTGAATCAGCTGTACAAGTTTCATATGAAATGACAAGATTTAAATTGAACAATGGTTACTACTACTGAATGAGCTGTACGAGTTTCAAATGAAATGACAAGATTTAAATCGATCAGTGATGGCTACTGTTGAATGAGCTAAATGAGTTTCACATGAAATAACAAGATTTAATTCAAACTGATAGCTTCTGTTGAATGAACTGCACGAGTTTCATATATAATGACAAGATTTAAATTGAACAGTGATGGCTACTGTTGAATGAACTGCAGGAATTTCATATATAATTACAAGATTTAAATTGAACAGTGATAGCTACTATTGCATGAGCTAAATGAGTTTCACATGAAATAACAATTTAATTCATAGTGATAGCTACTATTGAATGAGCTGTATGAGTTTCATATATAATGAATAGATTTAAATTGAACAGTTGTTGCTACTGTCTATTGAATGAGCTGTACGAGTTTCGTATATAATGAATAGATTTAAATTGAACAGTTGTTGCTACTGTCTATTGAATGAGCTGTACGAGTTTCGTATATAATGAATAGATTTAAATTGAACAGTTGTTGCTACTGTCTATTGAATGAGCTGTACGAGTTTCGTATATAATGAATAGATTTAAATTGAACAGTTGTTGCTACTGTCTATTGAATGAGCTGTACGAGTTTCGTATGAAATGACAAGATTTAATTTGAACTAGCTACTTTTGAATGAGCTCTATGATAATGACAAGATTTAATTCAGACAGCCACAAATTAGTGTCTTGGAAAAAATAGTTGGCTGACATGGATTTTTCCACAAACTGATGATTTTTACCAGTGTCTGTGGAGTTTTGGCAGATGCGGCTGTTTTTGGGATTCTATTTTTTACCTTTCTTTTTCACTTTTGATTCTTTTATCTCCTTTTTCCTCCTACATAGTTAATAAATTTGATATTATTCTTGAAACAAACTGTAACAATAAACCTTAAATCAGTATTTCAGCCTGGACAACTCCCTTGCATGATTTTTGCAAAATAGACACTAAATCCCTAATGCACCAAACCGGTTGCAGCAAAAACGAACAAAGGATGTATTTTACCTTTAGATCTGCTACTAGATGCACCAGTCGTTAAAAATGTTTAAATTGTTCAATATTTGCTTTTATGAAAATGAAGAAAAATCCATGAAGCAGTCTTTTCCTGACGTACTGGTCACTATGACAGGACTAGCAATTATCTTTCATTCTACTGATCCCATATACTGCAAAAATTGGGATTGACTGAAAATAACCTTGTCCACAGTATATTGCATAATATTTCATGGTTGAGAGCCTGGCATGTAACAAATTGTAATATGTGCAAATATTGGAATCACACATAATTTGTACAAATTCATACACTTACAAAGCAGTGATGCATATATAAAAATATACTCTTCACAGTATATAATTTTTATTAAACTGTTAACGCTTAAAGTGCTTGTAGCAACATAAATCATGCCACTGATAGAGGTATTGTTTCACTAGTCACAACATCTGTGACATCTCTTTTGAGGTAGGCAGCTGTTTAAATATCAGGGTTATTCAGATTGACAAATGGTTGTTAAACTAAATTTGATTTGCATATTGAGACCTGGAGCAACAAGCATTCTGAATTTAAAGTACAGAGAATTTAAAAGTAGAGTGCAATTTTATCTATTTTCTCAAACAATTTAGCCCTGTGGGTTCTTGTATGACACAGCTATAAGACCCATAATTTTTAAGACAAGTAAATAAGAATCTAAAAATGAATATATCAAGATGTTATTTGATGTAAATATCTCTGTATTACAAAGAATCTGATTGACTTAAAACTCATTATGGAACAGCTGAGAAAGTTGGCATAATAGTCAGCAAAACACTAATTTCGAAAGATGAAACTTATGCAGAACTTACGTTAGTGAAAAATCTTAGTTTTAAGCAGAAGTATGCAAAAGATAATACATATGAGCCGTGGACAATTGTACATAAATACCAGAAAGAACAGTTCCCAACTTTTTAAAGCTGACTAAGCTAGGTACGTATATGCATCATCAGAGAGCAGACTGTGAAAGGGAGATCTTGGCACAGAGCAGTATTCATGCACAGATTAAGCTTATAAACTATCAACAGATTAATGCTTACTGGTATACAACTAGAGGTGACATCTTTAAAAGACTTTGATTTCATTAGAGCTCCAACAGAGTTGATTGTTGTTATTGTTGTTGTTGTAGGGTTTAACACCAATTTTCAGCGCAAGATAGGCTATACATGGCAACCAGTATAAATAGTGGAGGAAGAACCCGGGCAAACCCCAGAAAGAACCACTTACCCATGAGAAGCTACTGGCAGGATTTCTCACTAACAGAGTTAAGCGGGAAGAAAAAGAGATGGATATTGAAGAGTTCTGTAAATATTGAACTATGTTTCCTCCTCCCTCTCATTTTTATGTTCCCTCCTTATTTTGTAGACAAGGGGGAAGCTCCTCCCTATAGGCAAATCCTAGCAGCATCTCTGAAAAATTTGTCTCACTTTTTGAAATGGAGTGGGCTAATTGGTCCCTTTTCTCTCAAACCCAAGTGAAACACCGTTAAACTAATGATAATTCTCATGACTGTAGATATTGTCTTTGGTAGCATATACAGATAAAATATGTTTCAATAAATGGAAGAAAAAATTTTATTGTCCAGTCCTGGATTTAAAACAATCCAAAACAACAAGTTCCTAAAATTGCTGAAACATAACAGCCCTCATATGTAGTGAGGATGCTTTAATTTGTTCATGGGGGGTTGAATTTTTGGATGCTTTTTGGGGGAATAATTTGTGGATGGTTTTTTTGGGGGGTGGGGTGGAATTTTTGGATGATACTTTGGAGTGAAATTTGTGTATGCTTTTTTGGGTGGAATTTGTAAATGTTTTGGGGGGAGGAATTTGTGGATGATATTTTGGGTGGAATTTGTGAATCTTTTTTGAGGTGGAATATTGTGGATGTTTTGGGGGTGGAATTTGTGGATGCTTTTTGTAGTAGAATTTTTGCACTAAATGGGAAATTCACTTTCATTCATGCTGCTATGGCCTTGTAGTTAGAGCATCTGCCTCAGATGCAGGAGTTTGAATGTTCGAACCCTGGCTGAGTATTACCAAAGACTTATAAATCCTAACAATTGCTTTGCTAGGCACTCAGCATTAAGATGTTAGTGTTAGGACTAGTCGACCTGAATAATGTGACTGGGTGTGACATCATGCTACATGTTTGCAGCATGATGCCCCAGTGCTAGACATTACTATAAACTGCCTTGCTGCAGACATTGTAGCAATACGATGGAAAAATTGTTAAAGCTGCATTAAAAATTCAAATCACATGCACATTCATGAGAACTGATTATGCCATTTTGACACATAGTATTGTGACCTGACTTTACCAAAGTCACATGTAAAAAACATTAAATGGTTTTCTCAAATGCAGTCATTGTTTGGTAAAAGATAAAAGAAATCAATCTGTTTGCCTGTCTGTATGTTCGATATTATCCCATCTATCCATTTGTCTGTCTGCATGTTCCATATTATCCCATCTATCCATTTGTCTGTCTGTATGATCCATATTATCCCATCTATCCATTTGTCTGTCTGTATGTTCCATAGTATCCCATCTATTCATTTGTCTGTATGTCAGTTGCAAATTTCATTCCATGCAGTAACATGTGACTGACATAATGGATTCAAACCAAAAATAGTATGTTGTAATGGTGTTTAATGCAATTTTTCAGCACAGGATAGGCTATACATGGCAGCCAGTATTAATGGTGGAGGAAGAACCCAGGAAAACCCTGGAAAGAACCACCAACCCACGAGAAGCTACCAGCAAGCTTTCTCACATACCCACATTAGCCAAGCCCGAGACTTAAGCCCACACAGATGAGATGGCAGTGATCCATTACGGTGAATGCTTTAGGCCACTCTGGGCCCCGAGTATAGTATGAGTCTTTGTAGTAGAAAAATTTTCTTTGGCTTTCACTTATTTCTAATAGAATTTGACAGTTTTGGCCCCTATTTAACTTTAAAATTTGTGTTTACCGTATAGACTCATTTCTGGTTTTCCTATTGCTTTCAAAGTACATTCTTCTTGATTTTTCAGTGAATCAGTTATATTTTTAATTACAATCATTCATATTTTACAGCAGAGAGAAGAAAAGTGACAAGACTTCACTCAAAAAAACAAATTCTTTCAAAGAACAAGGGATAGATTCCAAAAAGGAACTAGATTTTTCTGAGATAAATTCCATCAGTTCTCCAAGAAAGGATATTCCAAAGAATTCTATACCAAATGGTCTGAAAATTTCAGGAACTAATTCCAGTCTTCAACAAAAGGAGTCGAATGCTCGTGTAAATGATGTGACCGACAGCAGTTCAAGAGCTATAACACAAACCCAAGATTCAGATGCATTACATAAAGACATTGATATTTCACAAAACGACTCTGAAAAAAAGTTGCTTGAATCAAAAGGAAAGAAAAAGAAAATGTCTCGTAGCAAGGATGTTGATGACAAAGTGGGAGAAAGCATTGCAGCTGCACCATCTGGTGTTGACAATTTGGAGAAAGATGGTAAAAGTCATAAACACAAGAAAAAAAGGAAGAAGAAAATGGAGCAAGATCAGGAAGATATGATGGATGTTAATGTACAAAACAAGATTCAAGTAGTAGCAAGAGATGAAGACCGAGCCCACAGCAGATCGAGTGTAAGATCCGATGCAAGCAGTAAAAGGGGATAATAATAAAAAAATTTTCTCTTTTCTTCAGAACATAAATTTTGTTGAAAAGTTTAGAGACATTTGTCTCTTACATTTGTATGCACATATGTATTTAAACTGTAGCATATAGTTTAATGTCTACTGCTATGTAGAGAGAACTACATGAAAATTTTATGTATTAACTCCTATATTTTTAAACATCAGATTGAGAGTAAAAACTGTTTTGGCTGGTTTGACATTTTTGTCACTGCTTGACATTTTCCACATAAACATGTGAAGTATTTACCAACTAAAGTGGGTCGCATTATGCAATATCAAAGTGTCACTGGTGAAATAAGTGCTTGACCCATGCTTCATTGTTTATTGGGTGTTAGTATATGATTTCAGAAGACATGTTGAGCTGTGCTTCATATTTGGATGAAAAAATATCAGGTAATCCTTCAGTAGGACAGATTGATGACAGTTTGTGTCTTTGATGTTTAATGTAACCGAGACAGATTCCTCCATCTGGTGAGTGCAGAATGAACAGTGTCAGTATTTTAGTAGCATACTACAATATATTTGAGCTATGGACAAATGCACTTTGAACTTTACAACTTTAAGTGAAATGTTTTGAATGGTGAGAATTTTCTTTTTAATATAACATGAACATATCTCTGATTCGACCATATAATCTTATACCTGTAGATACTGAAAGTTGATCAGTTACATAAGTAATATTGATATTCTTGCTCTTCAGAAGACTAGAAAAATTTTGAAAGAATATTTTTGTTTATTGTTATTTTGTATAAATATAAATACATGCATGTATTATGGTAACAAAAGTGGCAGAGGTCTTAAGTGGAGTACAAACTTTTGAATACACTGTGATACAGCCACATTTTCTGTGATATTGTAGAATTAGATTTTATTGTCTTGTTTTAGATTTAATAAGCATTTTTCTGTTTAGGTTGACTTGGATTATAAAATATCAGACAGTCAGTACCAGTAGTAAATGGGCAAAGACTATTTAACACAGTATTTTGATTATCAAAAATTTTAGATTCCTTGTATATGAACAAGTGAAACCATGAGTCATCAAGAATTATGTTTAGACTGGCGAGATGATTAGAAGAAAACTTTGTTATATTTGATAGTTCTTTGAATCTTTGTTTAACATGAAGACAAATTTTTCTCTTTCCTATCTCAATACTCATTTCATGGTTGACTGATTACCATGTTAAAATAGAAGTATTATACATAACGTTTATTTATCATACACAGATATTACTTTGTGTTGCATGTACTTAAGATGTAAATGTGTTGTTTTTGTTTCCTTTCTATTTTTTTTTAATTCCAATTAAATAGTTGAATATAGAATGTAAATAATTCTCAAAATGGTTATATTATCTTGCTAAATTATTTTCATGACCATTGTTAGATTAAGAGATGCTTAGATAGCGTTTTTCTCTCAGGTGACTTTATGCTGTTTTGTGACAAATAAAAACAGTTTGTTATATAAAAGAAAAATGAGCAAATTTTAATTGCATTCTAGTCTGTTTTTCTCTTCTTGTTTAAATACTAATTTATTTGAAATTCATATATATAAAGTGGTTCTTCTCTTGAATGTCCCCTCCCACCACCAACAACAGTGACCTGATCAGCAGCCACCAGTATTTTACAGCCAGAATCTAATTTTGTGTTAAAAGGTATCCCTCTATTATGACCACAGCTAATAGTGTAAAATAATGTTCAATTTAAAACTCGCAAGCTGACACATGATGGGGTTTACAGAAGAAAATATGCCGTGTAAAATACATGTATTTACATTGATAGAAATGGAGATGATCATGCTGTGGAAAATACATGTATTTACATTGACATAAATGGAGATGATCATGCTGTGAAAAATACATGTATTTACATTGATATAAATGGAGATGATCATGCTGTGTAAAATACATGTATTTACATCAGTATTGATGGAGATGATCATGCTGTGTAAAATACATGTACAGTATTTACATTGATATAAATGGAGATGATCATGCTGTGGAAATTACATGTATTTACATTGACATAAATGGAGATGATCATTCTGTGGAAAATACATGTATTTACAGCGATATTAATGGAGA
This sequence comes from Sinohyriopsis cumingii, assembly GCA_028554795.2. Lineage (NCBI taxonomy): Eukaryota > Metazoa > Mollusca > Bivalvia > Unionida > Unionidae > Sinohyriopsis > Sinohyriopsis cumingii. Next base: position 31,939,159 of record CM068840.1, read on the forward strand.
TGATCATGCTGTGGAAAATACATGTATTTACTTTGATATAAATGGAGATGATCATGCTGTGGAAAATACATGTATTTACATTGATATAAATGGAGATGATCATGCTGTGGAAAATACATGTATTTACATTGATATAAATGGAGATGATCATGCTGTGGAAAATACATGTATTTACATTGATATAAATGGAGATGATCATGCTGTGGAAAATACATGTATTTACATTGACATAAATGGAGATGATCATGCTGTGGAAAATACATGTATTTACATTGATATAAATGGAGATGATCATGCTGCGTAAAATACATGTATTTACATTGACATAAATGGAGATGATCATGTTGTGTAAATACATGTACAGTATTTACATTGATATAAATGGAGATGATCATGCTGTGGAAATTACATGTATTTACATTAATATTAATGGAGATGGTCATGTTGTGTAAATACATGTACAGTATTTACATTGATATAAATGGATATGATCATTCTGTGGAAATTACATGTATTTTCACTGACATAAATGGAGATGATCATTCTGTGGAAAATACATGTATTTACGTCAGTATTGATGGAGATGATCATGCTGTGGAAAGTACATGTATTTACATTGATATAAATGGAGATGATCATGCTGTGGAAAATACTAATAGGTTACTGCATTTGTATGGGAAAATATGAACGAGTTTTGGGATGGAATACTGCTTGACCTTGGGAGTGCGGTATATCCTTCCAACAAAACGAGTTCATATTTTCCCATACAAATGCAGTAACCTTTTTTTAATATGCTCATTTTTTTATTCTACCTAAGGTTTAATTATATAAACACAATACACTACAAGAAACAATGTAAATGAATGTATGCCGCATTCCAGACTAAATACACAAGCGCATATTACACAAATCAACATTATTACTGCGCACATAACTCTGCCCAGATAAATTTGAACTTAGTCGTGCACTCAACATAACTTTCGAAAGAAAATGGCGTGTCTAGTTAAAATTAAAATTTGTGGTCATATTGTGAATGAATGTGCATTGCAACAACTTTTCCATTTGATCTGGAATGAATAAATTTTGGTATTTTTTTCGATTTTAGGAAATTTTGTGATTATTGACTGGATTTATATGATGATTCCACATGAAATACATGAGATTTAATAAGCTAGGGAGAAGCGTGTTGACATCTGCAAATGTGTTTCTGTTTCTGTCATTGAATGTTTGAAATCATAATGTGGGAAAAATATGAAGTCTTTCAATTGCAATTATCAAAAAGACGCTATGGAATTTACTGCTTATTTCATTTTGAGTGTGGTATGGAGGATGCAGTTGCACTTATCATCAAAATTACAGCACAATTTCGAAATGCTTAATCCAGATTGAAAACCTATGACATGGCTCATGTAATTTGGATTTGCAGAATTAAGAAAATACATTTTGAGGAAATTCAGGATGTAAAACTGTAAGTATATTTTATTTTGCCATTCTTATCACCAGCTAAAGAAGAGAGTATACGACTTGTCACTTGTATGTTATTTGTAAGGACCTTATCTTGCGTCTGTTATATAATGTAGCTAGCCTAAATCCGTAACATTGTATCAACGCGGAATGTGCCAAAGCAGCTGGTATGTGGCAGTCCACGAAACATCTGTATTAGTTCATTCAGAAACAAATTTAAACAACCACAACGTAAAGAGCCTCTTATGCGAGTGTACATGATTTGTGTACAAATCAAAAGTGCTGGCATCTGCGTCCATTGTTTACAATAGAAAGTAGTTCCTTTATGCACGTGAATGCTATATGTGTATTGTCGCACGAGTTCAGTATTGGGTAATACTGAACGATTCTGACAATGTAAAGTTAACGGGGAAAAAGATGAGCATATAATAAAAGTGTTTTACGTTGATATAAATGGAGATGATTATGTTGTATGATACAACTACTGACAGACAGATATTTTGGCAGATCAAGGAATGTAAATATCAGTTCGTTGATTGGAAATTAGGGGTTTAAAGTCATTATTCTAGGCCCCTGCTAAAATCGCTAATTTAAGATATAGTCAAAGAAAATATATTGAACAGTATATATACCTGTGAATCAGCACACGACATTGAGTATGTAAACATATTGAAATTGAGAACAAATTTAGTTTGTTCATCTCAGATGCCTTCTTTACCCTATGATTGCTTCTATAAATTCATCTGCCTCTGTAATTGTGAATCATGACAGTGTTATCAAACAAATACTTATTTTGCTTACTTTGAGGTAAGAAACTTTTAAATTAAATTATAGAAATATGACATAACAGTTGGTTAATAAATGCTAACCTAAGTAACTATGCATTTGAGAAACATCAGAAATGTTTTACATGCTCTCTTCTGGTTTAAGGTTAGATCACAAACTTAATTCTTCTTGAGCTCATAGCTCAACATATTTATTTTGTTGGCATCAGTGTATAACTTCATTTATCAGATTAAGCTTAATGTTACATTTTAAATTAACCTCAGTGCTCAAGATTTTACTGATATTATGAAATGACAGTCTGCCAGCTGCCCATATCACCATCCATTAGTACACCTTTTTTATTGCCACTACCTAAACTTCATGGAGGATTGCCATAAACCTTTGCATATACATTTATTACTATATATCTGGTCCTAAGTGAAAATGATTTTCATATGACCTCCAAAAATTTCCACACTACCCATTATAAACAATCTTTTCCAGTTACTTCGGAAGAAAATGACACAGTGACATTGTTTTAACTTCATTTTTTTAACTTCATTTTTTTATAATGTAAACTTCTTTCCTGCAACATGTTTTTCCTAATATATTAAAATGATCCTTATCTAACCTTCAGGTTTTACTTTGACAACCAGCTTGAAAATATTTATATGGATACTTTTGAACAGATGGTTGTATCAACATGGCGTTCTCAGCAAAATTATATGGCAATACGTAACTTGTTTGAATTGAAATTGGTGCTCATCTGACCTCCAACATGGTGCCATAGTGACCGACTTGGAAATTTGATCAGTGCTTCATTTAAAAAAGCTTGTTTAATTGACATGAAATTATAACTAAAACACTTCTTTAAGAATTGAAAATGGTGCCAATGTGAAAAACCACCTTGACAACTCTTTTGTGAAAGAGTTTGAAAGCCAAGTTAATTGATCTTGAAATCAGGTGAAAGGCCATTATTTGAAGTTTTTATACTGGACTGAGCTTATAATATCAATGACTTTTACATATAGAGATAAATATGGTGTAGTTTTTGTATTGACACATGTTTTAATAAACAAGCTAATAGCGCTTTCATATTGATTTTAAGTCAAAGCTTTTTGATTTAGATATTTAACTGTACTTGTGAGCATGATGCCAATCATGTATGACTGGAGTTTTATCATTTAGCTCAGTTTTTGAGTATCTAATTTGTTGTCATTGTTGTTATTGATTTTGGGTATTTACGGCACAATAACACATTGAAGTTATTTAGTGCCAAGGCAGTTGCAGTAAAGTACCTTGCCCAAGGACACACCACATAAGTTGACCCAGATGGTGCGATGTAAGAAATCTTACCTACACCATTTTAATCATGACTCTGACTACTGAGTCACCATGCCTCCCTGTGAGTATCTGAAGAATACCATGTCAGTTCAGTAAATACCCCCCTCCTGTCCAGTTTTAAGGATTTAACCAGACTTAGGACGTTGATTTATCTTGCTAGTGCCTGAGTTCAGTGATCTATCTGTGATATCAGGTTCTGTGATTTATCAGTGATATCGGGTTCAATGATATCAGGTTCAGTGATCTATCAGTGATATTGGGTTTAGTGATCTATCAGTGATATCAGGTTCAGTGATCTATCAGTGATATCAAGTTCAGTGATCTCAGTGATGTCAGGTTCAGTGATCTCAGTGATGTCAGGTTCAGTGATCTCTTAGTGATATCAGGTTTAGTGATCTCAGTGATGTCAGGTTCAGTGATCTCTTAGTGATATCAGGTTCTTTAAGGTTAAAGTCCATGACAAATATTTTTGTACTTTGGTTAAAGGTTTTTATGAGCATGTTAACTAAAACATATCAGGACAAATTTTTGTTTCCAAATTACAGTATGTTGGAATTTCTTGATAATGTCTGAGACAGCTTCAAATTTAGCAGTTTGAAATAATAATTGGACAAAAGAAATGGAGTTATTCCAGAAGCTTCTGTTTTTGCAAGTAGAGGATCGGTCTTTTAAAGGGTCTCATTTTGGATGGTCATAATTTATTCTGATTTCACAAAAAAATACCTCATTTATTTAAATGACTTTTACTCATTTCATTGGCACCTTTATTGGTCAAATGGAGTTTCATGAATCTGATTAAAAAGGTGGTTGTGAGACTTTGCTACCGTTTATTATGCTGTATGTACAGCATGAAGAACAGGATCAGCGTTGAAAGATTTGATTGTTGTACATTTCCTAACAGATGTTGATGAGGTTATGCAATCTTCACCACTGAGCTGACAATTTGCCAGTTTTCATTATATATGTTCTAAGGGCAGTTCCAGCAAAAACATATATGTGACCCATGGAAAGTACTTTTAATGTGGGGTACTCACCCATGGATGCAGGTTGAATTATCTTATCATTTTAATGTGAACTTTGTGAATCAAATTACCATGGCATATCTTTTTTTTTCAGCTGCCTTCCCTGGGTACAATTTATGTTTCAATGGAACAGCCCTTCCTTTCATGTTCCTACTGCAAGAGGCATGTTCTTAACATATATTTTTTTACTAATATCACTTTATGATTAATGTATCACAATGCTATTCCAATTTAACATTGTTTTAATAATATTAGTATTATTATCTTGAATGTAATTAAAGTTGTAGAACTTTGTATTAGAATTTCCAGACTTTGGCCATGTATTTCACATTCAGTTTGTTTGGGAATGTTGGACCTAGAAAAGTCTTCTGTTCAAGATGCTAATAATGTTATACTGTGCAAGTGAAATCAAATAATGGCTAAGTAGGTTGCTGAAGCCTGCTTTTAATATTATATCAAATACATGCAGCTTACATGGCATGAGGGTAATGTGGATGCAAACATGGGAAACAAATGATGCTATAAATATTAATGCTTTGTAGATTCTAATTTGTTTTTGTTTTATCTTTGATTATAGGGGTTCATTTTTTGATGTTTCACTAATTACACAATTTTGGGTCCCTATGTAATGAATTCAACATGAGAAAATATCAGTCTTTCTAATATTGCTCATGGTTAGATATTGTTTTTAAAAAATTTGTGACGTGCCTTTGCTACATTTACATGTATATGTTGTTAAATTTAGACTTTTAGTAAAAATATTACCATCTGAAAGATTTTCATTTCAGAAATATGAAATGCTATGTTCAGATTAAATTAGGCATACAAAATTACACCTTCTGTTGTCTTCACATTTGTAATCCTGTTAGTGTCATGATTTGTGGAGATCATTTAGTTGTATTAGCAACATCAACAAAGTACAGTTAGGCTACTGAAATACTCTTGGCATCATGTTCTGTGTATATAACAGAATACATCCTCATTGAATGTCAACCATTCTTTTTTCAAGGTCACAGGCAACATATGGGAGTGGGTTTCATAGCGCCTACACCTATTGGAAGGGACTGAAAGGACCTATTTTGTATATACTTTAGTTATACATTATAGGAATTTTTTGTTGTTTAGCTCAAGTTTGTTTTTACACAGTATAAATCCTGTTATATCTGAAACCATGAAATTTGGTGAGATGGTGTATCTTAGGTAAATGATGTACCCACATCACAGATGTAGGACACTGACCTATTTTGTATATACTTTAGTTATACATTATAGGAATTTGACTGACTTTATTAAATTTGTGATTTATTTCACACACTGTTTATGATAGCATCACAAAAGTATATTACTGTATACATCTCTTGTCTGTGCAACACCCATAAAACCAAGGAAGGTTACTGTGATGTACATTTCACAGGCTTAGGTTAAATTTTTGCAAGAAACAGGGTGAGTACTACAGCCTCATGAGAAAAATAGGTCACTGAAGCCTATGTTAACACTTCACTGACTTGGGTTACAGTTTATGTTTCAAGCTTATTTCTCAATCTCTTACTCACACTAGATGATTACATGCATCATTGTTAACCGATTCGGCCCCGATCCCGTCTGTAGGCGTGATGAGGGTATACCCTACTTCCGAGCTCTGCAGCATCAAGGTCATTTAAGATACACCAACCTGGGTGGTATTTAAGAAAAGCAGTCAGATATAGCTCTAAAATGATACCAAATAATCTGGATGTTCTAGTTGCACTACAAAATACAGAGGGAAAAACGTCATTTTTTGGACCCGGTTTTATTTTCACCCAAAATTCGCTAGAGGTCGAAATGCGATTTTGTGTCCGGATTTTAGATCTTTTGGCCTCAGATCTAAGGCATAACGGTCTTAACTGCACACAGACATGTGATTCTTTGCAAAAAGTAGGATAAGGTGGGCATTTGGAATAAATTACGGTCTCCATACGAAAATTATGGGTCCATTAAGCAAAAAAAAAAAAAAAAAAAAAGAACTCCAACTTTTACCCTTCTCCTCATACGCAAGCAAAATAACCAATGAAAAATAATGTTTCTAATACAACTAGGCATTAGTCTCATGGAAAATCTGTTGAAAGCCGATGTATTACGATGTATTCAGAAATAGCACCCCAAATGTATTTCCTACACACATTTCAGGCAAAAACGACAAAAACCTCTGGGGCCGAATGAGTTAGTACCACATCCTCACCACAAAAGAATATCACTAGTGTATAGTTTATTTTTTACTGGCATCGGTTACATTTTTGCATTTAGCTCATGGGCAGATGTCTTTGCACCCTGTATAGATACTGTTTTACCTAGTTTCATTAAAATACATTGTTTCCTTAAACCCGATGAGATGATTCTTGGGTGCTACAGCCTCATCATCAATGGATGTCCCATGACTTATTTTGTATGCTTCATTAACTGACTCGATTTTGAATTTTAGTTTATTTGTCAAGCTATTTGCGTGCCAAAATCATCAAACTGAGCAGCAGAGAAGGCGATCAGACCACTTTATGGAATGGTCACCCTTGTTTTTAGACAAAAAAAATAGTGACCCTTCATAAAGGTCAACACCACGTCTACGATTATTGTTTGTTCCAAACAGAATTGTAGACAAGGCCCTCTGTGCTGCTATGTTATTTTGAATAATCCTGGGAATCTTCATCTGAATCCTGGGAATCTTTTGTTTTGTTCTTCAAGTAATATTCAAGTTCTGATTGTGGTTTTTCTATTTTGGATTTATGTTTTTTCTTTTTCTGTAATATATCATTAAACTTCTGTATCGATCTCCACCGCAATTTTTGCAAATCTGATAGAATCCTCTAACGCCGTTGTTACATCCATCACAACTTCGTGGACCAGCATGAGGGTTTTTCTTTATAAGATAATTATGTTTTTTTGCAATATTCTCCACGGCATTTTTTATCACATTTGTTAGTGGTTCCTTGACGCAGCCACACACAATTGTTCATTATATTAATGATATCTTTTTAATTCAATTTAATTTTATCATCACCCCTACCATCCAAATATTTTATCAAGACCCACACGATATCTTGTTCTAGGATCATGTAAATTTATTGTTATAAATCCATGCGGAATAGCTTGCGCTCGTGAGAAGAAATTTCTGAATTTAATTATATCCATGTCACCGCTGCACCAGGTTTGATGAAAATTTCGCAGCGTGTGTGTGTCTACGCCATTAAACACAACCAAAATATTACAATTGTCCCTGATCACTTTTGGTATTTGTGTATACCGCTGAGTAACATAGATCACATCTGTATTTTATGTCTGCTGCGAGAAAATATTCTGGCTGGATTTGATTGTCTATCTAGCATCACATCATCATACACAACTAAATTATTAATAAATCCGTCTAAAACATCAACGGACGGTGCTTCATCAATATCTGTTATAAACTCTATAACATCATTATCTTCGTCCAGTAATCTTGCGTTTTCATTGAAATCTTTAAGTACATCATAACATCGTTGATCATCAACGGATGGTGCTACTAAATATAATTTATCCCATTTCAACCATCTCATTATCAGATTAAGTAATAATTGCGTCTTACCCGATCCAGATGGTCCTATGATAATCATTCTGATGGAATTCGGTAGCGCAGGATGGTGTTTAGCTGGCTCTCGTTTTCTTGTCGCTGAGAAATCAATTATATCCATATATTTTATAACATGAATTTATATTGCTTGCGCTGTAGAGTTAAAACTCCAACTACTGATTTAGCTACGGTTATAACAAAAAATAAAAAAATAGCTTATGGTGGAAAATGTTCTGTGTGCGGTAGAAAGAAATTTTCGTTTTTACCTAATAAGCGCGGTGGTGATATTGCTAATTTGATTGTCAAAGTTTCCAGGTACTCCATGGGCTAAATACTCGGAAGAAAAACATCTACCAGGATATAATTATTGCGGTCCTGGTACTCGACTCGATATCAGACTTGATAATCAAGATCAGCCAAAACCAGGCGAGGAACCAGTAAACGCTATTGATCGAGCTTGTCATGTTCATGATGTAGCTTATAAAAGTAAAAATCTACAAGATAGGCATATTGCAGAAGTGAAATTAATTCATGCATTAAATTCTTTAAAAAATAAAAATATTAGAGAATCATTAGCTAATTGGTTAGTAAGATCTGAGATGAAAGGTAAATTAGCGTTTGGGTCTGGTAATATATAATGGAATTAATTTATTATTCACCAAGAGGATACTGGACAGGCAAAGCAGCAATTGGTAAACTTGCTGATGCAGCAGCGGTTAAACATTCTTCTGCTAAAGCGTGGTTATCCAAACAGGCAATATCGCAAATGTATCTACCACCACTGAAACGAATTCAGTACGTGTATTTCGATGTTAGTGTTCCTAATGAAGTTCATCAAACTGATATTCTGTTTTTACCACATGATACTGTACGCAGAAAAACGTACAAGTACGCGTTGACCGTTGTTGATGTTGCAAGTAGATATAAAGAGGCAGAGCCGCTATCAACGAAATCAGCATCTGAAGTAGCCGATGCGTTTGAAAGAATTTATCAACGAGGACCCGGACCACAAGGTGGTCTGCGATGGCCACAGCTACTACAGGTTGATCCTGGTAAGGAATTTCTTGGTCCAGTATCATCGTTGATGAAACAACATAATACCAAAATACGACGAGGTCATACTGCAATTCACCTTGATCAGGCAATTGTTGAGTGATTTAATCGAACACTTGCTGAGCGGTTATTTGGATATCAATACGCGAGGGAATTTATTCAAGATAAAAGATCTCGCGAATGGGTTGCAAGATTACCAAGGGTGATAGCTGCATTAAATAATGAGATTACACAAACAAGCAACATGAAACCTATTAATGCAATTACAAAAAATATACCATTACAACGAAAGAATATTGAAAAACAAAAAATATTGGGTGATGTGTTACAGTTAGATATTTATATGAACCGGGTGAACTTGAAGGTGGTAAAGCGAGAGCGACTGATCCTATTTGGAGTGTTACCACACACGAAATATCCACCGTGACAAGATCCTCGGGTAGACCTGCAATCTACAGATTAGATTCGGCTGCTCCTCAACGTGGATTTACGCGTGAACAACTACAGATAATTCCCGAGGATACACAATTACCATCGCGATCACTTAACTAACGCCTCTACGTCGATTACACTCAAGACAGGTCAACATGGTATTTTCTCGTGTATGACCGCGACTATTATCTTTTCTGTCCACGGTAAATTGTCTTGAATCATTACTCGAATACCTCCACAGCATTATACAATTACAACTTGCGCAATGATTATTCTGCTGCTGTTTTAACTCAATAATAAATTCAACATCAAGATCAAAGTCGCGTTTATTTTTTTTATCAGATTGTTTGTATCCGATTAATTTTTTTTCTTATTATATCATCATCGATGACGTTGAATTTATTAACGATTTCAGGAATTATAATTCTTCGTAATTCAGATATTTTTCTGACCCTCGATACCGCTAAATAGACTAAATTTGACCACTCAATACGATCGTCCACAATCCAGACTCGTGTATCAGAAATAGTTAATCCCTGAGATGAGTGGATCGTCATAGCGTATCCCAACACCCATGGAGATTTGTCAGCGCGTAATGCATCTTCGACCACACTGATATCAACAGTGACAATATCATTTAATACGAGATTTTGATTCTCAGTCTGTCCTGGAATATCAACATTAATATTCTGTTTTCGTGTATCTGATGGTCTATAACATAACGGAACAGGCAATTCTGAGTATTTTTCTTTATGCAGCTGAAATAACTGCTGTTGTAAATCGTCTCTGATTATTTTTCTGCTTGCTACTATCAAATCGTTGGGTCTCCATAAATTTAAAAAATCGTTCATTCAGGTCTCTGAGATTACTCCGCGTATTATTTCACACTGAATTTTGTTTGATTGTAATCTGATTAATTTTTTTAATTCCTTTAAATTTTCATCGAGAGCTCTATGATCATCATCCATTTCTTCGTAATAATCGACGAAATTTTTTAACCAATCATGTGGAGATGGTCCAACAAAAGGCGGCGGTTGACCATGGTCGCCACACATTATTATAGCAGTATTTTTCGTCAACAACCAATCAAGAAACGTTTTTAATGTATCCAATGACACCGTACATATCTCGTCCCAAATAATTATTTTAGATATATATTTTTCTCCCATTCGTTCAGGAGTCCATGTATCCCCGCGCCACCGAAAGAAACTATGATACGTGCACGATTGTGCTTGCCGTTGTTTCATCTCCCGTGCAAGTCTATGTCTGGATGTCAGTACGATCATATCTGAATTTCTAAAAAACATTAATTGCTCGAGTCGTCTTGCCGCATCCACCAGGTCCATTGAGATATACTGTCTTATATCTAGTTATTGGATCACTCAACGATGGCGCTTTCGACATTTCTGATATTTTATTACCCTTACGATAAAAATCTCTCATTGGAGCATCTGCTGATTCTGTATAATTGTGTAATATTTCCTTTTTTATTCTCCACGAACTCCATCGTTCATCATTACTTGTAAATTTCATAACAGACTCTAAATATTTTCTCGAAATATAAAACGAATCTGTTGCGACTCTGACTGCGGTCTCAGGAAATCTATTAATCATCGATAATAAATTTTATAGAAACATAAGCCAACATGGAAGATCTTAGATGAGTATACTGTGGGGAGATATCATTTATGTAACTAACGATCGTACCCAATTTTGTTCCGTCGGATAAATAAACACTTTCTCGATTCACAAATATATTTATCGCTGTTGTGTCAGCGATTATAAAATCGTACTCGGCATCATCTAGAATTAATCGTGCGTGATGTCTTTTATGATCATATGCACAACCTTGAGTAAATTTACCTATAATTTTTCTACCGAGATCTTTTGCGGTTTTAAGCTTAATCTCGAGAATTTTAGGAGCTTCTTTGATAATATCATCTTCGGAAACATCAGGACATTTTTCCTTAAACTCGCTAATAATTTCATCAATACTGATAGAATCTAACATGGGCAACCAAACTTCGGTCTGCGCATGATATGATATAATCGCCTCACTGACAACCAACGATGTCAGTACCGCACAATCTAGCATATATCGTAATAAAACTATAGGCGCCCAACGTTTTTCACAAAAGTGTCTGCCAAACCAAACATAACAAATCTTGTGAAGATTTTCGTTAAGCTCGAATGATTCAACACAAGCGAATCCAGTCAGATCAAAATCAGGTAATGGTCTATTAATTGCCACTCGCGTCATCTCGTTTGTAGGGTGACCAAATCTTTTAAAGTACACAGAACAATCTCCGTATCCTAGAAAACTTCCCGGATAACATGCAACCATATCAACGGAAATAACATCGTTGTAATTATATTTGGTATTCCACAATCCGCCGTGTCCGTATTCGACGCAACTTGCGCGTATGTCCTCGAGTAAATCAAATCGTGTTGGTTTCCATGAATTTCTTTCTCTAGCGAAATGAGCCGCAACAGATGGAACGGTAAAGCAATTAGTTAGTAATTTGTCAGTATTTTCCGCGTGCTTGCACTCTAAAAACTTCTACGCGATATTTTTCATCTCGTCGTGGAGAAATTCTGTTCAGTATATTTCACCGTTTGGTCTAACAAACTGATCAAATCCACCTTCCTCATTACTTTTAAATAACCAAACCGATACATGATCGTTTTTACTTATTTCGTTGATAAAATCAAACATGCCTCCCCACATATCTGGGGGGTAAAATCTAATAGTTCGATCACGTGGAAATATTGTTACTGCGCTGGTCCATGCGTGCGCGTTATGATCAATAATATTTATTGAAGCTCCTTTCGATTTATATTTCGATTCATACATTATTTCTCCCGTTATCGTTGATACTTTGATTGGAAATTTTAATAGTTTTCCTAACTCAGCAACATCTTTTATTGTAGCACCGGTATCCTTAACTGAATCAGCCCACGAGTTTATTTTTTCACGTCTTAAATCAGTTAATCCGTTTCCACGCATCGCGTTTGTAAAGTGTTCTATTACTCGTTCGGCTACACAATTTAACCTTGCAAATTTCATGGGTGTCAGTTTATCAACGTTGGGTTTTTATTTATCTCATAGATTCCATAAATAACCGCTGTTACAGGATACGCTCGCTCATAATACGGTTTGTCAATACCCGTCAACAGACCCGGTCTGGAATTTTTACTTAATATGGCGATTTTATTATTACCAAGGACAGGATCATATTTATCACGGATAATCCAACTACCTGTTTCTGTTAATACAATAAATTTTACTCTGAAGAAATATTTTTGATTGCCCTCATACTCAGCGATGTAGTTAATGATAGTTGCCGCTCGCTTGTCATTCATTGTAGCGTCCTTGACAGTGTTGCGAATAATCTTGAACGTTGACCATGTATGAGATGCACCATCTGCATAAAATTCTTTCTTGGCGTCATGAATTTTATTGATCAAACTTTTATTTTTCGGATCAACCAAATCTCGTACTGGTAAATCAGAAGATAATCTGTCGAGATTAAATTTATATTTAGAAGGCCTAGTTTGGGATAATCTCTCAAACTCATTCATATAATTAAAACAAATATTTAAATAAAGAATATTATATATATATATACAATGTCTCAATGCAGATGGCTCATGATCGGTTCAGTAAATCGATGCAACAAATCATGTAGAGGTGAATTTTGTTGGATGCACTTACAAGGCATACGGCGGGGGAGTCCAGGACCAATACCGTGTCTGCGATGTGGTATTGGAGTGCGAGGAAAAACAGAATTATGTGGAAAGTGCGGTGGAAAACGGTTCAGAGAACTTAAAAGATATTATGACAAAAAAAAATAATAGTGAAAACGCTATAAAATCCGTGGAGGATTATATATCAAGATATCAGACAAACAATGATTTAAACAAATAATATTATTGTATAATGGAGCAAAATATATTTGTCCCACATCCTGTCATAACAAACTACGAGGAAAATCGTAATGGTGTGATTAGACACTGTAGGTTGAAGAGACCAGTTGGTATTGTTAATAATAATGGTTATGTAAGGTTCAGCGGTGGAGGAAAGAAACATTATTTCTGTCATCGTTTCATCTACGAATGTTTTTATGGAGTGATCAATGACGGGCTTGTTATTGATCATGTTGACGGGGATCCTCAAAATAATAGTTTATCCAACCTTCGTGTTATCATCACAAAGCGTGAACTCTGCATGTGGTAATACTGGAAGATGTAAGACAGTTTCTAGAAGGGCGGTAAATTCTACAAACACAGAAACTGGTGAAGAAATAATATTTCAGTCTATGAGTGCTGCTGCGAAATACTTTGATATCTGCATGCCTTCGGTACAAAAAGTAGCAGAAAATATATATAAAACCGCAGAAAATCACCTTTCAGTATTGTTGACTATCATCACCACCTCGAATTATATATTTTTTTTTGGTCAGAAATTATCATTATTATACTACTTATTTTTTGACTCATGAAAGGGAGGTAATTTTATGATCCTCGATATATGGTCATAATTGTCTACATAGTAACTATACCCGTTTATGGTTTCTAACTTACAAAAATGTACGGTTATATGTTTAGATCTGTGTATTTTCTGCTCTATTCGTGAAACATTTAGAACAGCGTACTATATATAGACAGCACATAAAATACATCTAAACTACAGAAAACCGACATGTATATTCCAGCTTATTGAGTGCAGAATCCAGCATCTAGTCTGTATCGATCGTGGCGGGTTAATTTTAGATCTACAGTACAGTACAGGGATCCTGCATGTATTTACTCGATTACAGAAATACGTGTATATAGTGTTTGGAATTAAAAATCAGTTGCATTTTCCTTGTTCAGTGCAGAAATATACATGATATATATTTTTATACGTATGTATGATTATGTATTTGTGTGCGTATGTGTGGTTATTTTTTAATCGAGTAATATTAACAACTAAATACTCCCTTGACCATGTTCATGGATACAGATTTACGAGTGGGAAATCTCGTAATATATATTTCTCCATTGAACAGTTATAGAGAGGATGGAAAATCTCGTAATAGTCATAGAGAGGATGAAAAAATCTAGCAGTTATGTTATAGGAAGGATGGAAAAATCTAGCAATTAGATGATCTGGACCGCATGTTCTATCATAGATGGCGCGGTATAATAAAAAGGAAATTCCTTAATTCAGCTTTGTTTGGTGAGAATATATTATATAAACGTATTTCTTGAATTCAGAGTTGTATTTTGAGTAAATATTATTCGAAATTAGTTCCTTTTCAATGATTATTAGCTATATATTAACTTCCGAAACATATGTTTGTAATAAGGTTCGATAGCTCAATTGGTATCGTATTGGACTGTGACACTCGCGGTCCAGGATCGAATCCCCATGGCTGACAACTGGTTGGTGGTGTACGCAAAATTGCGATTTTTATAATAATTGGGGGGCGGCAACAAAAAGCCCCTCCGCTCAGCAAAACTTAGCCACCATATCAACCGGTGGTTGATACATATTTTCGTATCACCCACGGGCTTGATTATTGTGGGTGGGGTTTTGCTGAGCGTATATGTTTGTACTGTCTTTCATTCATTGTATATATTTCATTTCATACTTAATGAACTTGCTAAAAAAAACTCGAATAGAAGTTCATTTCATAATATATGTTTGTGCCGTCATTCATTCATAATCTGAGCTCGCTAAAGACTCGATAGGGGCTCGTCATCCATAATCTGAGCTCGCTAAAGACTCGATGGGGGCTCTTCATTGAAACATCCCGACGAACTCGCTAAAGACTCGATAGGGATTCAATAGGGATATTTTTTTTTATTTTAAAGATTTATATATTATATAATGAACCATGAAAATATCAAAGACACTATTTCTGCTATTAAAAAACTAGAAGAAAACGGAATTAATATATCTGATGAACTAAATCCTGAAAAAATAATATCTAATTTTGAAACGTTAGAAGAACTTAAAAATGAAAATAAGTATGTTCTATCATCTCAATATAAGTTCATAAAGCAGATTCAGGCAGCTATGTTTCAGTCACTGGCTATGGTGAACGATGATCAAGTAAATGAATTTATTCCTCTTTCTGTCGCAGTAGAAAAGATCAGGTCGGGATTATCCAGCGAATACGAAACAAAAAAAACAATCAGTACCCGCATAAGATACTTAAGAAAAATTATGTCAGCGGGTAACGACCAAAGCAACCCTGAGTAGTAATATAATTTCCCTCACTGTATATCACATCAGAATCAATTTACATAAAAAAATAAAATATTTCAGAATAATAATACAATATTTTTTGGAAAACTGATTAATTTGTATACTTTTGAGCAGCAACCATCCCATCAAAATTACAAAACTGATTGATTTGCATACTTTTAAGTGGCAATCACCCCATCAGAATTAATAAATTAATTGATTTCTATACTTTTAAGTACCAACCACCCAATCAGAATTAATAAATTAATTAATTTACATAAATAATAAAATATTTCAGAATAATAATAAAATATTTTTTTTGTAGTATTTTTTGGAAAACTGACTGATTTCTATACTTTTAAGTACCAACCACCCCATCAGAATTAGCACACTGATTGATTTGTATACTTTTGAGTAGCCACCACTCCATCAGATTGATTCATAAAAGAAAAATATTTCAGAATAATAATAAAAATATTTCAGAATAATAATACAATATCTTTTTTGGTAGTATTTTTTGGAAAACTGATTGATTTGTATAATTTTCAGTACCAATTACCCCATCAGAATTAACAAATTGATTGATTTGTATAATTTTCAGTACCAACCACCCCATCAGAATTAGCACACTGATTGATTTGTATAATTTTCAGTACCAATTACCGCATCAGAATTAACAAATTGATTGATTTGTATAATTTTCAGTATCAACCACCCCATCAGATTGATTCATTTCAGAATAATAATAAATTATTTCAGATTGTACAAAATTGATTAATTTGTGTAATTTATCTCATCAGTGATTATATTTATTTATTTAAAAATATTTTTTTAAGTTGATTGAGTTTAATACAGGAGTGTGTATAATTTAGAATCTGATCTCTGTTACAGACGATCTCGATAATATGTTTTTGACGGAGTTCATCTAACTGTTCTTGTGTTAATAAGAAATCCTCGCTTCCGTATTCATCAATAACTAAATTAACGCTAAATTGCTCTGTGTCTTGTGAAAACACTGTTCTGTTGGCGTTTTCAAGTACTTCTTTGTCATGTATAAAAACCCTCACGTGCTGGTACATTATATAATATTTACTGGATTAATTAAGATTTCACATACAGATTTATCACAAGCTCTTCTCCACGTATGTCAATTAAGTGATTAAGGTGGTCTGTGAGCTTAAAATTTATTCGTGTTAACATATTATTGTGACACCGCAGATACACAGGATTAGTTGGTACTTGCACTATCAAATCCACAGGGGGAACTTGTGGTGTGAACGTGTACAGGATGTATCCTTGTTGAGCCTGATTTGATTTTCCGAGATCTATTTGATAGCTGCCATCGACTACGTCACACATTAGATTGACCACAATCGTGCTGGTTATATTAACGATTCCGGGAGATACGTGCCTGCCGCCGCCATGTGGATCATTATTATGCCCGAGAACAGTTGGAGGTGGTGTTAGTTTTTTCCACGCATCGAGTATTTTAGGAAAGTTTTCGTTGATAAGATCATTGACAGATTTTTTAACTCAACTGCACTATACCCGGGAAATTTAAAATTTGGTACATCGGTTTCTGTTAATTTATATTTACCTAACCATGCTTTTGCGTAAGTTCCTTCAGAAAATTTTAAACTAACCATCGTTTGAACTATTCGGTTGTTAAAATATTCCATACCTGACACAAGCTGATTTAATATTTCCACACGTGTGATGATTTTTTCACGTGATGACGCTGATATATCAAAAATATGTTCGTTAAAATATTGATTCAGTTGATTTAGTTGTATTTTACATTCTTGATTGATTTCCTGAAAATATTTAATAATATCACTTTTATGAATAGCTAAAGTAATCGTTTCCCCCGGAGTTTTAAAAGTCCATACCTCATAATCATCATAGGATATGATAATAAATATGCCAAGCAGTGATTTACTTTTTAAATTACGTAGTTGTTCCCGGTATGATGGATTAATTTCATGATATGATTGCCTATCCGTGACATAATCAGACCTTTTCGGTTCTGGTGGTATCGGTGTTATCGGTGGTGATATTTTAAGCCAACCTAGTACGGATCTTATCGTGGATTGATAAATATCAACGGCATAATCAGGAGAATGTATCTCAACCGTCGAGGACAGCGTCGGTTCATGAACGTTAATTGATATTTTTGCTTCTTTTCCGGTTATTGATTTTATTCTACGTTGAAATTCTTCATTGATTTGTTCGATCTCATAACTACCAGTGGGTATTCCAACATCTATCCAGTCAGGAGTACCATCTGGTTTGTTCTTGTTAGCAAATACAAGCAAATTATTTGCTGGTGTACCATTAAATGATTTTGATCTGATATTTGGCCAGCTGTAATATACCCGTAATTGAGCCAATGCTATTTCTTTTACTGGAATTGCAGTAGGAAAATTAATACTAAATTCAGGATTAGTTGAACTTACCGAGATCATCGTTATCTTTGATGGAGTTGTATTAGTCACGATCTGCTGGAGTAATTCTGTCATTATTGGTATTTATGTCTTTAATACCGATACCTTCGTCATATATTTTAGTCATCATTGAAAACTCGAAATCAGATATAATTCCATCACTGAGACTCGCTGATAACAACGAGGATAACTTCGAGTATGCGACCGTCGCTGTATGTAATCTTATCATGTAATCGGATAATTTCTCATTCGTGCAGGTGCATATCTTTTTGTGATGATATTAAGCACACCTGCAATAGTTGTTGCTGCTGAAATACAAATAGTTACAGCTACTGGTGCCATCTTTGTCACAGCTGATAATATAACACCAGTTCCAGCAACAACAGCGGATACTGAATAAACAATCACATCAACGATAACTAATCGTCGTCGATATCTTTTTGCTTTTTCTGTATATTGTTCGACTTGATCTTTTAGCGCCGCCTGCCATTCACGCGCTTGATTGTATCTGTATTGTGCACCGTCCATATATTTTTATGCAGTAACCAGTTGAGGTGTTTCAGCTACAAATTCCAAACACCACCAGTAAGATGTTGCGGTTAATTTCTTATCATCTGCTTCCAGAATAAAAATTTCTTCGGTTCCGCTATTTAATATAACAGATACAACCCCGGAAAACCTATCCGTTGAATGACGCCATGGAAACGTTGTAAATATTTCAAATTTTGCAGCACTGAACACAGACAGCCTGTACACGCCAGTGACTGTTGCGGTATATTTGATAGTTTTATTTTGCTGCGAACATGTTGCGAATCCAGATGATACTGTGTATACGATGTTTGTGATATGCCCAGGAGTTATTCCGGCTAGAATTTTAATCAAATTGGTTTTATTAACGATCTCAGGAATCCCCGCTACGATGTCTTCAATTGTTTTCTTAGTTGTGTCGATGTTCGTCTTGATATCAGAAAGTTTCATGTCAACGGAGTGCGGAGTGCCGAAGAATTCTTCTGCGGTTCTTTGATGGTTGCTGCGAAATCTTGCAAAAGCGCCCACGTGAACGTCATACTCGGCCCGCAGCGTGGATAATTTACCATCTACGGTGTCGACGTATGTTTTTGTTGCTGCATCTTCGTCGGATGTTGGATCTCTTAAAACTACTATTTTATTTCCGTTCATGCTGAGTTCACCCGTCATTGTGTCACCGGTATTTTTTACGCGATTAGCAACGCTTCTTGCAATTTCATCTCTGATGGTTGTAAATGATACACTTGAATCTCTGATTCTACCACCGTCAGTAAACACAGGAATATTATCTGTAACTGCACCGAGTACTCGTCGAACTATATCATACCATCTGATGTTGCTCGTTTTTAGTTTACCATATCGATCTTGAAAAATAACAACCTCATCTGGATCAACTCCAGCCAGGTTCATAATATCAGCAAGTTCATCTTTAGTCGCATACTTCGACAGATCAACATCGCCGGATTTTTTCTTAACGCGTGAGGATCTTCTTCCGTAAATATCAACCATTATATAAGATCCTTCGGATCCAAGATCTGTTTAAAACGCTTTACCCGCAACGAATCGGTTGCTTGTATAATCATGCACGACTTTATGTGGCGGTTTGGATGATTTTGATATAGCGTTAAGTACATTAATTACCTCACGGCCACATATTGGCGGATCTGTCATTGTTTGTGTGGGTAGCGTTGAATACCAAACTTTACAACCAGAGGTTCTTGCGTGATGTGGTGGGACGTACTTGATAAAATCAACGGGTGGAGCTAACCCGTATGAATCAAAATAAACAATTCCACGTGGATCAACCGCGTATGATACCCAATGAGTACCGGGTCCTGAATTTGAGTCGAGATTAATAATACCTGTTTCGAGTTTGTTTGGTTGTTTTGGTAATTGATCTCGCATAAAAACACCTCTAAAGGCTTTTATTTTTAATCGTTTAGCAGCATCAAGTAAATCAAAATTTGATACTGAAACATCTAACGTGGAAGCCTCAGACCTCTTCCCCAACGAGATCCCGGTAATCTTAGGCCGCGTCCCTTTCTTTTGTACCCATTTCCAGTTGCTTTCTTTAGAGCCATTCCAGCAGCTGTTCCAACAGCACCTAACGCGGCTGCTTTTGCTACGGCAGCAGCAGCTATTAACGCTGGAATAGCCGCAAGAAGTGGAAATATACCACCTATTTTAACCATGTCCTTGATGGCGCTCGGAGAAAGATGTAATTGAACTCCAGTTTTTGATTCTATGGCTTTATTGAAATGTTTAATCTGATTATTTGTCAACGATAATTTGTTTGGACCACCACCCGTCGGATCTCGTTTTAGTGATATTTTAGTTCCACATTTGCCGGTGGTTTTGATTGAAGCTTTTTGACCTGACCGGGAGTTAGAGTAACATTAACATGACTATACGACATTTTTATATAAATAATATTTTTCTGAATAATTAGAGATTTTCCACTGGTGCATCAACGACTCTCATTCGACCACTACCACCTTCAAGTAACATGGCTTTATCGCTGAGTATGACCGCGATTGCTCTGTAGGTGCCGCGAATAAGAGGTGGACCAGCTATATCAGGAGGAGGGTTAGTAACACGAGCTCGAAAGTGTATATCAACGACAGACTGTTTGGACAAATCAAGATGCTGCAGTGAAAAATAATAAATCGGATATAGATTTGTAAAATCTAGTTGTGATATTTGCAAACCAGTATCTATATTTTGATCACGTCCCATGAATGACATTAAACGATGATATGCACGCGCTACGTGATTTTGATCAAAATTTAACAAGATATCTTCAGTTGGTTCTTGATGTCCATTTATCCGTACGGAAACTTCATTAACTCCAAGGTTGTCAAATATCATATGTGAACGTTCTTGATTATTCGTCCGGGCATTATCTTGCAGCGCAATAAAAATATGTCGTGGTGCAGAAACACCTTGTTGTGATTCTATATGCCATGTGAATAAACCATTAACAGAACTTTGAATAGCATCTGTGGTTACTGTTAACCATGATAGCAATGATTTACCGCCTTGATCCATAAAAGAAATTAATTTTTGTTCTTCAGTAATAGATGGAGTCATTACTGGCATCCACAATGAAAGTTTTGATATATTTACTTTACCATCAGCAACACCAGCACCTCACCAGATTGCATCATTATCATCACCTTTTCTTACTAGCACAATTGTGTGTTTAGCTCGAAAGATTATCTTTCTAACATTTCTGCAAAATCCAAAGATGTGAGATAATGGAATTGCACATGAAAAATTTCTATCATTTCCTGACAACGCTGCTCGGCGTGTTGCAAACCCTAAGTTGTAAGTCGCATTAACACTTTTTATAATATCAAAATCAGCACCTGGTCTGTCTGCGTGTTCAAAATCAACTGGTTGTGGATCAACTGCAGTATTTCGTGGTGCCAGTAACTTAGTATATTGAACATGATCAGCGTGGTTAGTAATATCCTTTGCAAACATCATTGTTGGACCGGCCGATCTTGTGTAATCATCAGAATATCTCGCTAGACCAATTATTGTTGTAGCAACATCAACATCCTTCTGAATCGATTCGATATTTTTTCCATCAATCATGTATGTGGCGCTATCAAACAATGCCATAATTCCGTTGTTGACAAAACCAACTCGCAAATTAGCGGCATATGGCGTATTAGCTACAACATTCGTTACAAGTCTACCTTCTACTTCAATAAACGCCTCAGCGGGCAAGAAATATCTACTTGTATCATGAACCTGTAATTCGATTCTCCCCCGCTGATTTGGTTGTCTTCCGTCATAGGAATAAAATTGATAATCACGTACAGATTCATACTTAAGGACAGGTGCCTCCATATCAAATGCTGTGTCTGTTTCACGCTTGAACATTTTATTATAATTACAATTTTTCCAAATGGTGATCTAAATTATCGTCGACGAAGACCGCTTCCTGCTATTAAATTTGCTGTTATATTTCTTTCTGCTTCTTCAGATAATTCTGCTAGGTTTTTATTTGCAGCCTGATTGGGTCCTTGATCTGCTAACCCTCTAGTTTTTTATTTGCAGCCTGATTTATTATTTTACTTACGTCTGCGGGCATCACTTCAGTACTTGGTAATTTTACCGGTTGTTGTTTTCGTCGCAATAATCGTGCTAGTCTATCTTTGATCGCCGAGAACGCCTTACCAGCAACTTTGACAATTGCTCCAGGAGCTTTATCACGAACAATATCGATAGCTTTCATCGATAATTGTTTTGCAACAGGTACTGCTTTTGGAGCTATCCTTGTAAATAATCCCTGAATGACATCACCAAGTCCATCTCCGTAAGTAGCTCTGTAGATTGGTTATCGTGAGTTTACCGCTCTGACCTGTACGGGTTTACGATGATTATTATGTATGATCATCTTTTTTAATTTACCATTTATTTAACAACTAGTCATCAACAAGTTCATCGATAAGTTCTCGGTAAACTCCGATATCCATGATACCACCTTGAAATAATCGCCGACAAATATCAGCTGCTTCATTAATTATTTCTGGTGAATTATTTCCGGCACGTTTTCCTCCTATGAGAACTTCTAACCGTGACACATCGTTAATGATATTATCAGGACAAACAAAATCATCTCCCAGACCACTTCCCGTTGCTCCTTCTTCTGATTTCTTAGATGGTGTTGTTCTAAATAGCTTTTCAATTTTTGACAGCGGTGAAGAAGATTGTTGTTGTTCTATTTGTTGCAGAGGTGGAGGAAGTTGATACTGGGAGAGTTGTTCTTGTTCTTGTTGTTTCAGTCTCTCTCTTTAAAGTCTTTTTATTTCTTTATTAAGATTTTTGTATTCTTGACCTTTAGCTTGTTTTTTGTTATAATATACGCGATGTATATATTTAATAAGATTATCATCATTTGCTTTTTCATGACGGGGTTTTAAAATGCTAGATTTATTAAATATACTATTTAATATTTTTTCGGGTAATTGTTCTCCTTTAGTATTTCTAATTTCTTCAACAACTCCTTCTTTAAATTTTGCAATCAATTCTACGTTTTTTCTACTAGTTCGGGTTCAGGTGCATGTTCTTTTTGCACGTCGGCGACTTCAGTACGAAGTTTTCCAATACTTTCAAGTATTTCCTCACCAACAGGTGGAGGTTGAGCCGCAGCTATATCAGCTGGAAGATCTCGTAAAATCTTCTTTGTCTGTTTAGTTCTTCTTGCTATTTTTTCAGTTTGTTCTGCTGTTTGTTTTGATACCGGAAGAAGATCTTCTTTGATGACAGCTGTAACTTGTTCAGTAGCTGCAGTGACGGGTTTAAACAGTTTTTTAGTTTCTTCTTCGTACTCAACTTGTGCTTCTTGCTGCGCTTGTAGATTTTTTCTAAATGAGTCTCTGACAGGAAGAAATTTTTTAATTGCTTCTAATCGTTCTCGTGCTATTCTTGCAGTATGAGATTCTGGATGTACCATTATTTTTAATATAACAATTTTTTAATTAATAGCAGCAGAGAGGGCCTTGTTTACAATTCTGTTTGGAACAAACAATAATCGTAGACGTGGTATTGACCTCTATGAAGGGTCACTACTTTTTTTTTGGTCTAAAAAGAAGGGTGACCATTCCCTAAAGTGGTCTGATCGCCCTCTCTGCTGCTAACTGGATATTTGTATATATCTCTGTTAATATCACACCTTTACTACAAAAGAATGTTACAGCGACCTTCGTTTACATTTTACTGGCGTAGGTTAAGCATTTGCATTAGTTTATATCTAAATAGGTCTTTAGCACCCTTTATAAAAATTGTTATAATTATAATCAATATATTTCTTGAGAGGATTTATCTGCTCTGACAGAAACCGATTAAATTTTTATTGTGGTGATCTTGTCAGATAAGGCATTGCAAATTCTTGTTAAGGGGATTATCGTTAGCAACTGAATATTCCAAATTATATGCATCACTTTCAGAAGTTTTAAAGTTATGATTTCATTAGTAAACCAAAAGACCACTCCGGTGGCCTAGTGGTTAGAGCGTGCGACTCTGATGCGGGAGATCACGAGTTTGAACCCCGGCCGATTCATACCAATGAATAATTAAAATATGGTGTATGGCATTCAGCATTAAGAGTACTATAAAGTGATTAGGTCTGAGTACTATAAAAAGTGATTAGGTATGAGTACTATAAGAAGTGATTATGTCTGGGTAATATAAAGAAGTGAGTGAGTGAGCACTTTAACAATTTAATACGTCTGAGTACTATACAAAAATCAATAGGCCTGAGTACTATCAAGAAGTGTTTAGGAATGAGTATTATCAAGAAGTGATTAGGTCTGAGAACTATAATGAAGATGCATATTGTCTTGGATTTTGTATTGTCTCCTGCTTTATCTGTATTTTGCACATACCCAATGTATCCTATGAATGCGGATGTTTTTGAGAATATTTTAGATGTTGTCGATAATGGTCTTGGATTCCTGGATCTTAATTTTTCTATAATTCTGTGGTAAAAATTGCATATTTATTGAGACTCAACCCCACAATTGTAGGATTCAGATGTGTCTGCATGTCTGCCAGACCAAGATCGTCTACACTGTTCAGGAAACAAGTTCTATTCTTTTTATTGCTAAGTCACGTGGTTTTTAAAATTACTTCCTGCAATATTCATGTTATTCACAAAAGATGCCTTCCCCGAATACCCAATGAAAGTCGCATCGAGGAATTGCCATATGCTCAAGGCGGTAACGTGTTTCGACCATGGCAATTGTAATGCTTTCTGAAATCTCTCATTTCCTTGCGTGTCAGCTCTATTATACAGTAGACACAAAGGCTACAGGTCGCTACAGTTATATGTTAGGCGTAAATAATGTTTACTTGTTGTTATTGAACACATGGCCTAGATATTGTAAGCTGCTGAATGATGCATGACGGCAGGTGCAATTTGTAATACGCACGATACTAAGTCATTTATCCTGGAGCGTTTAAATTTCGTATTGTATATGTGAAAGTTTTCATTATCGACTGAATATATCGTTGAACAACTAACTACAGGTTGACAAATATTGGATGATCCACTTTTCAGACATGATCGAGTCTCTAACTAAAAACAGTATATAAAAAGTTCGATCCTGTTGGATTACAATTTGCTTTTCGTCATAAAACAACGGATTTAATTGGTGTCATGACCTTCAGTTGATAATAATAGGCTCTCTTTTACCCACACATTTGCAAAGCTTGATTTTAGTCATGTATTCATGAATCAGTCAACCCTTATTCCGGACGATTCCGTTTCTTAAAACACGTAGAGTTTTCTTCTGACAAATCAACAGATCTGTATATACCTATAGTACACCTTCTTGGAGTAAGACTGGAACTGCATATTTAATTTTAGCTATTGATGAAAATCATATTTCTGAAACTTAAGTTTTTCTTCAATGAAGAATTATATATATATATATATATATATATATATATATATATATATATATATATATATATATATATATATATATATATATATATATATATATTAAAATGGAGGAAATGTAGAATTTAGATAGTTTACTCTGCTTTCATCTTTGCTGGAATTATACTTGATCCAAAATTATATGATTTTTATGCAAATTAAATATTTCGGCAATTTTTATGACCGCTTGTTGAGTAACATTTTCTGGGCATATTTTATAAACAAAACTTATTAGCTAAACGAATTCTAATTTTATTGGATGCACACCAATATCTATTCCATAAATAACTTCACACTGTTGTCAAGAATGTCTGATATGATGATTCCATGATTTGTCTAAGTTTTATATATACAAGTGTATGTGGATGGC
This sequence comes from Sinohyriopsis cumingii, assembly GCA_028554795.2. Taxonomy (NCBI): domain Eukaryota; kingdom Metazoa; phylum Mollusca; class Bivalvia; order Unionida; family Unionidae; genus Sinohyriopsis; species Sinohyriopsis cumingii. The sequence continues at coordinate 31,965,351 of CM068840.1, forward strand.
GCTCAACATTTCGTTATTCTTCATTGGAAGGCATATATTGCCCTTGTTTATCCCAAAGAGAGTGCAGCTGGAAGAAATAGTTGACCCCATGTTTTATTGCTTAAGGCTCCATTGCAGCACAAAACATGAGAAAGGAACACAATTAAACATAAGGTACAAGTGAACACCTTTATTCAATATTGTTCATAAAATAATGACAAAAATATAACATTCTCAGTTTAATGGGAAAATTTGCTGGTCAGATTCTGACTTGACATTTGTAAATTTGCTTACTATTTACACATAACAAATACAAGGGTAGTTAAAAATCACAGACACACAAAATGGTTAGCAACAGAAGACAGCCATATAGCACAAGCAAACAAAATGGTTAGCAAGATAAGAATAATATATCAGAACTACATGTAATAACAAAACATTTAGCTTTGAGCTCATCTTGCAGTGGCACAGGTAAAGAAACAAATAAGCTGCAATATATCAAAGTTGAAACATTCTGAACTCTAACTGGTTGGTACTTGTACAGAATTATATGAATATGTACTTCGCTTAGAGTGACTTACAGGAACGCCCAACCGTGTATTACAAAATTATGATTATATTCCTGTGAAAACTTTACATGCTCAAGTCACTGTAGGAAAATATGTCGCATTCTGTCTCATAATATATGTACGACTCGGTCATGAAAGGAAAGCAAGAGACATTTATAGTTCTAGCTTTGGCATTATTTTGTCTGATGTCTTGTATGACAAGTATTTTGTAAAACTTCGTTTTATGTAAGCAAAATGTTTAATCACCAATCTGGAACCTCTCGTGTCCGTATTTTGCTATCATTAACTGTTTCCACCATGTATTGTAAATAATTTGTATTAATATATGAGCAATTAAAAAGGGTATTGGAAATAGTCTTCCAAAACAAATGATATACCAAGGTTTATTCACAAATATAAATGGATACAATTAGAGATTGGTGTTTTTCAGAAACGTGCATAAACAAATTAAACTAACACGAGAATAGCAACATATACACTTGTGCAAATAAGAGCAATACTTTCTTCATAAGCTTCAAAACACTAGCAATATGAAAACAGACACATATTTGCTTCGAATGAAATCTACCTATTACAGGAATCTTTAACGCAAGCCTCTTTATGCGGACACTTTCGAGGTATTTGGTATTGCAATGTCCTATAAGTTCTTTGAGATTTGAATCTTTGCGCTTCATTGAATATCCCCATTCTGATGGCTGCGTTATTTCTATATCAGCCATCGAAAGTTTCACACCAGAACAATATCACTTCAATATTTTTCATGAATCAATTTTCTGGATACGTCAGGGTATAACACTTGTTTTGTAAAAAGGTTTCAAAGGTTTTCACAATACGAGTCGGATGCTGTCCCAACTGAGTAAAATTACAAGCATTCTAACTGCTTCTAATTTTACTCAGTTGGGACAGCATCCGACTCGTATTCCAATGGTCGCGGGTTCCATTCCCACCCAGAACAGTTCGGGTCGGTTGCCTCTTTTGAGTCTTTTGGAAAGGCACTTTGCTCCCATTTCCTCGGATTGATTTAGCCAAGTAATTTTTAAGCTTTTTTTTTTAAATCCACAAGCCAATAATAAGCTTTATCTTTTTTTTTCTACGCTTGAAACATTAGTTTCCAATGGAATGAACATGAATGATAGAATGTTCCCACGTTATTTGAACATCTCTTATTCCGAAATTCATTTGGATTTACATTTTAAAAATGAAGACAAATATTCACCAAGTTTCCTTTAAGTTCACTTCTAAAATAATTGTTTATACTAATTAAAGCAATTAAAAGCTGTCTAGTGTGACATTTTAATCGAAATGTTTGGATTACTTACATACTGCGACTTTGCGTTAGTTCTGTGTGCGAAAGTAAACCTTTAGCAACATAATTTCCATGTAAGGACCTTGTAATAAGTATATATCACAGAAGCTCTCATCTGATAGTTATTTGTGAAATGAATCGGCATTGTATCATATTTTATGTATAGTATTTATGTCTGTTTATGGGGAAAAATAATGGGTTGTTTTGTTATTGTTTTTTTTTTTTTTAAACACGAAGGTACACTTGACAAGGTTTATATTTCAGTCCAATATTGTTCTGTTTGCTACCAAAACTATTGAAATACGTTTTGTTTATTGTCCTGAATAATATCTATATTTACTTGTATATACCTTAAGGGGAATAAACTATCTAGGTTAACACCAGACACATTTTTAACAAACCACGAGTATACAAATGAAAATACGATATGTACAATTGTTTAATAGCATTTGGATTAACGCACACGCCATACTAATCATGCTACAAAATTTATTTACATTAATTTTGACTAGATATTCTCTTTTTGTATAGATGTGCCATAGATTTTAGCAACTTCATTGAAATGATGGAGTCAATCTATCATTTAAGAACGCCTGCTCAATATTATGACTGGTCATCATACAAGATCTGGAAATGTGTACAACGGAAACCTGCAGAATACTACGAAACCTTTCCGATATTTTCAACAGCAAATAGCAACAGTATGCACATAATTCTTTGAAATTCCTCAATAACAACTATGAACATATTTTTGTGCTCAGGCTGCAAAATATATGCTTTCGATAATGAATATTTGGCGGTCGTTATAAATTTTGGCACTTAGACACACTGATTTTTGTTTTCGTTTTCTTTTCAAGTTTTACTTTATTCATTTTGAACTATGCATCATTTAATTTTTCTTTATTTCTTCAAGTGAAGTGTAAGGAGTAGTGTCAATGGCTATGTCTATAAACGTATATTTTTGTTGTTCTTTTTTGTATTTTAATAAAAGTATTAGTCATGCCGATTAAACGCTTTTTGTTTCTTAATCCAATCTCATAATGTCCCATTCAAGTCGGCGTTGAGGGTTTATGATACAAGAAAACCATAAAAGTAGATACATGTGTCAAAGATATTAGACAAACTATGCTTATATATATATATATATATATATATATATATATATATATATATATATATATGGGGGCTTGCATGATCGAAACTATAAGTGAGTATATACACGCACCTGCCACGTGTACTTTTGCATGTCAAATACTACTGGAGCGTACAATGCTGTAACAATTAAATGGAATGTGTCATGGTTAAATGAGAAAATGTTAGAAATACTAATCAATAAGTAAAATGAGCACTTTCCTGTGGAGCAAAAATATTCAAAAAATATAACAATATAACGTAAGGTTAATCTGGTAACATTTACACCATAACTGGCACAATTCTTTTTATTAATAAAAAAATCCAAACCCAAAAGTTATGTTTACAAAGTCAAAATAATGCACCAACTATATCTGCAATGCTTTATTTAGATTTATATTGGATTTCACAAATCATTATCTTAAAACTCGTTTTTATTCTAAAGTAGTTTTTTTTTTACAAGATTCACTTTCATCCTTCTCAGTCCTTCTCTATATATTTCGTAAATATCTTATGGAAGAGATTTATGGTTTATCTTAATGACACAGAAATGACGAATTACCACGAATTTAGTACAACATAGCAAAACATTTGGTCCATTGCCGTCATTCCCTTCTTTCCTTATTTAAAACACGTTCTACTGTCTACCTATAACGACACTATTTCTCCTATTTATCATCAATACCTTTTGCTACTTGGTTGTCACTGGTACTTTTAACGTTATAACCGAACTCTAGTTGTCCGAAGAGATATATTCGTGCCGTCAGTTTCATTTTGAAGAAACAAAATACCCAATATTATCTTGTAATTGGCATAACATGCAGATCAAATTATTACCAACTTATAAGTTAGGTCAACATCTGTTGAATCAACTTTATTCTCTTTCCAGAACCTACATTGCAGAGGCAACTGTATCCTTTCTGTAAACACGAATGATATTCAAACAATCCATTTCAAATATCAATTAGAAATGTAAAAAATTAACAAGCTGAGCCGGGGGGTATGATAGCTATTGGCTCGAGTTATATAAGCATTATCATTACAACAACAATATGCGACGGTTAGACACACGTTTCTACTGCTTATTTTAAAGAACATATTGTTCCATAATAATGACGGCACTTTTATGATACCACAAAATTATTATTTATAGAACTGGTTACAAATACTATGAATACGCACTTATCTGTTTTTCAGAGCTTTACAAGTTCACGTATCTGGCAAGCAATTATTGCAACCATGTAAGTTTCTATGTCTGAAATAGTCGAATGAGTTGAGACCTATGTAGAAAACTAGCAGCGTTGCAATCCATATTTCGAATTCACTTAGTATAGAACGTTATTAAGGTCTGTTTTGCAGAAATAACACCACCACCGACTCTTCGTTCCTTGGCTTTTCATCTATAAGAGCAGACTTTGGGCTTCTTGTTCTGCAAAAACTGGATGACAAGTACTTGCCTGTTGGCATGGGCTACCGGGAGGACTAAATTCACTAGGGCGAAGAATTGTGATCCCAGAATCAGAGCTCGATGAGTCATTTCTTTCCTTCTCCTGTTGTAGGAAAGAAAGATATAAAATATTAAAATTTACTGGATAAAACGTATTGCCGGTTTTGTTCTTAAATCAGGATTACTGAAGTACTATACTATGAGACTACTGGACAACTGTACTGCTGGACAACTGTATTAGACTAGACTAGTGTACTGCTTTACTATTAGACTAATGCATTAGAAAACTACTCTCTTCATGCTATTGATAATTCAAACGAAATATATCGAAATCAGGCTTATTTGTTTCAGTGTTATGGTTGTTGCTAAGTGAGAACACAATGGCTGGTGTCAGAATAATGTACTGCAGATATCGTACCGATATGACTGAACACTTGTTAAAGCTACGTTAAAAATCTAAATCACCCACACACTGACTTCGCCCTTGAATGAAAAGAAAACGTCGCAATTTTCCAATTAATTTGCAAAGTTAAGATACTATTACTCGATATTCATCTTCAGGATCTCTTCACTTTCGATCATTCTTCAACAGCAATTGAATCATGTTTAAAGAAAAGGATGACAGCATATAATTGTTAGAGTTATGGTAACCTATATTTAAATTATTTTGAGTTACTAAAAGTAAGGAAGTTTCACACTAAACTAACCTAAGTCCAACAGAATAATAAACAGAATGTTATTAACCAACGAAACTGTCACCCATTGTTATATTTATGCCATTCGTTTACATGCGTGAATGTGCAACTATCGTTAGATGATACTGTGTAGTTTTGACGATCTGCACTACTTACAACAGTTAGACTATAGAAAGGTGTGAAACTACGTTAGGAACACTTGAATCGTGAGACATGAATGCTTGTCCGTAAATCGTTTTGCATCCTTTTTCAGTTTGGTACTGATGAAGTTTTAAATGCACATGTAGATATAAACCTTGCTTGAAAGCGTCGGACTGACCTAATTATTCACTGTAAGTAAATGCAATCAAACTTGAGTTGAAAGGATACCTTGTCAGAGGAATGTAGACATCTACTTCTTAAAAGAGGACTTCTTTTGTGTGTTGATGGTGAAGCAGGTGACCTGTCGCCATTGCCGCTGATAGGAGCCAGTAACGTGGTCTGTTGTGCTCTAGCGTTGCTGGGGCTGTTCTTATCTACTGTCATCTGTCCAGTTAGGCAAGTGATTGGTATTTTGTAGATATTCTTCAGACACGCCGTCTTGGCTGAAAGGAATAAAGAGTATCCAAGCCACCAAAATTATTTTGAAAGATGAAATCTAAATAGACGATTCTGGTTTGATAGAATACTAAACCACTTTTGCGCCGAGTAAACAAAACTCGCGGTACGTTTGGCTCTATTTTGTTGTTATTTAGGCTTACACTCATTGAATTTGTCTTCAAACAATATCAACGACCAAAATGTTGACATACTTTTCCTGACAGAAACATGGCTAAAAACATCAGGCGATGAGCCCAAGTGTGCTGATCTAACACCCACTGGTTACTCCATCAAGTCGTTCCCCCGTAATTCTCGCGGAGGTGGAATTGCTGTCATCACAAAGAACTCCATGATAAAACGTCTTAACTACACCACGACATTCAATTTCGACCACACATCGTTTGAACTAGTCCAAACCACACTCACACTGGAGCAAAGGTGAGTCCATTTTGTCTGCCTATACATCCCTCCTCCTAGTAGAAAAAACAAGCTGGCTGACACTTTTTGGAGCAGTTTCCGAATCTCCTTGACATGGAAATTCGATAGGTGGTAACCTGATTATTCTTGGAGATTTCAACTTTCACTTTGACTGTCCCGGAAACTCAAATACATCAAAACTCATAGATTCCAGTAATGTTTTCAACCTCAAACAGTCAGTTAACCAACCCACCCATAAACATGGTCACATTTTAGACTGGATTCTTCATAGACCTGATGATAACATTCTACGGTCCTCCCTGGTATCTCATGACCTTGTATCAGATCACCTCTGCATTATATGCCACCTTGATGTATCAGTCCCTAACCCTCCACCTTTATCTGCTACTAAGAGAAACCTCCGTATGATAAATATAAACAAACTAATGCACAACATCCAAGCTAGCCTAACAACTTGCTTAGCTCCTACTGCAGAACAATTCGATAACTGTCTGCATTCATTGCTTAACAAACATGCCCTAGCTACCAAGTGCAGAGTATCAATTTAAAAGTGTTCTCCATGGTATAGCAGTGTTAGGTACCAGCTTCGCACTGCTAAAATAGACAGCCGTAAAGCTGAGAGGCTTTGGCTTTCCACCAGACTCACTATTCATAAGCAAATCTATGAAGTCGCTAAGAAGAATATCACAAATATAGTCCATGCAGCGAAATCAGCCCACTACACTACTAAGATCATGGAAAGTTCCAGCTGCAAAGAGCTCTTCCAGATTACTAACAAGCTAATGTCAAGGAACAAATCAACACCACTTCCAACTACCTTCTCTCCAGTCGACCTTCAGGACATGTTTGTAAATTTCTTCCTTGACAAAGTACAAACCATTAGAGATAAGCTTGACACCACAATTTCAATTGATTCTCGTCACCATACAGTTGGGATACAGAATTTGAGCCGCAACTATTAGCAGCATTTGAACCTGTCTCAATGGATTTCGTACGTACAATCCTGACGAAGAGTGCTCCAAAGTCATGTGAACTTGATCCAATTCCAACATCACTGCTGCTTGAGCGCTTAGATCCAATATTGCCTTCACTAACTGATGTTATTAATAACTCTCTTTCATCCGGGGAATTCTGCTGAAGAAACCAACACTAGACCATAATGATTTAAAGAACTACCGCCCAGTTTCTAATCTCCCATTCATATCAAAAACCTTAGAAAAGGTTGTTCTATCCCAGCTTGTATCTCATCTAAATTCAAACAGTCTTTTTAGCAATGTACAATCAGCATATCGCCCTTGCCACAGTACTGAAACTACTCTTCTAAAAGTAGTTAAAGACATTCTCTCTGCGTTGGATAGCGGAAAGATTACAGTCCTCACCCTCCTTGATTTGTCTGCAGCATTTGACACAATAGACCATGATATATTACTTCACTGTCTCCAGTATGTATTTGGCATTCATGATACAGCCTTGCTGTGGTTCAAGTCCTACTTGGTCAACAGGACACAAATTGTATCTGCAAATGGAATACAATCCAGCCCAGTTGATCTATGTTGTGGCGTTCCACAGGGGTCTGTTCTATGACCTGTTCTCTTCATTCTGTACACTCAGTCGCTCTCAAGTGTCATAGATCATCATCAGTGTCTCACCAACTGTACGCTGATGACACCCAAATATACAAATCTAGCCACCCAACTGAAGTTGATGCTACCATCCAAGGTGTAGAGAGGTGCATTTCTGATGTGAAATCATGGATGACATGTAACAAGCTGCAGATGAATGATGATAAAACTGAGGCCATTCTGATCAAAACACAAAGACTTTCTCATTCACATCCTTTACCTCAAACAATAAATATCAGCAACGCCAACATTAAATTCACACAATCAGTACGAGACCTAGGTGTTGCTCTGGACAGTACTCACACATTGCACCAACATGTCATGAACATATGCAAGGCTGCACATCTTGAGCTAAGACGCATCAGCTCAATTCGCAAATATCTTTCAGTTGATGCCACTAAAACACTTGTGTTCATTAGTACTTTCAAGACTGCACTATTGTAACTCAATTCTGTCTGGTTCATCTCAATATCTACTCCAGAATCTTCAAAAAGTTCAAAACACAGCTGCTCGGATCATACTTAGAGTATCACGATCAGAGCACACCTCCCCGCTGCTCTGTACCCTACACTGGCTATCCATTCGGTCCAGAATCAAACACAAAATTTGTTCTCTGTGCTCACTGTCGGACTCTAGTCCAACATACCTACCCAACCTCACCCATGTGTACACACCAGCAAGATACTTACGCTCCTCTTCTGACAATCGTATACTGATTATTCCCACTATGAAAACAAAATCATATGGACAGCGTTCTTTTACATACCAGGGCCCACCAACGTGGAATGAATTGCCCACTGAACTTAGGCACAAAGACACAGTGATCCAATTCAAGAGTGCTCTCAAAACTCACTTATTTCGACTGAAATAACAAACTTAAAGACCTAATAATGTTTCCTACCTGAAATATTCTCAGCATGTTTGTTATTTTTTAATGTTTTTCTAATTTCGTGGTGTTTGTTTTTGTGATAATATTGTTATATGTTTTTTTATCTTATAGGTGTTGTCTAATGTTGTAAAGCGCTTAGAGCTTCTAAAGATTAGGCGCTATACAAAGTCCTCATTATTACCATTAAGTGCAGTTGACTGGGAGCTATATCTGCTTTCATCTTCTGTGCAGTTAAGAAAACAGTTTTTCGATATACCTTGATGCATATTGTTTAGATGAAACAAACCATTTATCCATATCAGCCATTCAACATTACGTTAAAACCATATCATGCTGGCATTGTTTCTTATTTGATGAAGTATTTGCATGTATTATCTAGTTTTAGTTCATTTGATATATACCCTGTGGGAAATGTATGCGTTGCGTTTAGCATTAATAAACAGTGTAGTGGACAATATCACACCTAGTTTTGTGGAATGGGAGTATCAGAAGCTAACTCATTTAACGAAAAAGTGAACGTTGTAGATAAATTGTACTTACATGTTGGCGATGGCGGTAGTCTAAAGGATGGGGATGCAGGGGGTGTGTAGGTGTTTTCTCTTTCGAACGTTAATTTCTCCTTGGGAGAATGTGTCGCCACAACCACCGTAGCAAAGAATATATCACACTAGAAATATAAAACAGACAGCTACTAATTCAAATGATCAAGATTATGTGGTTTCAATGAAGGCACATCCAAAGAATCATACATTTTCATTTTAGTGTCTTTTAAGCGGTACATATTCAGAATAGCAATGGAAATTCACAACAATAATGCCCGAAACGTTCGACATATTACGACACATAATGGACACCATAGTTGAATTGATCGTTAATACCATACACGAAAAATAAATTAAATGGGGCGGGGGGGGGGGGGGGGAATGCGGAATTAAAAAAGAGTTCGTATCTTTGGGACAAACTTTGTAGAACGAAATTGTGTCAGAAAATAGTATATATTTTTCTTGATCTCTTTTAAAACTGCAATGTGTATGTGAAGTGTTATCTTGAACATATTACATCAATACAATTTTCTATGGTAATAAAGGAATGTTGTCTTCCTGGAACTATCACATTTTAGAAATATTTTATGTACCTTCGATGTAACTAGTGTCGTGTCTGGCACCGTCATTGTATGGACCAAGTTGCCATTAATAATGAGCCGAATTTCGATCGTGTCTTGAGTGAAGGCCATGACGTAAGGAAAGGCACAGACTGAAAGTAAATAAATATAAAAATATTTTTTTTAAATAGAAAATTATGCGAGCAAGAAACCATTTTTGTATTAACATATGTAAACATGTTTCTTCAATAATACTTATCGCTCATAATATCTTAGCATAGCTACTTGTACATCGCAAATCCAGCCATCACAGGTCAAATCGTTTAAGTTAAAAAAAACTAAAAGTTATCTGCCCACCTAGGTGTCAGTTTGATAGAGTTATCTCCCTGTGATACAGAGAGACACGTCAAAATCTCCTGAATACTTCATTTGCTAGTGGAGCGGATGCCATGCAATATAGACAGGTGTCATTCCGGAGAGGCTGTGAGAGTGTGTGTATAAAATGATTGAGTTAGTATATTGAGGAAATCACATGAAATTTGTGAAGGCGCGTCCTTATGAAACACTCAAACGACCAGCGAAGATAACCTGCTGTGCCACGGCTATAGATCCCAACAAATCGAGTTGAGTCGATTCTGATGAAATCTATCTGACAAAAAGCTGGATAAATTTACTTGGATCTGGATCACACGGCTTGGATAAAGACATATAACAATGTCGCTCAAATTCAGTGTTTGTGGCGAATCGACATGCGAAGCAAATTCATTTGGTCTGGCGTTTCTTGTGTGCTTTTTTTTTGTTTTGATATGCGGAACAAATAAACCACTTTATCCGGAACGAAAGCGCCTATGCTGATATTTTCTTCTTTTCCTCAGTGTGGGTTAGAGGATACATGATCTACTTTGATGCATTTGCTCGGTCCTTCTGAATCATCGTAATGCGTCCTGTTGGTGTCCATGCGATGTCGTATTCTGACTTGACAGGAACTTCATTGCACGTTCAGCAGCACGGAGTTGGGATGAAGTATCCACTTCGTAGTTGCATGAGCAGATGAGAACTATCTCGACTTTCCTTTAGATTTCTGGTCCGAGATTGATGAGGTCGTTGATCCATAAGTATTTCCGATTTGAGTGGAGCAATCAGGATGAAGCGACACTCAGATTCTCTTATTTCCTCTATAACCTATGGAACCAGAGGTGTTGTATGGTTAGCGTGTGCGTCTTTACCATTCCAGTCTATAGAAAAAGCATCAACTGCCCAGGTCTTTTCATCTGGGACTGGTGAGACAAACGTTGGGAGTTTTGCATCCCACCTTGCAAATAGATCCACCATTAGTTGATCCCATCGGACATATATTTTAGTGAAATCGAGGGATGAAGAGACCATTCGTTTATATTATTTGATTCTTCGGAGATAGCAATCCCTCTTAAACTTTTAGTCGGCCTGTAATATGACAAATTTGGATGTGAAGTTTTTGTTGAATAGCCCACATAAAAACATCCCATGCAAGAACTCAAAGGTGGGTCTTGGTTCCACCTTGCCACTTGATATAAGTCACCACAGTTGTCAGACATAAGAACTCCATTCTTATGTAGATACCCCTGCTACCAAAGAAGCTTTCGAAACGGCCCCAAGAATGTTGTATGTAAATGATGGTCCCGAGGTGGCCACACTCCAATGGCTTCCTAGAATGATGGAAGGAGGTGTGCCCCAGTCCTCTGTAATCACATCCGTACAGATTGTGATTTACATAGATTTACTGCAGAGGTATACCCGAAGTCACCAAGTGAAGTTGCCCCATCTTTTGAGATGTGACCTTATATTTGTGCAGATTGTGAAAGGTTAGTCCAATGGGCAAAGTCTCGGCCTCCATTCGGACAAAAGAATCATTTGTAGTAGCTGCATAAATTGGCTACCTTGGATTTAGAGGTCTGCTGCCGCATTGAGCAAAAGCGGCAGGTGAAGAAATTCTCGAAACCACCATTGCACTGACTTTCAATTCTCGTTGATGTTGGAGACATACTCATTTTACTGAATGTTACACTCCATAATTAGATACACAAAATATTGTGATGGTACGAGGTAGGATTTGTTCTTACTGACAAGTTAACGCAGGCTGAGAAGTGAAACAAGGTAGATCATGTCTTGCTCCAAGGTATAACTCACCTGATCTATTGTAGAATATAACCCAGGTATTAGATCTTGGCCCATGGAAGTGGTCTGGACATAGATCATTTCCCGATCCATCAATCTATTTAGGCCCCGGAGACTGAAGTAGTAAATGGGGTCACCCTAGCGACAATGGGAATTAGCATTACAGAGACCCCTGGGTCACTCTAGCGACAATGGAAATTTAACATGGAGAAAAATCGTGGGTCACTCTGGCGACAAGGGAAATTTAACATAGAGAAAAATCGTGGGTCACTCTGGCGACAAAGGGAATTGAACATGGAGAAAAATCGTGGGTCACTCTAGGGACAAGGGGAATTGAACATGGGGAATAGAGTTTGGGTCTGTCTAGGGACAATGGGAATTGAATATGGAATTTTTTATTTTTTTATTTTTTTAAATTTAAATTTAAATTTAAATTTAAAAAAAAGGGGTAGGCAATTGAAAGGCTATCTCTTTTCGAGAAATATGGCTGGCCCTGAAAAGGGCCTTTGGGTTTATGTTAATATTAACATAGATGGCATCTGTCACATCTTCTTCTTCTTCTTCTTAAACTCCTTCTAACTGCCGGTCCATACACAAGTACCCTCTTGAGACATCCTTGTCTTTCTATGTAAACTCTCCTCCTCATCCATTGACTAGTATCTGTCCTATCAACAACAGTCCACTTGGACCTGACATACATGAGCATGTCCGTCCTAAACATCATGGAAGACACAAGGGTGGATGACTCAACTGTGGTCCACATCTTGAAGCGACGAGAATAGGTGAATCAATGCAGTGAACTGCGCTTATTTATAGGTACAGGAAGGATTGAAACGGATTGAATTCATTCACCAATCCGAACACGCGTTACAAAATTCAGTCAGCTCGCATCCAATCCGAAGAGAGCAGTCTGTGACGTCACGTGGTCTATATAGATTCGTTAGCGCTTGTGTGCAGTCAATCTATGCGACAGTGATTCAACATGACGGAAACTCAGAAAACGATCCATTGGGGTGCACCAGCAGGGGAGACTGCCCAAGGGAACCCGGACTTACTTTCAGAAGAGGTACATTGGGATTTTGTGGATTTTCTTACCTCGCAAGAATTTGTTCCGGAACCTTCGTTACCTTCTTCATTACCGCAAGTGGAGAATTTTAGACAGAGACAGAAAGAAGAATTGGAGAAATTTATGCAACGACAAAAGGAAGCGGAACAAGCTTTTCTCCTACAGCAACAGCAACAGCAACAAGAAGAGGTAAGAAAAAAACAACAGCAACAACAGCAAGAAGAAGTAGCAGCAAAGAAACAAGAGGGTGAAAATCAAACGGCTACGGTACTGTTGGACATTTTAGCGGAGTTAAGAAGTCTGAAACAAATGTATCAGACTTCTTTATCACGACCGAAGAGAATACGACCTTCCCGAGCTAAACACGCCAACCCTGTGACTAAGCCTATCGTACCACCCTTAGTGATTTCAACCCAATCATCAGAAGTAGGCCTTGGCCGTGGCAAAGGCTTAAGGCAGTTAAAGTTGATTGGTTAAACTCACCCCTACACCAAAAAAGGCCCTTTTCAGGGCCACCCACATTTCTCGAAAAGAAATACAATTTCAATTTGCCAATAACTCAAAAATAAACCCCACCCATTTTACCCTTATAGTACGTGTCTGTGTATGAGTGCGTGAGTGTAGCTTCTTATTTTAAAATCAAAACTCAAAGACACTTACCTTATATCATTCATGTATTCTTTTCTCCATTTTTTACAATCCAATTCACAATTCACAACACAACACTTTAATAAAAAGTTCATTGACTTCTTCTTTCTCCTTATTTAGTCTCTCTGTTTTTTGAATTTCTTCACCGTCTTTTCCTCTTTTTTCTCCTCATTTTCTTCCCTTCTTCTTTTCTTCTCCTGTGTTTTTGCCTTTTGTAAATAGAATTGTCTTCTTTCTTCCTTTTCTTCCTCTGAAGAATCCCTCTCTTCTTTCGAAGAATCCCTCTCTTCTTCTGAAGAATCCTTCTTTTCTTCTGACTCCTCTCGTTTCTTTTTTGGGCAATCTGGAGACCAATGTCCTTTTTCTTTACAATAATAACAGGTATCTTGACTTTTGTCTTTTTTAGCCCCTGTTTTTTTTCTTTTTTGACGGTCTGGACACTCTGAAGACCAATGCCCTTTCTTCTGACAGATAAAGCAAGTATCTTGACTTTTATCTCGAAAGGAAGGAGAGTAGTCCGTCGGCTGGTCTGAAGAGAATTTTCTAATGACCCCTCGCAAAGCTCTGACGAAACGTTCCATCTGGGTAGTCTCTTCCATCGTTCACCTCGGTTTGAGAGTGAAATGAATAGTGAAAGGACAAGACACACCCTTTTTATATACGCTGGTTTGCCATGACTATAAATTAGTCTATGGTGTTTGAACTTGAGTCATTTGACGTTTTGCACTCAAGATGAAACGATCCTATTCATTCGAGAAGAAAGAAGAAGAAGAAAGTAAGAGGCAGAAACGTGATCTATCGCCTCGTACCAGGGCTGAAATCTTGGCACAAATTCATGCCAGTGATTTTGAAGAGGACATGAGTGAACCAGAATCCGAACCCTCTAAACCAAGTTCACCACCCTTAGTCAACCCTGAAAAGTACTATTCCATTCGAGAGACGGAAAAGCGCTTCTCTAGAAAATTTAGAACCACGGCTTACACCTACACGGTGAAGTTTAAAGATTTCAAGGCCGACGTACCCTTGGAGAAAGCAGAAGGGTTTATCACCGAGATGTGGGATTCTTTGCTCACCGCACTCAAGCGACAATGTCAACCCAAAGAAGACGATCGCTTGACACTATCCATAGATCACGACGGTTTGAAATCCCCTGTTTGGATCGAGTTTAGCAGACCCGCAGAACTAACCCCTTCCAAAATCATGGACAAGATTCAACACGTACAACAATCTAATGACCAGTTTGACATCACCGATGGTAAAGCCACACTGAAAATGGCCCACGTCTCTCTTCCTCAAGGGACAGGACACAAAAAGATGTTATTGGTGGACGACCTTCGCAACACCAAAACAAGTCTCGTCCGAATTCACAACCCTCAAGACCAGATGTGTTTAGCCCGTGCCATCGTGGTGGGACGAACCTATGCCAACAAGAACGACACGGTAGAATGGAAAAGAACCTGGAAAACTATTGGACCGAGCCAAACAACGAAACGAAGCAGAACTCCTGTTACAACAAGCCGGACTATCCAAAGACACACCCTGTGGCATTCCTGAGATGCAAAAATTGCAAGATGCCCTAGCTCCACGCTACACCTTGAAAGTGCACCCTCAAGAAATGCGTGGGTCTCTGTTGTTTCGAGGCCAAGATTTTAAGGACGGAAAATACATTCATGTCTATCATCACGATGAACATTTCGATACCATTACCAGTATCACCGGATTCCTGGGATACGCTTATCATTGTGAGAAATATGACTATGGTTATAACAATCGAGAGCAACACAAACATTGTGGATGGAAATGCCCAGGATCTTTAGCCTCTCCACCCTGTCTGAGCGAAGAACCAGTGCCTTGTTCAACTTGTCTGCGCACGTTTGTCAGTCCTACCTGTTACCAACAACATTTGAAAACACAAGGTTCACAGAAGAAATGTGCTTGTCAACTGCTGAGAATGTGCCCTACCTGTGGACAAGGCATACGTACCAATAGTACCAAGGCACACGTATGTCGAGGAAAGAAAAAATGTCACATTTGTCACCACATCGTGGACTTGGAACACGAATGCTACGTGCAAAAATACCAACCCCCACCAGAGAAAGAGGACGGTCACAAGAAGAAAGGCAATTTCATCTTTTTCGATTTCGAATGCATGCAAGAGACTGGCATTCACATTCCTAATTTCTGCGTGGCTCATCGAGCGTGCGAGAAGTGCATTCAAGAACCTATCTTCAGTCATTGCCCTCACTGCAGCAAGATTCCTGGAGGGCGTGAAAAAATCTTTCGGGGACCGAACACGTTAGCTGATTTTGCCAAATGGGTCTTAGACCCCATCGACAAGACGTGGAGCCAAGAGGACATCGAACGTTACGGAGATTGTCATCGTCATGCCACGGTGATGGCTCACAATTTCTCCGGATACGATGGACAGTTTCTTTTGAGATACTATACGGAACAAGGCACCGAGCGTCCTAAAGTGACTTTGAACGGAGCCAAAATCATTTTCATGCAAGTGGGACAAGTACAGTTTAAAGATTCGATGAGCTATTTGGCCATGCCTTTGAGCCGAATGCCTAAAACGTTTGGAATGTCAGAAATGGCTAAAGGGTACTTTCCACACTTTTTCAATACGGAAGCCAATCAACACGCCGTTCTACCCCATTTGCCTGAGGCTCACTATTGCGACCCCGACAACATGCGTACCGAACAACGAGAAGCTTTCTACGCTTGGTACCAGGCTCACGCCTCGGACCCTTTCGACTTTCAGGAAGAAATGCTAAAGTATTGTCGTTCCGACGTGGACTTTTTACGACGTTGCTGTGGAAAATTTCGAGAACTGTTCATGGAACACGGAGGGGTCGATCCTTTGAAAGAAGCTTGCACCATTGCCAAAGCGTGTTACTTAGTGTACCGCCAACGATTCATGCCTGAAAACACCGTGGCTGTCATCAGTCCTCAAACGACCCACTTTGTCAAACGTCAATACTCGGTCAAAGCCCTACGCTGGTTACATTACTTGTGCGACAAGGAAGACAAATGGATTCAGCATGCCCGCAACGGAGGAGGCGAAAAGACCATCGGAACGTATTCGGTCGATGGCTGGGACTTAGAAAACCCCAAGATCGTGTACGAGTTTAACGGTTGCTTATTTCACGGATGTCCGGTCTGTTACCCTGACCGTGACACTAAAAATCAGTTTTTACAACGAACCATGGAAGACTTGTACCAGGACACTTGTCAGCGGCGCCTAAAGTTAGAACAGCAAGGATACCAAGTGGTGGAAATGTGGGAACACGAGTACGATCACCGTATGAAAACCGATCCCGAGCTTAAACGCCTCGTGGAAAGTTACCAGTTCATGGACCCGTTGAACCCGAGGGATAGTTTGTACGGAGGAAGGACCAATGCCACCTGTTTGCTGTACCAAGCCGACGAAGAGAAAGGAGAAGAAATCAAATACTTGGACGTGTGTTCGCTGTATCCCTACGTGTGCAAATATTGTCGCTTTCCCGTAGGGCACCCGCAATTGCTGACGGAACACATCGACCTGAAAAACATTCGACAATACGAAGGCTTGATCAAGTGCAAAGTTTTGCCTCCCACGAACCTATACCATCCCGTCTTACCTCACCATTGTCAAGGCAAACTGATGTTTCCCTTGTGCCGTACTTGTGCCGAAACGTGCAACCAGGACCAACCTTGCCATCACAGCCAGGAAGAACGTGCCTTGACGGGAACCTGGGTCAGCGTGGAATTGTTCAAAGCTCTGGACATGGGATACCAACTGTTAGAAGTGTACGAAATTTGCCACTTTCCCAAGACACAACAGTACCACAAGGGTGACCCTACTCAGAAAGGCATTTTCGCCGACTACGTGGATGCCTTTTTGAAACTGAAACAAGAAGCCAGCGGCTATCCTTCCTGGTGTCACACTCCCGAAGACCAAATACAATTCAAAGAGAAATACTACGAACAAGAAGGCATCTCTTTAGACCACATCGAAAAAAACGAAGGCAGGCGATCGTTTGCCAAAGTGATGTTAAATTGCTTGTGGGGTAAAATGGCACAACGACCGTGTTTACCCAAGACGGAATATTTGACAGAACCTTCCCGATACTTCCAGATGATTCACGACAAAACCAAATACATGAAACACGTGGACGTCGTTCGAGAGGATTTGATCTTGGTCAATTACGAAGAAGATCTGGACTTTGTACAAGACGACCCTTTTGGAAATGTCATCATTGCGGCTTACGTGACAGCTCATGCTCGCTTAAAATTGTACGAAGCTTTAGAACTGTTAGATGAACGCGTCCTGTACTTTGACACGGACAGTTGCATTTACATCCATTACCCGAGTCAACATCACCCTGACATCGAAGGAGACCGTTTAGGAGCCTGGACAGACGAGCATCCCGACGACAAGATTCTAAGTTTCGTCAGTGGCGGCCCCAAAAATTACGGCTACGAATACCTGGACAAACAAGGAGAAGTGCACACGACGTGCAAAGTGAAAGGACTGACTCTGAATCATCGTACCAGTCGAGTGGTCAACTTTGGGGTATTGAAAGAAGCCTTGCAATCTGGAGAGGATGGAAACTTTAAAGTGACCACCTATCAACCGAACAAGATTGTACGTTTACTTACTCACCACATCGTCAGTCGACCCTTGGAAAAAGTCTATCAAATTGTATACCAGAAGCGAGTGCGACTTCCCAATCACTTCACCTTACCGTACGGTCACGTCGGTATTGGTCTGTATATGAAAAGGAACCCTAGGCAAGATCGATAGTTCATTGTTCATTGAAGTAACTTACCATGTCGCTGACGAAGAAGAAACCAGATTGGTTAGGAGTCAAATGTTGGACATCACCGAGACCAGGGTTTTGAGGCTTGGACACAAGAGGTGGCCCAGTATGCACGAGAGTTATTCAAGGAAAAAAGTTACTTTTCAACCCGTGTTAGTGACGGTGCCAGAAGAACCCGTCACCCAGGACGGGACTGTCGTGGACAGGCCTGAAAGACCCTTTCGGGAGGACACTTGTGTGACCTTACCCCCTACTATAGAACTGGTTAGAAATTTACCCAAAACATGTGGTTGTTGTACAGACACTTGTGTTTATTCCACGTTCATGGTTATCATGTGCCTTTTATTCTTGTACTTAAGCCTTTGGCTTTTATGTATTTTTGTCTTTCGTATTCATGTTTGAAAAAAAAAACATTCAATAAACGTGTTCTGAAAAAGTATATAAACTCTTGTCTTGTATGTTTTTTCGTGTCACAAGTGACATTTCTCACACCATGACTACCTCTGCTGTCTCTGCTCCCTCTTCCTCTACTGTCAAAGTCATCGACGAACACTTAGATCGTGCCAGTTGGGAGGCTTTGTATCTTCGCCATCCCTTTAACATGCTCAATGCTGGACCTGGCGGTTCAGGCAAAACCGAATTCGTCAAACGTTTGATCGAACATAAACATCATTTGATCGATCGGCCCCCTCAACGGATCGTGTGGTGTTACAAAGAGTGGCAATCGGCGTACAACCTCTTGCGAGAAAGTCAAGGCGATTCCATCGTGTTTGTGGAAGGCATTCCTAAAGAAGACGACGGCATCGTCTCTGACTCTCGTCAAACCCATTTGGTCATTTTCGACGACATGTTAGGAGAAGACGAAGAAGAAATTAAACTGTGGTTCACGCGCAAAGGGCATCACCGTAATGCCAGTGTCGTTTACATCACCCAAAATTTGTTTCAACAAAGTAAAGCCCATCGCACCATCAGTCTCAATGCGCATTACGTGGTCTTGTTTAAAAGCCCTCGAGATAAATCGCAAGTGCAAGTCTTAGCCAAACAGTTGGGAACGCCTTGGCTGACTCAGGCGTACGACGATGCCACTCAAACGCCACACGCCTATTTACTCGTCGGTTTGAAACCTACGACTCCCGAGGATTTGCGATTTCGTACCCACTTGTTTCACCACTGGTGCCAAGACGGAGGGCCTGTCCTGTACACGTCTCCGTCCTCGACTTCATTTCACTCCCCATAAAAAAATCTATAAAAACCTCAGACCCTTTTTCGTCTGTCTCACTCTCAGTGCGAACATGACGTCCCTTCAGTCGCATCTTCCCGTCAAATTGATTTGTGCCTTGTATGGCATCAGTCGAGAAAAAGATCCACAAACACGAGCTCGTGTCTTAGAAGCTAGTCTCAAAGAAGTCTTACGATGGTTCACGGTGACGGCACGTCAATTACTCCAAGGAATCATTCAGATTCCTCATCAAACCAAACGCTTTTTCGATCGAAACAAAGTCGCTTTGGTCCAACTGGCCGATCCCCGCATCGACACTCAAACCAAAAAACAAATCATTTTGAAACCTGGAGGGAGCGGTACTCTAGGAGGGGTCATCATTCGCTCACTCTTAAGATGGGATCCTAATGCCCCCAAAGTTATACCCAAGACAAAAGTCCAACGAAGCCCCAAGAAGAAAAAAACCAGGTCCCCACGGAGAACTTCTCCAGTGGCAGGGCCCTCCTCTGACCACACACCACCACCACCCCGGAAAAAGAAAAGAAGCCCCCAGAAAAAGAAACAGAGAAAAAGTCCCCAGAAAAAGAAAAGTCCACAGAAAACTAGTCGCAAGAGAGGCACTTCGGCCAGGACGCAACCTTACACTCGCAAACCACGATCTGCCACGGCAGTGACTGCGTCTCCGGCATCCTCACGTTTGTCCACTTCTCCGTTGATGACACCAGGAACTGAAGAGTACTTGGAGACGTTGATCACACCAAGAACTTCTCCGTTGATGACCCCCAAAAGAACTTCCCCAGTGGCAGGACCCTCCAATTTAGTGGCAGTGGCTGCTGCTCACAAAGTACCTTCTCCCAAAATCAAAGTTCAAGAAAGATCGGGTATGTTACAAAGTTTACTGGATTTGTCCAAGCAAGAACTGGCTCGATTTAGTCCGTTACGTACCCCTGCACGACGTGTCATGCCTGTCCTCAAACTGATACGACGTAAAGACAATCAGTGGCGACACGTTCCAGTATAAAAAAGGCCTGTGACCAAGTCGGGTATCAGTGTTTTTTTGGTGCTCCTGAAGACTCAAAGATGTCACCCTCCAGAAAACCCCAAGGAAAGAAAAGGAAAGGACTGCCACCACGTTTAGCCAAACATGGGGACATGTTATCTGTCCTGTCCAAAGCTTCTCCACCCCTACGAAAAAAACTCATTCAAACAGCCTCCAAAGAGGTCATCGATACCGTGTGCGAATGTTGTTTGAACGTTTTGAAAGGCACGATCCCTTTGTCCAAACACCAGAAACAATGCTTAGGCAAACATCGTCACGTTCTTCGCCAAATGGTTCAAAAGAAAATTCCCATTCGTCAAAAAAAGATGTTGGTCCAACGTGGAGGTATTTTACCTCTCTTGTTAGGCCCCATACTGAAAGGAGTCTTGGGAACCAAGTTGGGAGGACTGGTGGGAGCAAGATAAAAAGGCCCTCGGAAGTCCCAAGATCTCAGAATCGACCCCAGACAACCCCATGGAAGGACGAAAACTAGCTTTAGTGCCTTACAAACGATGGATGGAATACCATCGGTGGCAAGAACAACGCACCCCGCATTTACCTCCCAATCCCAATTTGAGCGAGATGTCCCAGTTACAACACGAATTGCAGTCCTTGATGGATCGCCAAGATTTGTCCGAAACAGAAAAATCGCAAAAGTACCGTCAACTCTTGCAACGACTGCAACTCTTTCACCAGAAAACTTTAGACGAAACAGCTCTACCCACTCTGAAAGATTTTAAGACCTTGATGAAAAGTCCAGTACCATCACCAGTACCAGTACCAGCACCAGTACCACCAGTACCAGTGACCAAGACAGAAAAAGGAGAAGAAGAAGAGGAAGGGTTTCAAACTCCACCAGAAAAAGTACGCAAGTTAACAACACCACCTACCTCCAGAATTGGATGGATTAAAAAGATGATGGCCACCCCTTCTTCATCACAAGAGAAAAAGAAAGTGAAGACAGAAGTGAAGACAGAAGTGAAACAAGAACCGATATCCCCCGCTCAGACATCCTTCTCTTCGACACCTATTGCCGGCCGCACACGCAAAGCATTGCAATCCAAGAAAGTACCCCAAGAGAAAAAGAGTAGCATCCTCCAAGAGTGGGTGTCTTATTAACACACCAACCAACACAAAAAATGGAAAAAGTCTTAGCCAGCATTTACTACGATCCCTCCCATCCTGCAGGTTACGCAGGAGTTCAAAAATTGTATCGTGCTGCCAAAACTCGACTGAAAAGTCTCCGTTTACCTCAAGTGCAACGATGGTTACAAGAACAAGCTACCTACACGTTACACAAACCCATTCGACGCAAGTTTGCCAGAAGTCGCACCCGAGTGGAAGGCATCGATCATCAATGGCAAGCCGATTTAGCCGATGTCTCTCATTTGGCCAGCTACAATCGTGGCTACAAATATTTGTTTTGTGTCATCGACGTCTTTTCCAAATTTGCCTGGGTCGTGCCCTTGACTTCCAAATCGAGCAGCGAGTTAGTGCGAGCCCTGCAACGGGTGTTGAAACAAAGCGGTCGTCACCCTCTTCGATGGCAAACGGACAAAGGCACCGAATTTCTGAACCAAGCTTTCCAAAAGGAATTAAAGAAACGTGACATTCATTTTTTTACCATCGAGAATCCCGAAACCAAAGCCAGCATCGTGGAACGTTTTCAACGCACTTTGAAAGAACGCATGTGGAAATATTTTACGCATCACCACACCCGGAAGTACATCGACATCTTACCGCACCTGGTGCAAGCGTACAACCAATCTTACCATCGAAGCATCGGACGTGCCCCGCAAGAAGTGACTCCCGAGAACGAAGTGTTGGTGTTTGAGCGCCTGTTTGGTTCGTCCCCGACGAGGGCTGTCCCCAAGAAAAGTGGAGTTTTGGCCGTAGGAGATTGGGTGCGCATTGGCAAAACCAAACGCACTTTTGACAAAGGTTACTTACCTAACTGGACGACCGAATTGTTTCGCGTCACTGGACGAGTGCATGGCCGTCATCCTGCCGTCTATAAATTGGAAGACATGAATGGAGAAGTGCTCAAAGGAACGTTTTATTTGCCCGAGTTACAACGTGTCGCCAAAAAAGAAGACGACGTGTACGACATCGAAAGCATTCTCGAACGCAGAACCCGTAAAGTGGGCAAACCACGTGTCAAAGAAGTCAAAGTACGTTGGAAAGGATATCCACCCAGTTTTGATTCTTGGATCGACGCTTCGCAAGTCATCGACTATAAAAAGAAGTGACCATCATGCCTTTTCAGACAGACGCAGCTACGTCGACCACTCCTCCTTCACCTAGTTCTTCTGTGCAAGATTTACAAAAACAACCCTTGTGGGCGTGGTGTGGAGAACGTGTGCCTAAAACGCAAATCGTTTTTTTCTGCCAAATCTTCGTGGTGTATTGTGTCATCGGGGCAGCCATCGCCAATTTGAGTTTGCAACAAGGAGACAAACAATTGTGGACCATTTTATTGAGCAGTTGCATCGGTTACCTGCTTCCTAATCCCTCCCTGAAATTCTCCTCGAACGGGAACCACGGAAACCTTATGTCCAGTGCCAGTGCCAGTCACCACTCCAACAACAACAACAACAACCAGAACCCCATTTTGGATGGAGACATGCCTCTGACGTCCACTAACCCCTCGGACAGCCACAGAACTCTGGAATTATGAGTCACCAAAACCAATTTTACTTAACCTTACCAGGTGACAGTTCCATGGAGGTGTTCCCCACAACACGTTGTGCTGTTACACGGCCAAATTACCTCAGGCCATCCCCTTAGATCACGAAGCCCATTGGGAAGTGGCTTTAGTAGAAATCATTCACCCGACCCAAGTCCTCAATATCCTTCCCAATCAAAATTTTTTTGATGTGGAAGTTCATGACGAGCAAATGCAACAGTGGATGGATAGCAATGTCAAATATGACAAGAAAACCCGTACGCAAAAGTACACCACCTATCACTTGTTTATTCCCCCAGGCTATTAATTTAGTGGTCAACATTTGGTCAGCACCATAGCCACCAGGTTTAATGGCGTGTTTCTGAAAGCTTTGGAGCATAACAACAAAAGTGTCACCATGGAGTACCACAAAGCAGCTCGTCGCTTCTCGATGAAATTTGAACGGAGTAAAATCATGTCCATTTTATTTTGTCCTGAATTGTTTGACATGTTGGGCGGAGACATGAACATGAGAATGGCCATGCTCAAGAAAAACGAATTACCCATCGTTTACGACAACGAGTCGTTTAGCAAGTTATTTCGTACCCCAGTAGAACTGAATCAAGGACTGAATTTGATGTTCGTGTATTCCGATGTGGTGGAGTACAACGTGGTGGGACACACCTCCGTACCGTTACTACGTGTCATTCCTTTCAAAGTGGATTCTGCCACGAACGCTGACGAGGAAGGTGGAAACACTTACCACGTCCACCGCGAATTTGTACATCCTCACTATTTGCCTGTCAGCAAGTCGTATTTGGACACGGTCAACATTACTATAAAAGGAGATTTGGGACAAAATATTCCATTCACCAAAGGGAAAGTCACGGTGAAACTCCATTTTCGAAAACGGTTTTCTTACGACTCTTAAGTCATGTATCCAGTGTACCGAGGGGTTGCTCGACAGCGAGGACACGGTTTAGGAGATATGTTAAAATCGGCCTTTCGTTCGGTGGCCTCGGTGTTGAAACGGATGGTGACACGCGGATTGCACGCCTTGAAAGATGCGGCACTGACGCAAGGCAAAGAATTTCTCCAAAATGTCATCATCGACAAACAAAACCCTAAAGAAGCCTTCATGAGGGCAGGCAAAAATGTCTTGCTGCAAACGGGCAAAGACATTTTGGGTCGCCGAGAAACACCTATAAATGCCCTACACGCTACCGAGTCAGGCATTCAGCAAGGACAAGGCAGAAAGAGACGACGCAGAAAACACCCTTTCACCAGACTTCAAGCTAGAAAGGCCAAGAAAAGAAGAACCGTTCGAGACTTAGACGTTTGCGATTATTGAGAAAGAACAAAAAATGATGCACCGAGAGTCTTGCGCTTGTTCCAAGTCGGAACTGGATCTGTTTGCCATGCCCCCCACCATGATGACGATGCAAGAATCCCAGTGGGTGGAATTTCACCCCGTCTCCTCACTGACCGATTCCGCTCCCATCGAGTTTGAAATCAAAGGACAGCCCGAAGATTACATCGATCTGAATAGCAGTTACTTGTACCTGAAAGTCAAAATTCTAGATAAGACTGGAGGTCATATAGACGATGTAGCAGTAGCTCCCGTCAACAATTTCATGCATTCCTTGTTCAGTGGAGTGGACTTGTACTTGAATAACAAATTGGTTAGTAGCAGCATGGATACTTACCCTTATCGTGCCTACCTGGAAAATCTCTTGACGTACGGAATAGATGCCAAGAACACTCATCTCAATGCCTGTGTGGTATGGGAAGCTGACGAACCTACCAAGTTTGAAATATTGGAAACTGATGAAAAGAAAGACAACAATGATGGATTTGTAGAACGAAGAAAGAGAATCACGGGAGCCGACACAAGTTTAGAACTGATGGATCGTTTGCATTTGGACATGTGGTTGCAAGAAAAGTATTTGCTGAACGGGGTGGATGTCCGCCTGAGACTGAATCGTAGCAGTGCCGCTTTCCATTTGATGGCTGATAGTGACGGTTACAAAACCAAAATCCTAGAAGCCAGACTCTACGTACGCCGTGTGGAAGTGTTACCTAAAGTGGGAAACGACATCAGTCAGACGTTGAGCAGAACGACTGCCAAGTATCCCATACGACGCGTGGAAGTGAAAACCTTCACCATTCCCAAGGGACAGCGATCCATGATCGAAGATCATCTGTTCCAAGGACAGTTACCCAAACGTTTGATCGTTGGTATCGTCGAGAATACAGCCTTCAACGGTGCTGTAGAAAAAAATCCTTTCTACTTTCAACACTTTGGCGTGTCCAAAATCGAAGTCAGTCGCGATGGCAAGACCTTGTGTACCCGACCTTTCGAACCTGACTTTACCAAGAAGAATTTCTTGAGATCGTACTTGTCCCTGTACGAAGCCACCGGACAGTTAGGAACTAATACCAGTCACGGTATTACGTACGAGGATTATGCAGGAGGCTACGCTTTGTGGGCTTTCGATTTCACCCCAGACCAAGGCAGCGACGAGGGACATTTCCACCCTATAAAATCCGGCCAGATTCGTGTGGAAATTCAGTTTAAAGACCGAGACCCTGATGAAACGGTGAACGTCATCCTGTATGCAGAATTCGATAATACTATAGAAATCAACAGTTTGAGAGAAGGCATCCTAGATTACTAGAAACCATGGAAGACTGTTATCCCTCTTTACCTAGTGGAGAAACTTTTAGTGTTGGATTATTGTTAAAAATGTTAGAGTTGTTGTTGTTTAGTGTTAAGTGATTTTTGAATAAAAAATGTTGTGTTTTGAAAAAAATTGTTTGATGTTATATTGTTGGATTATTGTTAAAAATGTTAGAGTTGTTGTTTAGTGTTAAGTGATTTTTGAATAAAAAATGTTGTGTTTTGAAAAAAATGCCTTTGTCTTTTGTTTAGCTATAAGAATGTTGGATTGATGCTCTTTCATTTCTTACTATCCCTCTCATGACACTCACTAAACGTTGCGACTCAAAAACCGTGTGGGGGATGTTTTCCTTCACGTCCGCGCTTTGACTTTAAGAACCGGGTTGTTTCCAGTCTAACCATCCATTGTCGACTCATCCTCCTAAGAAGATGTGCTCCAAACTAGCTAAACTCAACGAAGCCTACGTGAATTTGCATAGGGTCAGACACAGTCTGATACCGAAGCCAGAAGAAATAGAGAATGTGAGAATGTTAAAAATCACTGAAGACCTGATAGAAGAGCTCTTCAGAGAAGAAATGAACAGGGAAAAAGAAGAATGGACAGAGAAGTACAGACTTCAGAGACAGCAGCAACAACAACAACAAGAGCAGCAGCAGCAACCTGAAGCTGACAGAGGCTTTGTCGATTGTCGTATCGACACCAAAGAGTTCTTCTTCTCTTTCCGAAGAAGCAGACCTATCGCCAGAAAGTCTATCCTCAGAGGACATCGCATTCTTAGAAACTAAAAAGAATGCCATAGCAAACAAAAAAACAGCCCTTTTCAGGGCTACCCAATACTCTAGAAAAGAAATAACAATCGATTTGCCAATGTGTGTAGGTAGAGTAGTGTGAAAATAAACACTAACTCTTTTTTAAAAAAATGTGAGGGTATGTGTTTGTGTGTTTGTGTTTGTAAGTGGTTAAGTACGTTGGTATGGATAGTAGATTAAAATGATGTCTTTTTTGGTGTTTGAGGTGCATATTTGGAGTTAGATTGGATTGCTTTGCGTATGTGGATAGTCTATTGAAGTGATTTATATAAAATTTTAAAATAGTGATGGGTAGCATAAAAAAGTGAGTGACTGTTTCTTTTAGGTCGGAGCGTTGTTTTATGGTCATGATCTAGGTAAGATCAATTTTATGTTTTTAGGGGATGTTTTCGTTCACGTCCGCGCTTTCACTATAAATTGAAACTCGTTCGGCAGTACAGCTACCCTTGTTGATTGATCAACACCAAAAATGAACACGAGACTGAAGAAACTGTTGGAACTTCATGTGCATCTGGAATATGCCAGGCGCATATTAAATGAACTGGCCGCGGAAGCCATTGTGGAGGAGGGAAGGATAAGAGAGGAGGAGGAAAGAAGAAACAAAGAAGAGGAGGAGAGAAGATATAAAGAAGAAGAGGAAAGAAGATACAAAGAGGAGGAGAGAAGATACAAAGAAGAGGAGGAGGAGGAGGAGGAGGAAAAGGAGAGAAGAAGAAGAAATTTCAGAATCCCAGAGAGCGAAAATTGGGATTCTGAAGCGACATATCCTGCCTCTGCTCTCTCCCCCCAAAAGGTAAAAAGTAACTGGGGGATAAGATGTGTATGCGGCGCCAGGCCTGGAAGGTGCCACCATTAACCAGGTGTCCATGAAGTTCCAAACAAAAAAACAGCCCTTTTCAGGGCTACCCAATACTCTAGAAAAGAAATAACCATCGATTTGCCAATGTGTAGGTAGAGTAGTGTGAATATAAACACTAACTCTTTTTTAAGATAGTGTGAGGGTATGTGTTTGTGTGTTGGTGCTTGTAAGAGCTAAGGTATGTTTGTGTGAATAGTAGATTATGGGTTTCTTTATTGTTTCTTAGCGTAGGTGAAGAGTATAGTTAGGGTTCTGTAAGCGCTCACGTACGATTGTGTGGATAGTAGATTATGGATTTTGTTTATTGTTTCTTAGCGTATGTGGAGAGTATAGTTAGGGTTTTGTAAGCGCTCACGTACGATTGTGTGGATAGTAGATTATGGATTTTGTTTATTGTTTCTTAGCGTATGTGGAGAGTATAGTTAGGGTTTTGTAAGCGCTCACGTAAGATTGTGTGGATAGTAGATTATGGATTTTGTTAATTGTTTCTTAGCGTATGTGAAGAGTATAGTTAGGGTTCTGTAAGCGCTCACGTACGATTGTGTGGATAGTAGATTATGGATTTTGTTAATTGTTTCTTAGCGTATGTGGAGAGTATAGTTTGGGTTTTATTATATGAAATGAAAAAGTAGGGGATGTTTTCCTTCACGTCCGCGCTTTTCGTATAAGAACTCACAGTATTCGTCGTTCAAACCATTCTACAAAGAATAATCTAGACAAGATGACGCAAGTGACTGATTTATTTAATCAATTGAGGCATATCTATTTCTGGATAATAGATGCAGAATATGCTATAGAAAGGATACAAAAGGAATGGGAGTATGAAGATAAAGAACACTTGGTAACCAGTCAAGTCGAACGTATAAAGGCCGCCAGACATATAATAGAAGGAATGATAGAAGATGAAGTCAACAAATCAAGAGGATTTATTGACCCACCTTATGTAAGAGTGGGGAGTTTGAAGGAAGCACTGGATTATGTCATCCAAGTCCGGTGCTTCCTAGAACATATAGTGTATTGGACGGAGTTGTCATATATGAAGAGGGGACTGAACAGGTTGAAAAAAGGAGAAGAAATAATGAAACAAGTGATGACCCAAGAAGTAGAAAACATAAAGGAAAGGTGGACTAAAGAAAGAAAGGAAGAACAGAATAAGAAGAAGAAATTAGAATTCGACCAACTGAATAACAACTGGATGAAAATACAGGCCAAGTTCCGAGCCATGGGTCACCCGGACTGGATACCAGAAACAGAAAAGAAAAAGAAGAAAGGAATGATGGACAAAATAAGAGGATGGTGGAAAAAGTTAAGAAGTTAAAAGAAGAAGAAGAAGAAAAAACCCAAAGGCCCTTTCCCGGGCCAGCCATATTTCTCGAAAAGAGATAGCCTTTCAATTGCCTACCCCTTCTTTTTAAATTTAAATTTAAATTTAAATTTAAAAAAATAAAAAAAAAGATCCCATATTCAGTTCCCCTTGTCCCTAGACAGACCCAAACTCTATTCCCCATGTTCAATTCCCCTTGTCCCTAGAGTGACCCACGATTTTTCTCCATGTTCAATTCCCCTTGTCGCCAGAGTGACCCACGATTTTTCTCTATGTTAAATTTCCCTTGTCGCCAGAGTGACCCACGATTTTTCTCCATGTTAAATTTCCATTGTCGCTAGAGTGACCCAGGGGTCTCTGTAATGCTAATTCCCATTGTCGCTAGGGTGACCCCATTTACTACTGACTGATACTGAGTCTAACTGGTATTGCCCAGAACTTGTTTAACGATGTATCTTTGGAGAATCTCAGGAATTCCCTAAAAGCCGTGCGAATGGCCACGTGAGGATATGTATCATCGAAGTCCACGCTGAATGCGTGATATCATTTTGGACGACATTTAGAACCATTCGTGGTGTATCATCATGAACCAAAGGATGCAATTGAATTGATCGAGTTCGCGTAGGTCGATGAAAAGACGACGAGTATCGTGTCTGTAGCGGAGGAACCCTATACAAAGGAGGAGATGCGTTGAAGTGACACTGATTCCCTTGGATACCACTCGTAGCGTCCATGAGTGTTCGTGGCATATCTTGTCCAATTCCTCAGCAGAGAATATGAGTTTTGAGTTTGTAGATGCTGTTATGGCATTTGCCAGAGAATGATAATGATCGGCAGCTCTGTTAACACGCATACTATTCTGAAAACAGACTCATGAGCATGTCCTGTGGGATTCTGGTAGGGAGACAATACACCATCTTCCGCCTGTTGAAAGATCACCTTAGATACTATATCCATCACGGAACCACAGCCACGACGTTGCCAACCAACAGACGTTTGCCTTTAAAAGACTTCCAATCATGTGTACATAGTATGGAATTGGCAACCCTAGATAACACAATATCTCAATAGACTGCTGGGGTATCCAATTGAAAAACTGATGTGTGGGTTTGTAGCACGACTGATTACGAGGGAAGGATTCTTAGCGACAAAGCAGAGTTGTTTCACGAGTGGGTCTTCTAAATTTTAATAATATAATATAAGCAGCCCAGAAACTCTGTAACTCTGTCAGGATGTGAAAGTAATTTGACAGTAGATTCTTCCTTTATAGTCAATTATTAACTGATACAGGAACTTGGGACAAACAGTTGCTGTGGAGGGAGAAGAAGACAGACCTCCCTCCGATGGCAACTGGCTGAAAAAGTCTTCAGTCGAAGCCTGTAAGAATGAGTCTTCACGCATAAATTTTTATCAAATAGCGACGAAGGGAATTCCGAATACGTTTCGTTGTCTTTGCATAAAGGCGTTGAAGCCGAAGTCTCTTTTGCTAACTGTGAGGTAGCTGGCGACGAATATTCAGGAAGAGAGCTCACTAACTCGTCAAAACGTCCTTAGTTAGATACGGTGACTTTCACGCTGTATTTAAGTACAAACTCTCTTTGAGTGGTAAAGTCTCGATAACAAAGTGAAGCCACATCTACTGGATACTAAGGCCCTGAGCTTGGCATCGCAGGCATGCCGTGCCTAACGACAATCTGCGGATTATACTCATCCATGAGAGTGTCTGTATAAACTGTGGGCATCAAACTGGGCACAACATATTCTTTTTTCTGGTGGTTGATACTGTTTGATAGATTGTGGCTGTGGCCCATTACGATCAGAGGTATATAGCAGAGTACGGACATTATAGAGCAAGACCATCTTGATTAGAGTGACATTTTCCAGTCTTTGAGACTGGGAGGGAGTACGTCATATCGATTCACGTAGCCGATCCTTAAACTGAGAATGATTTTTAGCTTTCTATCTCGCTCCAAGCAAGTGCCGAACCCTAATATGCAAACTGATGTAGTTCTCGTCTCTCAAGATGGGCTTCTATGCTTTTCCCTTTGGTACCCCCAGTACTGCTGCCTATCGACTTCTGTCCATAATAGGCAGGTCCAACGTGTATTCGTAGAGTGACAACCGGATTAAGCTACGCATGTAGAGTGGTTGTCAGCCTGGTCTTGCCTATGGTCTCAATCTGCAGGACAAATAGAGTAGACAATATATAATATATAAAGATGTATAGCGGCACGGGTATTACTTTATGTATTTCAGAGTGTGAGTGCAAAGCTAGACACTGTGAAAATTGCATGTAATAGAGCGCACATGGCTGTCCAAACAGGTAGAGAATTGGTGCGTCACTATTGCTGAAATACAGCTATAGCAGTGTGAAGGGACGCAATCGCGACCCATGCAGGTACGTGCCAAGGGCAACTAAGTATTCGTGGACGGCAAAGTGAAGACACTTAAAAACCAGAAATTTGGTTTTCGTAAAAAGAAAGAATATAAGTGTTCGAAACTTTAAGCATACTTTCTTTCAAAGAGAACGCTCCCCCCACCCCCAACCCACCCCAACTTGATTTAAGGTTGAAGAGTTCCATGCTTGTATGTGGATTGTCAGGTCTCTCTGTATGCAGAGAGCGTTCTACTCGGCACAAACAGAAGTAGTAACTGAAGAATTCAAGGGATATGGCTCCAATAATTGTATCAAAGGGAAATCAGTCTATCTAATTGCCACCTAGTTTTATTCTGGATTGGCTTGATTTTCAAGATCAGAATAGCTCGCTTAAGGTATTTTGATCGGATAACGTATCAGGAGAAAAATAAACATATGCGAAAAAAGAAATTCACTCCAACTAACAATCATAGCTAAAAAAATTGTATTGAAAAGATCATCATTATGTAAAGTAAAGACTTGCGATCGCAATTGTAATATTAAAATCTATATTCGCAATCATACATTCCAGATGAGAGTCGCAATTTCTTCAACATGCATTCGTTTTTAGATTTCCAGTAAATAGATACAAAGTTCCTAGACTTTTTAAATACAAATGTACCTAGGTAGCTTAGTTCTGTACATGGCACACTCGTCATAATTTGTTTTCTTGTATGAATCGTTATTTCCCTTTTTATTTTGCCACATTTGTGTACAGTTTTCATATTGGTATCATTGTAACTATAAGAATTATAACAAAAACACTTGCACTAATATTGCGTACAAAATGCAGCTAAATACACTAATTTTAATAATCATGCGCAGAGTGCTCTTTTAATAAGTTGTGTTTATGTACTTGCGTGTGTTATAAAAAAGTTGAGTTCCATCATTCCACAATCCATATTACCCTATACTTCATTTCTTGATAGGTTTAAGGAACTCTTGTTCAAAATGGTAAATTTCCAATCCGTTCTCCGTGAGAAGCAAATCAAATTTATCACAGAAGGAAATATTTTAAATTACAAGAACTAATGTGTTCTTCGAGGGCAGAGAAATTATTCTGTCAGAGAAGAGCGAAATATTTCAAGGGAAATTACTCTTTAGTGCATACATCTAGGTGTTATTTCATAATGACAAATGAAGATGACATCCTACGATTTGATATTTCGCACTAGTGTCATTTACATGACCGAATGTATCGACAAGTTGTGGAATGTAAAAGCATTTCTTTACCTGTGAACAAATACTATTTATTTATGTGGGCTGATATGATAAACTCATTGCAACGTTTTTTTTTTATCTTCTTCTATTTCATTAAAATATTATATTTAACACAAAGTTATGTGATATTCATATTTGAACATTTCAACTTGTTTGTCCTACGAATATACTGCATATCCTCAATACACGTCGATCGTCCCTGTAGGGAGGAACCAGTACTGTGTTCAAATCATTAGATTTCATTGTTACGACAACGTTACGTGAACAAGATGCTATCTTTTCTTATGGATATATTACCCTATCAGTTTCTTTTGTACATGTGGAGTCTCATTGTCGATAATATTATTTGATGCTAGATTCGTTACAAAAATTGGTCAAGGGGCATTGAAATAGAAATATGAAGACACAATTCCTTCTGCGTTTAATACGAGCATGTTTTATTACTGAGCTCGGGTACTATGGTAATATACAACCTTTTAAAATAATAGGATTCTTCTGTGAAGGAATATCTATTATGCTATTCAAACAAATGTTTATTAGAACTTCAATATGGTGACAAGCTTTTCTGTCTTGGCATTCATTCCTCAAAAGTAATTTAAGATTTACATAAATTATGGTTATGGGTATAAACTGACCTGAATAGCAAGGATAAAATGAATAAATCTTGTAACACATATATATCTTTGTGTGTGTGTGTGTGTGTGTGTGTGTGTGTTGGGGTGGGTGGGTGGGTGGGTGTGTGTTTACACTTGCCTATACTGAGAGGTTCCGAATTCCAGTGGATGTCGAAGTCATTAGTGGTCTCTTCCGTTAGTTTTTGAAAATGACTTACATCTGAAGATATATATATATATATATATATATATATATATATATATATATATATATATATATATATATATATATATATAACTATTTTGAGCTCATGTATATCAATATTATCCTGGTACTTCTGAATCTGTCACACTTTTCAAATAAAATCCAATGTAAATACGATGTTTGAATTTAATTTGTTTCGTCGAACCAACACTTCTGCCAGACAGAAAATACAAAACTTACTAAATATGAATTGTTATTTTGAGAATTCTCTCTTATGTCATTTGTTTAAAACTTCACAGGTGCACAATAATGGTTATTTGTCAAATTACTTTATCTGGTAGTATCATATAGATTGATTACTCTTTGAATCATACACTCGTTTTCCAGTTACTTTTGTCAATCTTTCCATTGGAAGAAATCATGGTAAAAGCAGAGGTGAGTTTAACAGTATAGAATAGATATCGAACTCGAGGAAAATATGCAGACTAAACTAAAATCGAAATCTCTTTTACAACAATTGATTCTTTTTCTCTCCAAATATAAACCAAGCTTACAATTGTAGGTCAAAAGTAACTCGGGTTCTTCGTCTTCGTATATATCTACCGCTGATACTAAATTAACAGACTGAAATAAAAAATAAACAACAGAAATACATTGATAAATATATAGCTCGTATAAAGACTGTGCCATACGTATTAGCCTATTATCTAACTAATCTAATTAGTTGTCGTACATCTCATTTTCTAAAGTGATAGATGATAATTACACGTGTTTGCCTTGTCTTTGTACTAATCTTTTGGGCTGGTTAAAAATGCAGCGCGACGCAGAAAACAAGAAATAATTATTTCATAATATACAAATGGGATTAGCTCTGTATTCATGGGCCCATTTTAAGACCGTTGACATTAAAAAATATATAGCTATATTTTAATTCTTCAGCATGGTTATTATTTCTGTAACTATTTTGCAAATTATAATAACTGAACTTCCTGTGTTACATAATTCACATAGTCATCGCGCTTGAAAATCGATTACACACTAAGAATGAGCATCGGTTGCTTTGCAGTGTGCCTTTAGTTTGTTGTTTTCATGCCCTCGCAAATTATGGAAAAATATAAATTTCATTGCTTTTAACAAACAAGTAATTGTCGGATATTTTGTTTTAAGAATTGTACGATCCTAAGATTCTAATAGGTTAGATACGTTATCTTACTTCATACATTGGAATTGATATAGTTAGAGACGCAGCTGCTAATGGTCAAGATTGCTTATTTGGTTAATATTTAAATACATTACCTTGATTGTGTCTATATGAAACAACTGCAGTGTATCACCATTCTTTTCATTGATCAGGTCAAACTGATTTTTGTACCCGACACAAATTTGATTATCTCCCTTTGTACAGTCAACGAGAGTCAAAAGCTGTGGCGTTTCAAAGGCCTCCAATTCCTGAATATATATATATATATATATATATATATATATATATATATATATATATATATATATATATATATATATATATATATAACCTGTATCTATTTATTTCTTATATCAAGTTATTTTACAAGACAACGACATGAAATAATCGTTATCAACCCCTTCTTATCCCCCGCAAAACGCAAAAGATCAAACAATTTGGAGAATGCTTTACATACATACATACATACATACATACATACATACATACATACAAACATACATACATACATAGAACTTTCCAGGTCTGTATTCTTATTGCTTATCCTGACAGCATGCTTAACTGTCATTTGAGTCAATTTGTACAAATAAAAAAAAATACGTGGTCCCAGGGAAGATAAGGTTCGGTTAAGGTTTAAAGCTAAACAATAACCAGCTAATCTACTTTACTGAAAATACTAGGACTGCATGCAAAACTCACAGTTAAACTTTATACATTACTTCTAAATTTAATTTTTTGAGAATTTAAATTAATACAGCTATAATAAAAGTATAGCAGTAAGAGGCAAACTATTAATATATTTCAAATATTGTGTACTATTAAATATTTGAGAAGATTAACAATAGTGTAAATGGTATGTACATGTTGTAGGAACTCACCCTGGTCAGGTTGAAACCGTCTGTAGTCTCGAAATCGACTGCAGGATACCAAGCCATCCATTCTGTCGTGTGCTTCCAATGAAAGACTATGAGTTTTCTTCCTACCGCTACCACCATACGGAGGTGGCTTGAACCAGGCCTACTGATGGCATACATATGACAACCTGGAGTGCACAAAAAACTGCTAATTAAAGTGACTAAGAAATGGTACAAAAGATTAAATAAAGCCGTGCCGAACATGCATGAAAATGGATTTCGGTATTGGCCACGAGCTAAACGGTATGCATGTTCAAAATTCTAGGAACACGTTTAATACTGAATACTCCGTTGGCTAATTTACACCAGACAATACATATTTCTGGAAATTTGAGAATGATATGATACTATTCTCTGACATTTTGTATATCTCGAACAAAATTCAATATTTGTTCCCTTAATGTTCTTACCGATGCACAAAGGTTACACTATTAAAGACCTTAAAATGAGTCCATATCTAAAAAGGTCCTATCATTCTTTCAGTTCAAGATTTTTCAAACTTAAACTCTCATTTTGTATAGTTATATATATCTATATCGTGCCACTAATTGTTGTCCACGAGTTAGCGTCCCTGATTTATGTTATGATTCTAAGAAGTAATGAAGATGTTTACCTGAAATTTAGTGTAGTTTTAGTTCAGGAGCTTGAGGTTTCCCTGGGAAATTCTACCGTGTCATTGGTCAAGTCAAACAAGTATATATGGGATTTGATAAGCAATTATTCATTCTTGTTTTATAACTAGCCAATGAAATCTCTTACAGATTTGCTCAGATATGATTCGAGACAAATTATTTATTTAAATTCTTCATTAGAATTAAAGTGTGCTAATTGACCTTAATGAAGACATTCCAGCATTCCGGATTATATGGTTTGTGATTTAATTCAGAAAGCTATTCGATATGAATTTCACTTTGTATTGTAGGCAAATACATTATTTATCGTTATTTTCCAAACATCCTGGTTTTTTTCTGTTACAAATATTTAAACTGTGTGTCTTGTGTGTGTGTGTGTGTGTGTGTGTGTGTGTGTGTGTGTGTGTGTGTGTTGGCATTTATGTATTATTCAAGAACCTTCATAAGGCGTAACAGAACAAGCAAATAAAGAAACTGGGTTAAAATGTTACCCTTAGCTTTCTCCAACCTGCGATCCTTGCAGTCTGCTTTTGTTCTCACTATACTTTCGTAAGCCTCTCCTTCAAAGTCTAACAACTTAAACACATATATCCTACCATCTTTTCCTGCAAGTAAAAATACCGTGTTATTGCTGTCCTAACAGTATAGCAGACGTTTTAATAGCGGCTTCTAGATCTTGCGGTTGCCAAATGTCGGGAACGTTTGCAGATTTTCAACCACCCGCATCGGCTTTCCCGTTTATCTACCTTTCTAAGAAAAGTGTTTATCTGCGGTTATTTAATTTCTAGGAGGTACTTTTCCGAAAACTCTGCAAAATTAAACGGCGTTATAACAATTGCTTATTGTGTAGCATTAATTTTATTTATTTTAATACTGCAAGCCTTATTAAAAATATGTTCAAAATAAGAACAAGGACGACATCGTAAATATGAAATAGTATTATGTAATTTATAAGCTTCTTTCCCCAAATTTTACTTTTGAAAAGTTTTCTTCTTTTTACTACAATCTCTAATAATGTTTCGTATTCTTCAATGTCGACAAAAATTACACATTTAAAAGCAGCTTTTCCTTCTTCTTTACAACATTATAAAGTAATCTCTTCCATAATCTATTACGACAAAAACAATTGATATGATGCTGTGCTATCACCTTTAGCGAACTTTTTACTACATGGCCTAGTTATTTCTCTTCTGTCAATGAAAATACATACAACTAAATATCTTAGGAACAAACATCTCCGTAATTGCCCGAATTATATAGATGTAACTGCTTATAAGTGTAGTGAGTCCAGTTACCTTTATCTGTTCTCAAGATAAGGATGCCGTGAGTCTCCACAACGTTTATTTGCTTGACATTCACCGTTTTGTCGAACAACGTCCTGGAAGGTAATCCATCTGCAATTATAAAAATGAGGCATAATGTATTATTAGTATATGCAAAATTAATATTGGAAATAATCATTTCCAAGAAATTTTTGGGGATTTGTCCTAAATTTTTGTCATATTTTGATGCCCACAGGCACACGATTGGGTTTTATTTTCCTTTCTTTGGATTATAAATTGGTAACGCTTTAGTCACTGTTAAGTGAAATATGCTGTTATGAATGAACTTAATGAACCTCAAAATTGGTAGTTTTGCAGGAGGTGTTTTTGTCTTTGTTATTATTTGCATTATTAAAACAATTATTATTATTATTATCATCGATAGAGAGATTTATTTAAAATTAAATCTCTGATCACACAGAAAAATGTTATTCTTTATCCAAGCATATCAACATTATTGTACCTTCTAACAATATCGTACAGGCTTCATTGCAAATGACCAGCTTGTCGCCTACAAGGAAACAAAGTATTGTACATATATGAAACATAAAGTTAAAAAACTCCATTCTTTGACTATGCTATAATAGCACGCTGAAAATGTGGATAATACAGTGCAAACTTTTCATTTTATGCAAATTTAAATTATTTTTTTAAAGATACAAAAACAAAACAAAACATTTAGATTATCGTAATGTAGATTTGATGAATACTCACAATCATTTAGATTCTACCCAGATGGGATTCTTTTCTTTGTTTTGTTTTTAATTAAATTTTTAATCAAGTAAACTCTTATGAAAATCTATTGTCACAAATAAATAAATAAGTAAACAAACTGGTGAAGCTGGGAACATTAATGATCGAAATATGTCAGTAAATGAGAAAACCAATCAGTGATACTGTTAAGAATGAAGTCAGTAAATGAGTAAGCCAATCATTGATAATGTTAGTAATGAAATAGGTCAGTAAATGAGTATACCAATCAGTGATACTGTTAGTAATGACATAGGTCAGTAAATGAGTCAACCAATCAATGATACTGTTAGTAATGAAATAGGTCAGTAAATAAGTCAACCAATTAATTATACCGTTAGCTATTGAAATAGGTCAGTAAATGGGTTAACCATTAATCAGTGATACTGTTAATAATAAAAAAAGTCTGTAAACGAGTCTACCAATCAGTGATACTGTTAGTAGTGATTAAGGTCAGTAAACGAGTCAAACAATCAGTGATACCATTAGTAATGAACGTCTTAATTTGTCTCCATACCCCAAGAGTCAGCTGCTGATATAGGAGACTGGACATCGGTGTAGCAGAGTTGAGGTTCCCATGGCTAAAACATAACAAGAATGAAGATTGGATAATTTTATATATATGATGATCGCTGTTTGTAAAGTCATGAGATACCTGGCCTTTCGTCCATTGAACACATGAACCACTTAAGAAGTGGTACAGAAGCCGGACTCGCTCACACATGTACATTATTTATTCAGTGGCATCAAAGGACTTCATCAATTGGAATATTAAGTTCATTCATCGATTTAGATCATCCTCTATTCGGCAATATTCATCAATTTTCATTTTCGAAGTTAAACGTAGTATTAAAAGAAATCAACAAAACAAATCACAGAAAATATTCGCTGAATTTGTTGAGATTAATTTCATAAAACATCTGTTAAGGGGTTTTTCGTAAGGTACCATTTTACTTTCCATACTTCAATATCTGACTGATATATCCGCCATTTTCAAGCAATTTCTCACAGTACCCTCCTTTATTCCTACGCTTTATCATCGTTGTATCACAGTATCCTTCAATCAGAAGTATAGTACAGATTGTTACTATTTTCAAGGTATACCATCCATACATTGTAAATTCCATTAGCACCATTTGTGTCTCGGAGGTAAATTTAAACATTTTTATGATGTACCTTGTAGTTGATCGAATAAATTGGTACAAATGCGGGTCATGCCTCTCGCGCGTGCACTTGCATGTGTACTCTGGTGCAGAAGCGAAAAGTTGCATTACCTACATATATTTAGTTTTCAGTCAGCAACAGCAACAATATGAAAATTGTGCAATCACATAGTTTAAGACGTATCCTTATTTGAAATTGTGATAAATCATAGGAGGATTGGGGATTATTGGGGTGGTGGTGGGTGGGGGTGCTTAACAAGCAGGAAAGTGGTTTGTGAGTTTCGAGGGCATGATTTTAACCATCTAACCTCTGCTCCTCATGCCTCTATCTGGCTAACCGGTCAGTCAAGGAGTGACTGTAGCCTACTTTTATTAAGCCTCGTTATGAGCGTTAAAATCCTTGATACAGACATTCACCTGATACAAGTAGTGCGAAGATCTCACGGAGTCACGTGAGATCTGGTCGAAAGAGACAAAATGCATCAGGCCATCGATTCAATTTTTTTTTTTTTGCATGTATGATACATTTCTGTGATAAAAAGTGTTAAATCCACATCAACACAACATTTAGACGAGAAGAACGAGATACACATTAAATGCTAGTGATAATTGTGGTGGATCCAGCCTGTCGATCCACCTTGCTTGAAGTGGTGGTGTTCAGGGGTGTGGTGGGGTCCCTGTGTGTCATTAAGATAACTAACTTTTCTTTCATATTACAGCAAACAATTTAATCAGCGGTATCATTAAGAATCCGAGTACCGGTAACTAGAAGATTTCTGAACGTTATAATAGATAACTCTTAAGCCAATATTGTTGAGGCCTAGAGGTTGATCGATGGAGTGATGTGGACACAATGAGTCAAACATGTTTCGTCAGATCAAGATTTATCTTTGGAATGTTATGGGTAAAATATATTATGAATGGGTTATACAATTTCTTTGATAATGATTCATCACGCACACAATTAGATCTGATTTTTATCGTCATATAATGACTTTAAATTTCTTCGCTATTTACAAGGAAAATTTACACATACACACATACATGCACCCACACACCAACCCAAATGTTGTTAGACTAATTTTAAAATGGGAAGCTTACATTCTATAATTCTTCCCATCACTGTATGACCTGATAACACAATATAACTATTTCTTCCTCCAATTCATGAAACAATACTTTATTAGCTTGACGGTATTACTAAGGAGAAAAGATGTTTACATATGACATCGTTAGGGGCCTTAATGTAAAGAGGCCACGTGAATATGAATTTGGACCATGCACACTTATTTCAGTAAAATACCCAAAACAAAAAATAACTTATTATTTAAAAGGAATTAATACCTTAGTAAAAATGAAACTTTACTGTCTGTTTAATATACGTTTTTATATTATACATTTTTTCTTATCAATTATATTCAGTCTATCTCATCTTCAGCTTTATATAACATATCATTTGATATAACATACCATTTGATAAAATATACCATAAACTGTATCAGAAATCGAACCATTAGCTTTTAGTTAATATGACAAAACGA
This sequence comes from Sinohyriopsis cumingii, assembly GCA_028554795.2. Taxonomy (NCBI): domain Eukaryota; kingdom Metazoa; phylum Mollusca; class Bivalvia; order Unionida; family Unionidae; genus Sinohyriopsis; species Sinohyriopsis cumingii. The sequence continues at coordinate 32,006,356 of CM068840.1, forward strand.
GAAAGATGATACGTACTTAAAGAATAATTTATTACTTGTGTCAGCCTTGTATAGTTTTCCAACGCTTGGAGAATAAGTAATCGGACTCACCTCTCTCTTCAAAAGCCCTGTTGTATATTGGCTTGTCGGTGCATTTCCCTTGATGATTGTCTTCAGTTTCAGGGTCTTTTTTCAAACAGAAACAATATAATCCTAGAAATAATTACTTAACACATTCTGTCTAACATTTTATAACGAACTAATTTAGTAAATTGTTTCAGAATACGGTAAGGAATATATACTGTAACAATAATTGAATATGGTTAATACACGCTTTGAAGCTATATATTCTAGTTTTCTGATAGAAACATGTTCTTTCATGAATGTGAGATTTACATTATTATTATTATTATTATTATTATTGTTGTTGTTGTTTTTTCACCCGAACTTATATATATATATATATATATATATATATATATATATATATATATATATATATATATGTATGTGTGTGTGTGTGTGTGTGTCATTTATCTGTGTTGGACAATGATTAAACGCCGGAGTGAATAAAAGATTTACAACTAAATTTATAATTGTATAATTAATAGTTTTTACTTTACTATAATTGATAATTTCGTAATTTCGACATGACGTAATCCTTGGCATTCAATCAATCAAACACCGCTATCTGGCTCATTCGTGCACTTGACTGATTCAGTGTTTATCCGTTTAGATCTTTGTCATTGATTGTGAAGAAAATCCTCCCAGCCTGCTCTTTTTGTTTTAAAACTAAATATTTATAGCCAATGACCTGTCGAAATGTACTCCCAAGAATTTCCAAGATTAATTTTGAGAAATTCTATGATGACGAAAATTAGACACTTGTAATGCAAGATGAAGGATAAGACCTTAGTAAACCAAATATTTACCCCTACTGGAACCAGGAGTCAAGCCTGCTACAGAGCGTGTCGGAATTATCGATTGGTCTTGTTGTTGCTAACTTCTTTAACAACTTAAAAATGCGACAGCTACATGAAGCTCAAATCATTGTGCCAGACCAGTCTCATAATTAGGAGATAGAATTTTTATCTAGTTCAAAAGACATCTGAGAGAATTTAAACGACAAATACAATGCAATTTCCCTTCGCACTATGCAACAAAGAGTCATTAAGTCAGAATGACGTAAAATATACATCTCACTGCTGAAAATTAATACTCCAATAGGAACGTCCTAAGCATTTTCTATCGCAAGCTAAGGAAAAGAAAACCTCGTATGTAAATAATGTATATTCTGAACTACCCTGAAGACCGTGGTTGTTATCACGTCATTCTACCTTCATAACGACACAAAGAATAGATAACATGTCATTACTAATGGCAACGCAAGCAACAGTTGCAGAAAATTAAAACCGAATGATTTTTCAATCTTGTTCCTAACAAAGTGGTATGAACAACATTACAATAAATTTGCAGCTATTTCAGAGCTGAAATGTCAAGTGATATTTTCAAGGCCTTTCGTGTTGCAGAATTGTGTTCTTCGCACATCTAGCCAGGTGTTCATCGCCCCAAAACTTTCCTTTGGACGTATCGCTACAATAACTCCGGAGTCTCTTTCAGAGTCGAAGCTATTTGACTCGCATCGGAAAGAGACGAGGATGTTCCGAATGTTTCATGCTTCTCAAGTTGGTTACCTGACATTGGTAAAATGCAGCCTAGAAAAAGCCGTACTCTATGATAACTGCAATTCTGTTTGTGAGGCAGAATTTGAAAAATGTGCCTAATATATGGGAGGAAAAGTCAGGAAATTTTTACATGGAGTTAAAGACTGACGATGTGACATAGTACAATGCAGCAGACTGTCTAATATACTGATGACGGAATAACGAAGCACCTCTGAGACACTATACATATTTTGGTTCTTTATCCTTCGTTTCTGGTTGCATTTCAGTAGGTGATAAGGAAAGTATGGTACGATCCAATCAACATGCACATGTACTAAAGCGAGGAGACGATGGACTTAGGTTTAGCTGACCCAAGGGTCAAAACACTTAAGGCACCGACATATCTGAAGGAGCATGAGCTCTGAGGAGCATGCCTCAAATTTGGCGGTTAGACCAATCAGAGATCGCGTTATGTTCGCACGCATGTTAGAATTGGGCTTTATTTATGAAAGTTTTTGTCGTTATAATTCTAGTTAACACAATCGTAGTTAAACATATGTTTTCTCGTGAAATCATCAAACGTGTGGACTTATATATCGGCCATTTGATTCCCTAGCGACGAAAACCGGCACTTAACAACAGTGTTCACTCCAGATATTTATGAAGGAAAGTCTCATATTTTGTGTAGGGATATCCAAATACATCACATTCTGTTAGACATAACAACCGCACGTGACCAATTGCATGACTTTTCCCCCTTTGTTTCTTCAAAATAAAACAAAAATTATATCAATAGCCATCTTTGTTATTCTTTCAGAAACAAATACGTCCATGAACAAAAAGATGTATGAACAAATAGATTCCCAAACAAGCCGAAAAATGGTATGACTTTGAAGTTTCCTGGGCTGAAATCAATTATTTGGTTATCGTTCAAGTTAAAAAGATAATCGTTAATATATAATTCATATTTCTAAAAGCATTTAAAGAATGCCCTGTTTTGACACAAAGTCATATTCCGTTAGGTACACGTTTCAGTTGTAATACATTGAAGATGAACCAACATCTCTGAAGTGTTCTCGCCTTTCATACAATATCATCCTCAGTCCATCAATATCATCACCACAAATACAATATTGGACCGTGCTAATTAAAATTGGCTTGTCAGTTGTCTTTTGGAAAACTACCTGTTTTCACAAAAGTATTTGTACATAAAAGTTCTGACACGATACATATAATATGAAATTTTAATTCCAAAATTCTTGCTATATCACGAAGCACCCTGTCCAGAAATGCTGCTTCAAAATCACAATTTTGGGGTCACCATAGAAAATTAATTTTGTTCAACGTAATCACAATATTGTCTGTTTGTCAGAAATGACTGCTTTCTATCTGAGAGTAGGATAGTATGTGCGGTTCAACTTCACTATTCCGTCATCCGATATAAGCCAGGGAACTTCCAACTTTATTTTGTCTCCCTTGCATTAGGGGCACTTAATTTCAAGAATTATCCTCGTAACATTTCGATAGAGTAAATATCCTTATTAACGATTAAATTATAACTTTATCTTGAATATACGTGATGTTGACGAAGATTTGACGGGGAAGCAAAATGGCGGCGCGAGGTAGGCAATCGTGGCATTGTGGGTATTTGCGTACACAATCGTGACATCTGTGAAAACATGGGATTGAGAGATTGAGAGTATCGTATATAGTATGTCAAAACAAGGTTGCACATTCTAATCTGGAGACCAGACGGGATATATATATATATATATATATATATATATATATATATATATATATATATATATATATAGTGTACCTGTCCCACTCGAACAAATTCACTTCTTCTGGCCTCTTCCTTGCCACGTGAGGTATGGACGTCCTGGATGACGTCACTAAAAGCGCGCCTGTTCAACATGTTGTTCTGTAGAAATCAAGTAAATTGAGATTAGTAAAAGGAAATCCAGACTCATGAAAGAGTAATAGGTGACTCTTGCCAAACTAAGTGAATGAATTAAAGACGAAGATGAAAACGATGATCGTGATAATCATGATGATGAGGATGATGGTAATGACGAACCAAAAAGCAATATAGTTTAGCAAGTGACTGGACTGCGAAGAAAACGCAGCAAACAATAATTTTGTAGAAACATAAGGTGTGTGTAGTTCGTAGACATTTAGGGTCCAATAAAACCTAATTTCTGCTTATGTGCCAGTAAGATCACGAGAAAAGATAGCATTTGTTATAGCTATAAAGTTGCATTTTCAATCGAACGTCGATTTTAAGAATGCCGTTTATGTAAACATCGTTGATTGAATACTTCATCAAATGTTTATGGAAACAAATTTTGCATATATTAGATCATTACTTTGCTTCATGGTTTTACATTTTGTATTTAGAATGCAGCATAGGTTAGAATAGGCAAACGTGCAGAAGCTAAAAAGGTTACATAACACGTAAACATGTATTAATTTACAAGTCAGAGTTGAACAAATAAAAGTTTCAAATAACCTTTTTTTATACACCTTTTAAGTATCAAATTAAGTGATCATTTAATCATTGCAACAGGCTGTGTCAAACATCGGAACCGTATATACTTGTTTATAAATTGGCTTTAAAATCAATCAACAGAGACCCTGATCAGCCATCGCGAAATGCGCTAGCAGATCAGGGCCTATGTTTTCTCTCAATTTTGTTCTGTTGATTGGTCCTAACAAATTGCATTGACCCAGATCTGCTGGCGCATAATGCGCCGGTAGAGCTGGGTCGATGCAATTTGTAGATGGATTTAACGTAGATACGGTATTTATATGACCTAATAAAACCTTTTGTATTGTTAACAATGTATATTAGGTTCAGGTAATATTGCAATGCTGGCCCACATACTGTTTCTATAGATTTCTTTGCATTCAGGTAATATTGAAATGCTGGCCCACATACTGTTTCTGTAGATTTCTTTGCATTCAGGTAACATTGCAATGCTGGCCCACGTACTGTTTCGATAGATTTCTTTGCATATGCTGGCCCACATACTGTTTCTATAGATTTCTTTGCATTCAGGTAATATTGCAATGCTGGCCCACATACTGTTTCTGTAGATTTCTTTGCATTTAGGTAATACTGCAATGCTGGCCCACATACTGTTTCTATACATTTCTTTGCATTCTGGTAATATTGCAATGCTGGCCCACATACTGTTTCTATACATTTCTTTGCATTCTGGTAATATTGCAATGCTGGCCCACATACTGTTTCTATAGATTTATTTGCATTTAGGTAATATTGCAATGCTGGCCCACATACTGTTTCTATAGATTTCTTTGGATTCAGGTAATATTGCAATGCTGGCCCACATACTGTTTCTATAGATTTCTTTGCATAAGTAGACTACTAAACTTGACAAATGAGGATTCTAAACATGATAGGACTTTTTGATAATGGGGTTAATTGTGAATGAACTTTACTTGCAATGCTTCTTCAAGAAAAAATATGAAATTCATGAAGCATCGTTTCTTAATTGGCTAAAGTGTGCATTAGTTGAAGCTATACTGTATGTTTGATTTGGTTTCATCTGATTTACCTCCGGCATATATTCTTGATAAAGGCTTTTGATCAGCATCTCTAACGTTCGTTCTCTTTTCTGAGTAAAGACGGGATTATTCACAGCGGCTTTCTCGCCATTTATCACTGCAAAAACAGAATACACAGATGATCACATGGCCATTAACTTCGTATGTATTCTCAAAATTGTATCGATTGTGTGATACTAGTAAGAAAATGAATTAAAATCGTACGTTAAAGAAGGTATCGTTGTACGAATAATAACTCTCGCGAGACTTTTATCCTTTCACATAGATCAGTTAATCTGTATTTAACGCTGCTGAACAGTTAGCCTGAAATAACGATATTAATTTAAACCTGATTACCGGGGAGATAGGTGCGCAGACGCTTTACAGTTTTATGCAAGGATAAGATCTCACTGGATATTGCTAATTTATTTTAATCAAAGTAAATTACTTTCGAGAAAATGATTATAAAACAGTACGTTTCCATGCATAATCCTCTCTCTCTCCATTTGCATATACATGATTTTCTGTCTGTCCGTCCTTTGAGTTTCTGGCAGTATATCTGGCTCTGTACTATATAACCTTTGTACAAAGAGAGAGAATAGACTTATACATGCTAAAATATTAAGTCAGTCTTTTTTTTACAGAATTGAACTTGCCCCGAACAGAAATTGCGAATAATATGCGATATTAAAAATCATACATTTCACTAGAAGGAAATCTCTGAATTCTTGATGGTTGTAGAATTCTGGCGGTGAAGGTAGAGGAGGTCCGAATAGAGGGACCGATTCCTCCGAAAATACATTCAATCGATAGCTGAATGTTTCCTTATTATACGTGACGACAGCAAAAATATCTGTCCGAATCGTCAAGGAGAATGTGCTTTACTTGTCCTCATGGGCTCAATGCAACAATGTAGTTTTATATTACAGAACGATGTATGTATGTATGTATGTATGTATGTATGTATGTATGTATGTATGTACGTACGTACGTACGTATGTACGTACGTACGTGTGTGTGTGTGTGTGTGTGTATGTATGTACGTATGTATTTATGTATGTATGCTGGCAAATTAAACGGTTTTGTGGGTAGGAATCAGGGATGTAGGTAGGTAGGTAGGTGGGTAGGCAGGGATGCGTATCGGTTGTTTGATCCTAAAATTCATGATCCTTGACATAATTCAGGATTTTTTTGAGGTTTTTCCAGCATAACCAAAGTATATCCGATAGCTCTCATGAATCCACACAGTAACGAAATACAATGTTTACTTAATGTTTAAGAGTGTGTTCTATATTTTCATATTATGTCATCAAGGATACGTGTGAAACGGGTCTTCATCATGGATGGTTTGAATGAAGTAGCCTTCATATGATCACATTCCACAAATACGATGTTAACTATATCATTCCCGATGTGTCTTTTCCGCTCGACCTAAAAAGAAACAAATTGAAAAGAATAATTAAACAAAACACTTAGTACTCATTTAATAACTTTGGAACGATACTCAACATCAGTTAATAACCTTAGGTATAGAATATCAACCGGACAAGATCGAATATGAGTTTAACATGATGTTTCACCAAAATGAATAAGAACTCAATGCATTTATTTACAAGATATTTCCAGTTTATATGGCACATACGGGTGCCAACCGAATGTAAATATTTTGGTCACCAAAATATGGACTAGTCCAGAAATGGGGTCTTAAGGTTGCATACATTCTGGCCTTGCTCTATGCACGATATATATATGCACGTGTAAACAATGCTTAAACCATTTAAACTAACACAAAATACATGAAACACTCGCAACACAACCGTGATGTATGTTACCCAGAGTGTAATTTTATTGCATTTATGACAGGGATATGTTGTTGATAAAAACATGGACTCTTAGAAGTTATTAAAAGATGAGCCATGCCATATATTTAAGACTGTAGTCATAGCTACTTAGTAGTCACATCCTCTCATAGTGAAGAGGTTAAGAAACATCTTAAACCGAAAAAATGATCGTGTTATTTTTATCAATGTCCTATTCCGAGCGAAAAAGCAGTGTTCATAATGTATCATGTTTGTTCTGCTTGCTGAGAGTAACTGTACATTATTCTCGAATTTCGTAGTGAAAACAGATAATCAACAGGTTTGAGGTCCGTCTTGTCGACTACAGACAAACCTCTTTTAAAATTTAGTGAAGTTAAGCAAAAATGTACAACCTATAGGTAGAGAGTATAGCACAGTCATTTTTTTACCTGTTGTTTGTTGTCTTTGGAGTGGGGTAACATTGTAGAAATGTGAAACATTATTTCGTGGCCCTCATACACGGTGTATATGGATTCTGCACCTGTTGTGTTAGCTGCGAAGACAAATGAAATCATTGTAACAAAACAAAAAATCACTTCTTTTCATGTGCACGAAGATAGGCGATACTTATTTTCCTTAAAAGCAAAAGAACTGCAATAAACAAAACATACCCAGTGGCAACTATTCATAAATCCTCCGTTGGTGTAGCCGATGTCATATGCCTTTTATCAGATATGAGACTCAATACATGTTTCCAAATAATTTTTTACAAAATGATTATATGCAAGCTTATTTCGCCATCATTGAACCTTTGCATATAATTCTGATGGCATATCAATTTTTGATGATGATATCCATTGTATGCAAAATTGGCAGAAAATCATCTGAATAAAAGTGCAGTGCACACTATGATCACTCTTATCATCATTGCCGTCATCTTTTTTATCACCCAATCAAAGATTGATATTCGTTCATTGGATGAGGCGATATAATCCACTATCTTTGGGGATAAGTAAAAAATGGAAATGAGGCTGTTCCTTTGTTTATGGAAAACCTTGATTCATGCAAAGCATTTAGAAAAGAAAAACAATTTTCCGGAGCTTATTAATCCTATTTCAAAAGCTTTCCAAAATAATTAATATTGGAAAATTATAGATAAAACTAAATAGTGGCAAATAAACAGATTTGTTTTTGCACTTACTTTAAATAGTGCTTAAAACTGTATGGTTAAATTATTGATGAGAAACACGTTTATATGTAGTGGAAATAACTGAAAACTGAGATTGCCAGACTTCTATAATCGGAAACATACACTTGACGTCAAGCCCAGCTTTGAACTTCTCCCATCCTTTCAACTTCACCCGATCTCCGAGCAATTTGATGAAACTTTCAAACTGCTCATTCCCGTGTTCTGAAATGGAAATTTGACACAATTTTATAATTCTTCTACATGTACGTTATGAATAAATTTCTCGATAAAATATTATCGTTCCTTTCCTAAGGAAAGCATGTAGTCACATTAAACATTATACTTTGCTGCTTATTTCTTGTAATCACCACATATTTGAATATGTTAAAGATTAATTCAGTTATCACTATAATTAAAGGAAACGTATAAAAATGGGTACTTTTGTGACAAATATGTTATTGACTGAAGAGCAATAATTTCAGAAACTCCTTTTAGGCAGCATAATTTCTAATAATTATTTTAATTAAGTAGAACTTCGTTAATATAATTTAGGTTATCAGAACGACATGTACGACACAGGAGCGCTTGCACATTTTATAATCCATTTATTGCACACGAACGTCCGTTTATTGAAAAGTTATATTAATCCTCAGATAGGTCGTAGTAAAGAAGCTGTATAAAAAGTTTTCCCAAATGTGCCATATGGTTTTAGAAATGAAATCACCACATAATGGGCTTCTTTTGAACTTCTCCATTCCTCATTAACTCAGAACGAATATAAACTCTCGCAGTGAACATATTTTTAAAAAAATACAATTTATCCACGATTTGTATCGAAACTGATAATATGTTATTCTAACTCCTTTGTTTATGACCATGTGACTTTGTATTTCTTCGTAATTACTCAGTTGCGTCTTCTTTATTAAAGATGTATCTGTACGAGGTTTCCTTTAGAGGTTTAAACTTTCGTACAAAAAAAAAACATTTCAGTGTTGAATGTTACTTACCGTTGCTATAAAATTCATCGTCGCTTGTTTGTCCTTCTTTGGCAAAGATAACTCCAAACTTGAAGTTCACTGAGCCCTTGAAACACACAATACACTGTTGTACTTTATCTAATGCTTTCTTATATCCTATTATTATGTGTAAACGTCTGACATCTTGGAAATGGTATGGTAAACTGACGATTAAAACTTATGTGTGGCGTGTAAGACACATACAGTCATTGCTAAATAACCATAATGAAATATGCTGAAATAATTCTCATTTCTTTATCAAGGCGTAATATAATTCTGTTTAACTGACACCGAATTCCTTTGAAGTTTTAGATGAAAATGGTTTCTGAGGGTTGGAATAAGATTGCTCCATTCACAACAAATGGACAGATTACTCAGAAGAAATGCAAATATGTATAAAGTCAGGAAGGCAGTCATACAAAAAGATATATATATATATATATATATATATATATATATATATATATATATATATATATATATATATATATATATATATATACAGATTTACAGAGGGATGGAAATAAATTATTCACTTCTTGTTCTTCTAGCACCAGCAGTTCTTTTTGAATCTCGGGGCTGAAAATCTCCTTTGGACCCTTGTCTGCACGATCAATGTCAAAGTGACTACAAAGGAAACGCCAGAAGACACCGATCATAATAATCGCAGATACTGAATAATAGTGCATTCTATTAAAAACTATTGCATAACACAGTACTAATTCGAAATTTCATACTATTAAGAATGGCATTCTAACAGTAACAGTTATATTAATAGCGAAATCTTTCTTTCAGAAAATATATTACAATGAAAATTATGTTGCAAATTACATCCATAACATTGGGTATTTTATAAAATATAAAAATCATTTTGAATTGATTCTCTAGAAAACTACTAGATTCAGAAATGTGGATATGTTAAATACACTTAAGAGAGAATGAGGATGGTTGCAAAATAACATCTTCGTGTGCATAATAACTGACAGAAGCGAGCGAGTAAGTGTACTCCCTTTATAATCAAGAACAAACTAATTTGCTCTGTGCAATCCCATTAAAAATAATAACTAAGTAATGGATAAGTTTATTTTCAAATCCTGGTGTTATCTTCCACAATTCTCAGCCATGATGTGCCATGAAATTGCAAGTAGTTAATGAAGTCCAACATTTTATATAATGCTTTTCTCGTTAACAATGTACAGGACGGTCGATATCTTTGGTACACGATTATCTATCATATCTCTTCAAGCCAGCTATTTATAACTGCGAACTATGCTCCATTTTCATACATTGTCTTTTTTCCATGCTCTTCCTATTTTAAATACCTCGCTTTACCTGGTCCATAATTAAGGAATACTAATCCTATTGTAAACATATCGCTGTATCGGATCCATGCTTATGGAATAATATTCCTGTTAAAATCAAAAGTTCAATTTATTACAGAAAATTAAAGTCTTTTTTTTATAATGATTATTGTTTGCTCACTGTTCGTGATATCCAAACATACATCCCAATTTTATTGTGTACAGATATTTTCCGCTCCTTTTCTTGTCCTGTATTAACCGTGTCGTCCTCTATTACGGTAACTAGTATTTTGTCAGCGTGTTATGTAGTATTACTAGTTTTAACTGAGCAATATACGTATGTAGTTTGTGTAAATTTTTAAGAACCATAGGAGAAATTAGCTTTAATGCTAAATATGCAATCCTTTAAACAAAAGGGCTATTGTTATTATTATTATTAGTATTAGTAGTAGTAGTAGTAGTAGTATCACGTGTAGCAAGATGCAAATTTGTTCTATGAAAAGTATCAATTTTAGTCATATATTTAAATTTTGTTGCGAGATGTGAACACAGGTACAGATCGGATGTCAATGATGTATTTTATAATTTGCACAAAGACTATTGTATAAAGAGATCATTACCTTAAAATACCCTTCACCGTTTGAGGCTTGCTGGGGTTGTAGGGGAGACATAATCTTTTGGCACCCTGAATAAGACGAAATTCTAAAGTTACGAAGAAACAAGTATACAGACCAGTATTAGTCATGAAAATGAATATTGTTTAATATTCGATTTAGCATAAAACTATTATTTAAAATGACAAATGTTTCATAAAAAATATATGAGCTCAAATTATATATATATATATATATATATATATATATATATATATATATATATATATATATATATATATATATATATATATATATATATATATATATATATATATATATGAGTGTGTGTGTGTGTGAAGCACATGACCCACACTAGGTACAAGTGTCACTCGTGCATCTAAAGTGCAACTCAATCACTATTCCCGTCTGAATATAGACATGGCATTCGAGTCCCCTCAGATTTTCTAAACCGGTTTTCCAAATTGGTAAAATCTCTTAAGCAGAGAATGCAAAGGGCTATGGTATATTTACATCACTTGGAAAATAAATATCTGAGTGACTTCAACAAACCAGAGAGAGAGAGAGAGAGAGAGAGAGATTCTGTTATTGCATGACAATGAATTTCGATAATCGTTTTCCTAATACGTCTATAGATATAAGCGAATAAAGAAAATAAACTAATGAAAAACTTAAAACAATTTGAAATCGCTGAATTAGAGAAGGATGCCCAAAATAATTCTTCATATTAAAGTGTTATTGATTGTAATATTAAGCTGTGGGTATAAAGAAGTGATACGAATAGCAATCATTCATTTTCGTTCAAAATCTGTATTTGTCCATTTGGTTTTCTACTTTCTTAGTTTCTTATTCTTTATATTGTATAGTTTCGCACCAAACATTCCAAGTTTCATCTATTCAAATAAAGAAGTTAAATACTGCAGCATGTTTTGAGCTCTTGGTTATATTAAGACTAGTAGTTCTCACTATCAGCGTACATTTTCAAAGTCATTTTTTCCAAACAATAAGGAAACTAGATTTTATTTCTCTGAGAGATTTGTTTAAGACTGTAGTATCGCATGCAAGCCGTGTATTGAACGACATCTTTATTAAACAGTTTACAGATAGTGCTCTGGACGACTTAGATTACTAATATTAACATATAGAGTACAGAATCCTTAACTACGTTCATTCTTTGGTACTCACAGTTTTTGTCCACAGAATGGCTCTGTACTGTGGAACATTGTGGTTGTTTGCATCTGTGTTGATAACAGATAGAATGAATGGTTCTTTGTCGCTGTCAAGTCCGACATAGTTCTGGTGAACTGCAACAAGAAATAGATTCAACTAAGGTCCTTAATGAGTCATTAAACAGTGTGTCAGAATAGAAAGGACACAACTCAAGAGCGCCGTCATGATAAAATTTAAGTGGACACAAAATTAAGACTGATGATATCAGATAAGAGCCAAGATACTCGAGAAATCGTCAATGTGGGAAAGGTACATCTTTGTTCCAGGATTTTCAATCCTCCATTAGAGAAGTAGAAGAAAAGACCAAATTAAAGAAAAACAAATGAAATATGAAATTTTATTTCAATATAACCTGGAAGATAATCCAACTCATGTTCACGCGTGTTATATTAGTTACTCTGAAAGCCAGGAATAACGGCGTGTGAGGTTTAAAACCATGCTTTTGTTAGAGATAAATGGCACCAAAAAAAAAAATACTTGTGCAAAATTGTTCAATTTCTTTAATTGACTTAAAGGTGAAATTTTATTATTAGTTTGAATGGTAAATGAATGAATGAAGGTGAAATTTTATTATCAGTTTCAATGGTAAATGAATGAATGAATGAATTAATTAATGCAATCAAGTTCATGTAGCTTAAGCGTCCAGATAGTTTACACTTCAAAAAAAGGAAGTGTCCTTGTCATTGCACAATCTTTACACAACACATGATTTGTCACTCAGTCTTTGATATCATTTTTAATTGTCAATCAAGAAACTTAAACAGCTGGAGAAATGTTTCTACCATCTAGATAAACAGAAATTACCAAATACACGCTATGTGAAATCGAGTTACCGTAAACGGATCATAGCCATGCAGAAAGAAAACATGACCAGACTTGATAAAAGCATATGCTTTGAAATCCAACTACTTCCTAGGCGAACTATAAATTTAGGCAATTTTCAAAGTGTTAAAGATCTTGCGATATGTATTTTGATAGGATTGGGATTGGTAACTAAGCGGCTTATGGCATCTCTGTAACATGGCTTTAATGCGTTGTTTAAGGTTTGTTGTTCGAAAACAAAATCTTGAGATCTCAACAAGATAGCTAAAGATAAAGAAATGAATTTGACTGTTGTTAAGAATAAAGTACGCTAAACAGTATTGATCCAAAATCTTTGTTGAAGATATCAGTAAAGATGTCAATAAAGATCTCAATAAACTAAATCATTTTACAAATGCTAGTAAATAATTTCAACCAGTTTGCACATATGCATATCCTACATGTATGCTAAATATTTTTTTTTATCGAATGCGCAACCAATATTAAAATATTGTATTGCATGCCTTGTTAAAATAATGAGCCATGTAGAGACTTTGTTAATATCTTTATATCTTATATATATATATATATATATATATATATATATATATATATATATATATATATATATATATATATATACAGATTGTCTGGATATGTTGATGCGCAGAAAGATCTCGTAATACACTAATACATTTATAAATAATTGATTTATTTTCTAACAAAATCTCTCAACGATTTCAAGAGATACTCACGTTTTCCTAAAAAGTATTTGAAGTACCATCTTGTTTGGAATTCTGGATTTTCAAGGTGTATGGGGCTATTCATCGGGCTCGACACCTGTAAGGAGAAATAAAATAACAAGCGGCACGGGATAGGTGAAGATGGAAACTTTATATTTTGAAAAACTAAAATTTGACCTTTTTTATCTTGCAGATTTTCGGATTCATTCCACTGTCGCTTATAGAAAGAAGAATTTTGTACAAAAAAATTTATAGAATCAAAAAATCAAATAAATATTTATATTTGCGGTAATCGTATGAAAAATAAATAAACATTGAAAGATCTCCTCATTTGGTTTTCTTTTCTTATCTTTTTGACAGATTTAGCGCATTGTTTGAGCGTGAATTTGGAAGGAATGTTTTTCTCTTTTGTCTTTTCAATGTTAATCACAATTCCGATGTTAGCAATAAATATTTTAAAAAATGACTTCAAATTATTAGGAGATGGTTGCTAACGCAAAAGCAGAGAATCCTCCAATATTACTTGCACTTTCTTATTCCCTCTTGAAACAATATTTGTTTAGAGTTGGTATAACGTCACAAATGAACTTAGAAGAATATAATTATTCTCCGTTAAAATGACCTAAAATAGTTTCTTTTATTTCCTATCTCTAACATAATGTTAGTTGCATTTCTCGTAAAGATAGTTTTGTTTTATATATATATATATATATATATATATATATATATATATATATATATATATATATATATATATATATATACATGTGTGTCTGTGTGTGTGTCAGCGAAATGCAATAAGATTACTGCAAGGTATGTTGCGACAGACGTCATAAAGAAGGGCGCTCTATCGTTAAAGAACAACAATTTAATCATTATTGTTAACCTCGGAAACAAACAACTTTTCTAACATCATATTTCAATCACCTCCAGATGGTATGAGTTATGTTTGTGAGAAAATTATAACCCTGGCAGACAGTTTATATTAGTTTCTCGTGCTTTTCCAGATACTAAATCAATTATATGTATGGCTCTCTCTAGTAGCCAATTTTTTTCTTCTTTTAGGAAATCACGAAAGCGATAACGTAATAAAAGAAGCAGTGAAATTAACACATTGCACGTACACTTCACTCTCTTTCAAGCAATTTATTGATCATTTTGCTCATGTCAAAGGATGGAATTTATCAATTATTCATAGCTTTCAGTTCTCATTGCCTTATGCTACAAGTGGGCATACGGACTAAAGAAGAGTACGGTCTTATTGTTAGTGAATCATACGATCGAATTTAAACAAAAGCTTACACGACTGTATTTTCGTTCTCTAGCAATATATATGGTTGTTATTTTTTTGTTATAGGGTTTTTTTTTTCAGCAAAAGATAGGCTATACATGGCGGCCAGTATAAATGGTGGAGGAAGAATCCGGGAAAACACTGGAAAGAACAACCGACCCTCGAGAAGCTACCGTCAAGCTTTCTCACATATATACACTGGCCGTGCCCAAGACTCGAACCTACGCAGACAGAGGTGAAATGGCAGTGATCCGTAATGGTCAGCGCTTTAGACCACTAGGCCACTCTGGGTCCCCCTATATATATATATATATATATATATATATATATATATATATATATGAGAAATAGAAATAAAAACCAAAATGTTTGATGCACGCTGGATCTAATGTAGAACAGATTTTTTAAAATAAATTGGTCATCAGGATACTATAAATGGCAACGCCAGTTTATAATTGTTGTTTGAATGCATACTATAAAAATGTGAAATATCATTTACATTTTCGATTAGTATTATTTCCGATCTCTAAAGGGTCTTGATCTTTGTTTTTGAAACTGAGATCTAATATCGTTTACTGCCTCATAAATTATTTCCTTCAGCGCAAGAGGTAACTGAAATCTTCGTGTTTATTCACAAATTGGTAGCGAGTAATTCTGTAATATAAGGGAAATCGTCGTGGCAGGGGTACGAGATCCAGACTTCATAGACAGAACGTTATTCCGATACGCGTTTGATTTAATTGGCGTCATTCGAAGAAAATACATAGATTACGCTAATGCGACATGGGGTTAAATGTTCTCTATTACATGTAAAGTTCTGTAATAAGTATAATATCAATCAACGTGTTTAGTACAGGATTCGTTATTGTTTATTTCTTTGTTGAAACATATCCTGTATAAGTCCCACGAATTCTTCCAGACTCTACCGTCTTTTTTGCTTTCCATGCTAATAAAGTACAAGTATCCTTTATTATCAAAGAAGCCTGCAGTTTAATGCTCACGCAAATACCGTAGTCTACCTGGAGAAAATGTTTTTTTGTTGTTGATGTTGTAAAACACACGTTGGGCAGAAGCCAAACTATTTACAACTCGAGGAGCAGGGAAGCGATGTTAAGACGTATGACATCAAAGGCTACATAATAACAATACAATAGGTGTTGATCAATCCCTTTTCTTTGAAAATGCACGTGCTTTAAAGGCAGGAGGCATATCCCAAGTATGCATGATTCATATCGAAATAATTTACGTTTTCATTTTAAACGACATTTTTAAAACACCCTCTCTTCATGACTGGTATGTCGAAATTCCGAAAAGCAATCTGAAAGAGGATTTTGTCTAGCGGGAAAGGTATTTGCTTGTTGTATCTGACGTGTTCACTCATTCTAATGATCGTACCTTATAAATGTCATATATTTTAAAAAGGACACTCCATTCTTTAATGGAGGTATTAATCGCCAGTAGCACCTAACTTGCGCTTTCTGCACTGATTGCGCTTTAAAAGCATGAGGGTTCATTTGTAACAGATGTTTATGTTAGTATACGCTGTAAGAAACTGGTATTTTACGTACAGTATGTAAAGGTATAATGCTTACTGCGAAAAGAGACCGTATTGTTGTATAATTTGTGGGACTTTTGGTTTCTTGTTGCTGTTGTATATATTACTTTTGTTGTGGGTGGGGGTGGTTGGGGTGGGGTGGGGTTGTGGGTAGTTTTGGAACACCTTTTTACCTTCAAAATGGCTTCTAACCGACTGCAAAGAGAGTTAACGCATATGGCGCATATGTAGATTGATCTATTTACATCGCAGTCTTACACAAAATTAATAGAAGTTATTATACATATTGCATGAGGACTTTATAGACAATTAATTTGAATAAAACTATAAGTTTTCATCACTCCATCTCCCCACCCCACCCCTGGCCGAATATAAGACCATTTAGTTTACCTTACATATATTCTTATTCATCTCTGCTTCTCGATGTAATCAATGATAATTCTGCATTATATCTTATATTTATGATAACATAGTACAATCTTCCTTACAGCATGCATAAGCCACTCTGATGATGAGAAAAACACCATCATCAGGGACATTTAAAGCCTAAGATGTCTATACTCTCTTCGCAACTCTTTTCAGACTGACATTTTCATGTTGCTGTCCTTAGGTGTGTGGACCTGTTTTTTTATTACATTTCAACACATTTGTTCAATACTGTACATAGACCTTTTTTATATCCAGAAACGTATTCAACAACGAATTGCATTTATTCAGGATGACTGAAAAAGAGGAGATAACTGCTTTTGGTTAAACGTAATAAAAAGATATCACCGAATTTGAATCCTAATGAATATGCGTGCTTAGTTTAGAAATGATCGATTAGTTAAAGGCAGCTGACGTTTGACCTCTTTATGATCTATCTGGCAGTAAGGATAAACTTTTAGGCTTATGTAACTGAAAATATGTAGCCCTGTTAACGTTTCGGTTTAATATAATGTAGAAAACCAAAATGTACATCTCTTTGCATTTCTATTCCGAAGTGTGTGACTCTATCCAGTAATCATTAACTACAACCTTGGGTTGCAATGTACATTGGGCAGATTTGTAATTCAAATTATTAATGCTAGTTAGAGTAATTTATAATCAAGCCAATATATAACATCGGAAGCTGTAGCAATATTTCAACATGGACAAAAAGAGGAAGAAGTTAAAATAAAGTATGATGCAACAACGTTTTTATTATTTTGCGGAGTAAATATAATAAATATAAACAAATATGAAACCGATATATTAATAATCTCACAGATAATTTCCTCTAGAGTTCGTGCCTGAATTTAAAACATAATTCTTACGAAATTAAAGAACGTAGATAAATGTTTTGCTCCGAATACAAAATTGGCGCTTTATTCAACCTACTTTGAGCTGTAAAAGAGCTTACAGGTTTCGAATGCATCAACTGTTCAAAGTTATACACGGGAAGAGATAATAATGAAATGTAAATTTAATTATTTTAACAGCTACGTTATTATCAAGTACAAGGCATGGAATGCAGCGTATCAGCTACTCTGGAATACTGAAATTTTCTCGCCGAATGTCAGGGTGTAAACAAATCAAAAATGAAACGATGGTTTCAAACACTTGGTTACGGTCTTGATACTGCGCGTTGTGCTCGGAAAGGCTTTGGGAATCTAGTCTCACTCAGTTTTTCTAATGTCTGACAGCTTCAATACTATATTGCAGTTGCAGGAAGAGGTGGAACTATACATAAAAGATCGAATAATAATAATATTAATATCCGACTCTATCTAAAAACATAAATAGCAAAAAATCAATCTCTTTTTAATATGACTGAAGCAGATATATCTTTTTATTTCCACAACAATGAACCAGATTGATGATACAATTAGTTCGAAAATGTATTTGGTATCATAGTGACAATTTGAATTTAAAAATTGTCTCAGAATGTCAGAAAAGGACTCGGAGTGTCTTTGCTCTCCTGAATGACAATGAAAGAGCAATATGTGGATAATACATTGTCTGTACACGAGCTTCTTGAATGTGATTTAAAAAACACAGTATATTCCTTCGGCAACAATTACAAATGATATTATGGAAATATGATACCTTTCAAGGATTGGAAGATCTACCATACGTGAAAGTCATATAAGTCTGAGACTGAGTGTGAGACAAACGTTTTACTATTGGTCAAACACATACGACCATTAAAATATAAATTCGTATGTGATTGGTTGGCTCAGACTATCACGTTGATAGCATTTATGATAGCGTAGAAAAGGTATGTGTATATATATTTTTAACATAGCTTTAACATTTTGAGTCATATCGCTACGATGTTTGCAGTGTGACAGTTTATAGTGATGTCTAGCACTAGGACATCATGCCTCACACATGTGGCATGATATCCCACCCAGTCACTTTATCCTGACACCAGGCCAACCAGTCCTAATACTAGCTCTTGATGCTAAGCACCAAGTGAGGCATCTGCTAGTATCATGCTTATAAGTCTTTGGAAGGACTCGGCCAGGGTTCGAACCCGCAAATATCCGCATACGAGGAGGACACTCTAGCCACTTAAGCCACCGGAAGGTCTAGTAGGAATGGAATTTTTCACCCTAACCTCTGTGATTCAAAATTCTGTTTTGTTACATGTGAACTTTTCTTTCTCTTATTGATATGGTCATTGATTTTGTTTTGTTGTTGTCTGAACGGAAGTCGCTAGAAAAGGTATTTCATTTCATTCAATTACTAACTATAACCTGTTGGATAATATAAGTAGACATTATTAATTCTCCAATAGTTATATAAAGTAGTTTGAATATCCGTTGAGGATTAAATTGTATTTCAAACTGTGGCCTCAGTTAGAAGATACGTCATGTTAAACAAAGACTGGCACATTGTATTATATATCAAATACATTTCTATATTTTAAGACAAAAATGTAACTTGGAAAAAAATAAATACAAGTCTAATACAAGAAATATAATGTAATACATACACATAAATGAACGAGGTCTTTATTTATTATATTTCGAAGATAACCAATGGCTAACTAATTATAAATCAAATATTATTACATGTCTACTAGGATGCTCTTATGTCTACAACCTTTATTGACATCGCGACCAATTCTTTAAAGTTTGGGCTTGGTTTTAATTGTTTAATGGATACGAGTTAAATACGCTGTTAAGTTATTACTGATTGTTTTAATGTCGTCCTTGATCATAGAAGTTATTAAATCATATAATGTTTTACAACAACTATCAAAATCAATACATTTGGCACAGTAGCCAGAATCAAAACCAAGAGGAACATTGTAAATGACATCTCATTATGTTCCTAGTAAATATGTTTAGAAACAACTTAGTTTCATTGTTTTATGCACAAAGGAACCTAATATTATTGAATGCGATCGTCATGTAGAGGCGGACATGGCATCAATGTTTGTAGATAAACGTTATAGCAAGTTTTAAAATGAAAGCTCCAGTAGACTAGAAATATGGACTTTAACTCTTTAAGAATCAAATTAACAGCATAATATTGGTAATGGACTCTGTGCCTGATAAAATTCTTATCGATTTTTGGAAAATATCATTTATAGACATATTGCTTATAGTGCTCAGAAGTGCTTTAGGACGACCTGAGATCCAGTCTACTCTGGAAACGATATTCAAGAGTAAATTGAATAGATGATGCGAGAGTTCAACTTAAATGAAGAATAGTGTGTCCATATTCTAGCATAGAAGAGAACCTAGCACGTCATAATAGAGCACTGTAACTGTCTGCACTACTTTACTATATTGGAATATTTCTTGACAGTTATTCCTAAAACAAAACAGCAGATTAAAATACTGTATGTTTAGAAAATTTTCATACGAAACTATCCTGACAACGTTGAAAGGTGCCTTTCAATATCAAGAACATATTTACATCTTGTCTATATTATCAAATTAAAGTACATAGTCCTCCTGAATGCTTACTAATGTATATACACAGCATAATGTATGTATGTATGTATGTATGCATGTATGTATGTATGTATGTATGTATGTATGTATGTATGTATCATATGTAAGTGTTATCCAGCTGCATATCACAGCTGAGAAACTGCCACTACCTGACACATCATGAGTAACCAACCACACCGCATCACAATCGTCGAAACATTAACATTGGTTTTTGAATCAATTGAAACAGAAGATTAAAATAATCATGCTTCAAAATTCATGCAGTAATGAAAGTCCCATAGCCTTTCAGCCAAACACTGAGAGAAGCATTTTGATAGAACCACAGTTGTCCGTTGGAGATCGCATCCAGCATGAATAGTAAAATAGGATGAACCGCAATATCACTTTCATCGATGTGTATCAACTAAATTCTTGTGTGTCCGTGTGTTTATGTGCCTATGTGTGTAAGTATGTGTGTGTGTGTGAGAGTTGGATTTTTAACGTAGCTTTAACAATTTTTCATCATATCGCTACGATGTCTACAATGTGGCAGTTTTTAGAGATGTCTAGCACTGGGGCATCATTCCATAGACATGTTGCATGATGTCCCACCCAGTCACATTATCCTGACACCAGGCCAACCAGTCCTAACACTAACCTCTTAATGCTGAGCGCATAGCGAAGCTGCTTATAGTACCATTTTGTATGTCTTTAGCATGACAAGGCCAGGGTTCGAACCCGCGAACTCCCACATCACAGGCGGACATTCGAACCACTAGGCGGGGCCCCGAGTGGCCGAGTGGTCTAAAGCGCTCTCCGTTAGGGATCACTGCCATCTCACCTCTGTCTGTATGGGTTCGAGTCTTGGATTCGGCCAATGTTGGTATGTGAGAAAGCTTGCCAGTAGCTTCTCGTGGGTCGGTGGTTCTTTCCGGGGCCTTCACGGGTTCTTCCTCCACCATTAATTCTGGCCTCCATGTATAGCCTATAGTGTGCTGAAAATGGCGTTAAACCCCACAACAACAACAACAACAAAAATAACAACTAGGCCACCGGAGCGGTCAACTAAATTTTTAAAAATAAGGATAACTTCAAATTACTGAGAATGAAAATATGTAAATCCAACGTAAATACATTTATGAGAGTGTATATGTTGCGTATATCCAGTGATAGGAGATCATATTGTTACATGCTATGCGGAGGTCCGCCAGCAGTTAATGACACTTTCACGTACGATGATTTATTACCAAAGCATACTTAAATAAATGTTTATTCTGTAAAGGTATGTAATTAAATCATCATACGTATGATATAGTGATCGAGAAAGTCGTGTAACGTAAGTGGATCACACTTGATGCTTCGCGTCTCGAGAGAGGAACCTATATCGCTCATCCACACGTACAACTGCGATGCTACAGTTTTCCAGATCAAAGTACTACAAAATAATAATGCATTTAGGCTTGAAAGAGAGACCTCGATAGTTTTGCTATGAATTTGGTCGTGCTGAACCGCTACCGTTTTATTCTGAATGCTTTGCGATTATGTGTGACGTTTTGTTTCCCCTTTTCAATTTGGTCACTGTGTTTCCTTGGTTTTATTTAATACAAAGAAAAGCAATATACTTGAACTTATAAATGCCACGTTAGATGTTATTCTGATGCCCGCATTTATACAACCATTCCTTGAACACCATTCCTTTTATGGAGTCGAACGGTTTCCATGGTTCACACTATACATTGATGAAAATACTGGACTGAGTTTGAATAAAAGGTAATGCCTGCTGGGGCAAAGTTACGGTTGAATTAGGATATCAACTGCTCTATATGTTTCAATAATATATTTTGAAAATATATAATGTTTGGTAGAGGTAGCAAAAACTAGCAATTGCACCAGTGGTGGAATGGTTGAAATGGAAACATGTGCGATTGGTAGGAAAACCAGACCTATTCAATGGAGTTCCTTTATGAGAAGGGAAACTGTGGAGCAGGTGAAGACTAGAAATGCGTTCACAAGCACTGTTGCCAGATTGTAGCACACAAATTCAATTCAGCACCTATAAAGCAGTTGCTACAATGATAGACGTCACTTTCTGATGACTAAATAAATTCATGAGTGTATTTTGTGTTCACGAATTAATACCTTTTGATCTCCTTCGTGTTATTATAACAGCTTGTGTATTATTACGCTATAGGGAATACTATGAATTAACCATTATACCAGTCTAAATGTTCTACTAAACCATCAAACGATAGTTTGCTTTACCCAAGTTTTTACAAAAAAGGAGTAAATGTAATATTAAAGGTGAACATTACCGTGGCTTATTATTAAGCTACCATTGCTTCCTATTAGTTTGTGACTGACTGGCAAATACCCGGAAAGCGTATAACAGATATAACGCATGCTTCTTTGATCACGGTTCAAAGTCAAGTCTCTCTCTTGAGAAAGGCTTTTAAGATATGGCTGTTCATCTACGGAAAATATGATCTTGGCCAATTCGCCAACTTAAATAATTCTTCCCGATTATTATACCTCTCAGGATGATTCGTTACCTTGAATAATTCATCCATATGATGTTGCCTACCTGGACTCAGGTCACGATAGGTACTTCCGGTCATTACACAGGAAAGTAGTCCCAGTCTATTTTTAGAAATTGTTTTGCCTTTCTCATTTTGTTCATGATGCATGATCTAGATTTAGTCCTTCTTGGCATTGATTGAAAGGAACTTGTTTATTCATTAGTATATGAGCATTATGGTGTGTTTGTCTGTGTCAATGTTGGCGATAGTTCATAGTGAATAACAAGGCAACGTTGCTAATCTTGAAGCGAAATCTTTACGTGCTACAAATTGTTTACAGCCCAGCCTCTCAAAACTGCTGGAAAACCATGATATGAACTTAAAGCGAGTTCATTGTTGACACTATATATTATCATCTGGCTAATTAGGATTTAGACTGACTGGAAATATCAATAATGGCGGTCAAACAGAATGAATAATTCTGATCTGAGTCCTCTCGGGCCATACAACTTTAAACTGAGATTCCGAATTTATTATTAAAGGTAGAGATGATATATTTTTTGTAGAGATTTTAAACATTGAGGTATCTAACGATGAATCATAATTACTAACTATAAGTTTAATTTGTTAAAATTTAAAAATCTAATGTTTTAAAAGTTTACAAATCGGTACATAATTTTTGTCGCTGTTGGATTGACGCTCATTGTTATATAAAGTTTAAAAGTGTTGATAATATTAAAATTCTATCAAAATATATTAAAGCACATAAAGAAATCTATCTAGTTGATACTGGTTCATTTACATGATTTATTATGGATTCAAACCCTTGTTCCATTTGTTTCTGATGGGGTGATTATAGGAGTATCATCCGTTTGTTTTTGCAATTTTCAGCAATTATTTATAAATATACCTTTATTGTACTTAAATGAGAGGATGTATATCTACTGAGCCATTTTAAACTGTATGGGAATGAAAGATGCCAAAAGTAATATAGGTCACTGGGATAGAAATATAGGTGACTAAGATATGCTTTCCTCTAGGTTTATTTACACTGGATGTTCGAAAACTGCAAAATAAAGTAAGTCTAACACAAATACCTTCCTTTTGTATTGTTAATTTTGATTAAGACATTATTTCACAAACTTGCGCATTGTGGCATAAGATGATATTCCATTCAGATGAACCATTTTGCTTCAAACATTATTAATTTCTACTAATAATTGTTAACTGACACTTGAAGAATTACACCAGAAAAGTTCGAACAGATCACTGGAATTAACCTTGTACAACTGATCTTAACATGAACACATAACCCACATGATCAAAAGTTCATACATATTTCTTAGAATGTTTGGGATCAGATGTTTACATTCTGTATATCATATAGGATGTAACTGTACAATTAGTGGATCTGTTAGGCACATGTATGATTGTATGCACTTGAAATATACCAAAAACTGTTATATCCATCCTCAATTTGCTTATGTATGATAATATATTTTAATTTAGTACTTTGACAGAGTGCAGCATTGTAGAAGTCAATATCACATTCCAATCAACAATTCTACTAATAGTTTTTAATCGACATTCTTAAAAATAAACCAGAAATGTCGCACTATTGATTTTAGTACGTACATGGTACACGTAGCATATATGCAAATTTCTAATCTGGTTTACAAGTTTTGGTGACCAACATTTAGCTGATAATTTTAATAGTTATTGGTATATATATATATTTGATCTGCGAGTCACATAATTGGCTGCATGCAGTTAAGATATCCAGAAATGTTATTTTGGTCATAACTCAGCTTACTTATGGTAATATGTTCAATTTAGTATTTTGTCAGTTTAAGATTGGTATTTACTAATTGTTGCACCAATAATTAATCAAACCTACAATCCTTCACATTGCCGCAACCTTTACGATACTATTGTACTTTATTGTTTATTGAATCAATAAATGGATGAGCGTAATCCAGCAAACATACTTCTAGAACGTAATCTAACAACCATACTTTTGGAAACCTCATACATTTGGGTTAAATTGTTACTTTAAGACACGTCCTTTGTATAATATTTCTAAGTGTCAATATGTTTAATGTTCTTTCTTTCTTCATGTGCTTGGATCCTTATTTTCATTTTGAAATCTCCACATCTAGCCAGTTTTTACTTTAACAACCTACCTCTTACTGATCGATAAGATTATGTAAAACATGTGATATCTTTTCAGATGCGCTCGATATTTGGCGAAGGGCTGAAGACCAGGATTAGCTTTGAACTGTCCAACAGTCAAGAGTTGATATCAAATGTCCCATTCAGACATGTCCATTGAACCCGAAACAAGTTACCAGGATTAGTTCATACTACTACACTGGTATATAGAACTTCAAAGACACGAATTAGGTCTTCACGACAGCCATTAGCACCACTGTTCTGTAAGGTAAAGCTCCTTCAATCTGTATTTTTATATTACATCGTCGCCTCTGGAGGTATAAAACGTAATGCAAGTTTGCTGTAATCCATGGTACTAGTCCTATCAGGAAGGGAAGTTTGACTGCAAACTTATATATACTCACAACTAACTGAGTACCTGATATAATAATTCTGAAACATAGCACTGGTCATTGTTTCTTTGTTATATACACCTATATACATTTGAACAGACATATTGTAATCTGCTTCACAAAATACAGTGAAGTATCTTGTGTCACTTCCCTGGACAAAATGTTATACCCTGTATAGACCTAAGCTACCCATTGGTTTGAATACTGTTCCGTAGTCAACTTTGCAGTCTAACAGTTGCCAGTTTCATTTTCAAAATGTTAATGAAAAAGTAATTGTGCGTTATAATTTAGTTTTCTAAATTTAAATGTTTTTTCTCAAGTATATTAAAATTTAATTTATCGATGTTTTCATGGTTCAAAGATATTTGCAGACTGTATTTGGATCTCAATTTTTCTGTATTACAAAAGTCCTATAATTAAGGGATATATACAAAATTTTGTTCTGGCGTCACAGAAACACTTCGTCCAAAACTTTCATTTGATGAACAACAACAATACATACTTTGTGATAGGTGACACACCTTGCTTACTGTGCAAATCAAAAAGACTTCATGAGTATAGCTTAAATAGGTGTGACACATAAAATAATCTGACCAAAATTGACCATAAACGAGCTTAACTGTTAGGAATAAAGTCACGATTATTATCTCTGGGTCATACAAATTGTGCTGACATAAATGAATTTGATGTGACACATAAAAGAATCTGACCAAAACTGACCATAAACAAGCTTAACTGTTAGGAATAAAGTCACGATTATTATCTCTGGGTCATACAAATTGTGCTGACATAAATGAATTTGATGTGAGTTCACCTAGATGACATGTCACGTAGAATAATTAATCCTTCATTTCAAATGTATATAAACTATGACTAATATGTTTATGTCGTATATGAATTGTTTCTTGTATAAATGTTCCTGTAATAAAGCGAGAGAGATGTGTAATTCACACACCGATGGACAGACGCACATTTACATATGTAACAGACTGTACGTATATATATATATATATATATATATATATATATATATATATATATATATAGAGAGAGAGAGAGAGAGAGAGAGAGAGAGAGAGAGAGATACAGACAGACAGACAGACAGTTAGAGAGACAGACAGAGAGACGGACAGACAGACTGTTGGAGACAATAAAAGCATATAGGTTCTCCTATAGAATATATTTATTGATTAAATAAGTAAGCTATTCTATTAGCCAACACATCTTAATGTATTCGTCATTTAATACTAGCAACAAAATTTCTTAAAAATCTGTCGAATGTTGTCAGTTCTGACGTTAAGGACAAATTGTTTGTGTAGTAAATGTTATAAGGACAAACGTTTAGTAATATACACTGAATATATGTTGGGAAGGAAACAGCGTTTGCAGTTTTCACTTGTACATAACAATAATAAAAATAAATTAAGAAGGCTCTA
Source organism: Sinohyriopsis cumingii (assembly GCA_028554795.2). NCBI lineage: Eukaryota > Metazoa > Mollusca > Bivalvia > Unionida > Unionidae > Sinohyriopsis > Sinohyriopsis cumingii. The sequence goes on from CM068840.1 coordinate 32,033,535, forward strand.
TTAATCTGAAAGTAGCAATATCAACATGCTCAAGAAGGGTAACCGATGTTATTTTACGTGAGAAACAAATACTAAAATGCGAGAAGATTGAGTGGAATAATGGGAACTGTAACTTGTGTGTCTCAGCTTTATTCATGTAATGTAGCTCTTGTCGCAATGAATTGTTACTCACCTCTTCCTTGTCTCTTTCTCCGGTCTCTACACGAAATCTCCCGGCATTTAGCTGGGACCCTTCATTCTCCGCTGAATTTAGCTGACAACAAAAATAAAAGAAAGTATGTGATTCCGAACACGATACAGCTTTTATTACTTCCTTTTACCGACTTCTTGATAGCTACTCCTGACTGTATTAATGTCTTGCTGATGACAAAAGCTGTCAATATCGGCTAAAATTCTAAATCTAACAAAAACTCTGGAAGACTAAAATTGTTTGAAATAAGGTATTCAGCAGAGGGAAGTCCAGAGAGAGAGAGAGAGAGAGAGAGAGAGAGAGAGAGAGAGAGAGAACTAACTGGTATTCCAGAAATGCTTATAATGTGGAAACTTCAGTTAAAATATTGAATATGATAGATGCTAAACAGAAAGTTAGGTTTACAAGTTGAAAGTAAACATAAACTATTGGTTTCATATTTACCAGCTCAACTGAGCCGTAATGTCTTCGGCTGAATACACCTCTTCTGGCTGCTAGATCAGAGGCTGGGGAACTACAAAAGATACAAACGAGATGAAAATGAATTGACGTTCGAATGTGAAGCAGTATGCTATTATTCAGTAGAATACACTTTTCATGAAATGTAATGGATATATAGGTTCAGATAATAAACAGATGATAAATGAAGCCTTCCAAATTGAAAAAAGAATGACGTCTTTATTCTTCATAGAAGAAGATTCAATTTTCCATCGGCGATAAAATAATCAAAAGTAAGATACGTGACACATTTGCTGAAGCTCAGTGTTACGAAATCATTATCTGGGTAGATCTGGCGAGGGTATGAGAAGGAAGATGGTGAAGACATTCTCTGATAGTTACAACGTAGCCATAGTACAAATTTCTCTTGCATAATTTCTGTATAACTACATGACTTCAAGGGAACATTTGGTATAACATGCTTTTCAAGAGATCTTCGAATGGATGAAGAAAAAGAATATATAAGACCATTAAACCAGGGGTCCCCGAGTGGCCGAGTGGTCTAAAGCGCTCTCCGTTACGGATCACTGCCATTTCACCTCTGTCTGCGTGGGTTCGAGTCGCGGATTCGGCCAATGTGGGTATGTGAGAAAGCTTGCCAGTAGCTTCTCGTGGGTCGGTGGTTCTTTCTGGGGTTTTCCTCCACCATTAATACTGGCCGCCATGTATAGCCGTGTGCTGAAGAATGGCGTTAAACCCTACAACAACAACAACAACAACAACAACCATTAAACCTTGGATAGAATTACTACAGGAAAGTGCTTCACGAAATATGCATTTTGAATAATATAATCTTGTTCTGAAAGATAATGAGGTCCTAACTGCATCTACATCCGAATAAGGTCATTCAACCTTTTCTGCCTTGTTGTTATCAGTTTAACGCCATTTTCAGTACCAGATATTCTTTATATGGTGGCCATTTTAACTATTGGATGAAGACCCAGGAAGGCACAAGGAAGAACATCGAAGCACAGGAGGCTGCTTGCTAGGTTTCTCGCTCAACGACATTTACTTGAACCCTTGCAGACAAAGTGAGATGGCAGTGATCGGTAAGGACGAGCCCTTTAGTCTATGGGTCAGTTTCACTTTTGTGACACAATGGGTTATATGATTTTACATGAAAATGATGTAACTGGAACAAGCAGTTAGCCGTTGTGATTCATATTAACTACCCGATTTACATCATTAAAGTATGCCTTCGTGGCGTCTTGGTTCTGTAACATGATGTTCTATGCTATGTCATTTCGAAATGAAACCACAAAACAACAAAACAGTCTTATTTTATACTGATCCCTTTCATTACCTACCTCTGAAGCAACCTTTACGTTGCATGTATAATAAATGGTACCTACATTAGTTTTTTATATACTTTTTTCGAAACCGAAATGTAAAAACTAAATGTGGAACGTGTGTGACCTGGAAATATGAATATGAATATCTGAAGCTGAATTAGTCTGTGCCTGCTAGTAGTGAATCGTATCATTATACTGAAAAATGGCAGGTAAGACATACAGAAATAGGTAATTTTATATGATATTGGAAATCGCTGTTTTCATTATACTTTATATATATATATATATATATATATATATATATATATATATATATATGCACAATTTAAACTTTAGGCAAGTTTATGTTGCAATCCTTTTGCATGACGGGATGAACGTACCAAAATAAAAGAGATCATCTTGATTAATAAAAGCCCTTTGCGAAAGACCATTAAGAACAATCTCTTTCAGGAAGTTAATTTTGTCTTATCTACGAAAACATCTGAACAAATCTTCCCTATGTCTCACTCCCGGACACTTATCATACTCGACGGGCTTACAAAATGCAGGACAATCAATTTTACACAATAGCATTCATTAGGAGCATAGTCCTACTGTAATGGTATGTTCTTCCGTGTTTGCAGAAGTAAGCATTATCGTCTGAATATTGTTGTTCGATATATCATTCTTCTTTTTTTTTTTGAGCAATATCCCTTCCACGTATTGAAAATATTACCATGTATTGAATATGAGTAGAAATAACTGTATTTACGATAATGATATGGCAAGTGTCCCAGTCCATGTTTATAAGAATCATTTCAAAGAGTGAATGCAATCTAGCTGAATTATTGTTTGAATTTTATTCATCATATTCTTACCTATTAACTATACATTAACCATATATTTACTTATTCACAATACATTTACCATGTATTTACCTATTCACCATACGTTTACCATAAATTTACCTATTCACCATATATTCACTTAGTTACCATACATTTACCATATATTTACTTATGCACCATATATTTACCTATTCACCCTATTCACCATATATTCATCTATTTACCACATAATGTCATTTTGTCACTAACTGCAAAGATAAACCTAGAAATGGACTCCCGTGGATACAGCTATGTAATTGTTTAACACTGTATGAAATCTTAAAGGCGTTGAATGAAATCGAACTGTTTTTAAATACTATTTTTGTTTCTTAATCAATTGAACGTGAAAATTATGCTTATTATTATTATTATTATTATTATTATTAATGCTAGTATTATTATTCTTTATATTATTATTATTATTATTATTATTATTATTATTATTATTATTATTATTTTAATGCTATTCTTCTTCTTCGTATTATTAATAGTATTAATATTATTGTTATTATTATTATTATTATTATTATTATTATTATTATTATTATTATTATTTAGAATTAGCAAATATAAGAAAGCATTCTTAATACTAATTTCCTCAAGTATCCTCAAAAGCAAATCATGCAATATAGATTTCTGATACTCGAGGACTTGATAATTATTTTTTATCGGGGTCATTAGTAAAGTATTATCTCCTATATTATAAAGTGTGATGTTTTCTTTTATCCCCGTGTCCCCGTTAATCCATCTTATCATAGGCAGTTTATTGTAATTTTACATAACTGTGTAGCTCATAAACAAACGAATTTAACAACACCCGCATGATTCTGTCTGGAGGAAAATGTTTATTCTATGTTCAAAGACCTTTAAGACACCAGTTCTTGCACACTGGAAGCTTTCCAAACGCGCAAAACCACAAATAATTTCCTTCCAATCAACTAACAGCCTAATCTTCACAAGACCTTAATTTCGCACTTCCATTTTTTCACTAGCTTCACATTTGTATGACCCATCGGTAAGACGTTCAAGCCGTTGATTGGCATTCCCCGCCACGCACGACAATACTACCAAATACTAAACCCTTTCGCGAAAATATCCCGAGAATTCCTTTTGATAAGAAGTTAGAGATGATCCTTTGTATAAAACAAATCCACGCTAAGATAATGAATAATGTACATTATCACGTATGTTCTTTGTTATTAGCTAATTACTCGGTTTGAAAAATATCTTCCCACACATATTCTCTATTATCAAACTGTACGCTAACAAAATTATGAACAGATTCCTAAAATGCAAATAGCACTACCCTAGGTTTGTTCCACAATGTTGATCCTGTAGAGTACCTGAAAGAAATGGTGCAATTCGTAGATAATGCCTGTAGGGGCTCAATGATGTGGTAAAAGATTAACTATGCCCAAACTGCAACTCCTATGACACTTTCAGAATTTTCTGCCCAAACGTCATTTATGCAATCAAATCGATTGAGGTATCAATTCGTGAGAGAATTTACCGTGTGTCCATTGGGCCACTGTCTTGGGGAGGTGGTCGACGCAAGAGGAAAGGGAAGCTTTGGAATATGCAGGAAAATGGTTGGGGATTTGATATGGCAAGTGATTTCATTTGCTCTAATGTTTGTCGATATAACTAATTACTGTAGCATTTACTCGCAAAAAGCCCTGATAAACAAACTGTTCTGTTCTAAATGGCCAGTATGCGATTAGAGTCAACTCTGTCATGGCGATCGAAACACACACACACACACACACACACACACATATATATATATATATATATATATATATATATATATATATATATATATCTTTAATTTCGTAATTGACAAAATTATATATATATGTTTGGATGAATAAAAATACATATGTATATTCCTTCATTCATTCAGAGACAGAGAGAGATTTTTACCGATATAACTATTTAAATCTGATTTATGGGTAATAAAACTGTTCACTATAAAGAATAAATCAATTACGAAGTATAATTTTAGTTGTAGCTAATTAAGTTTATAACCTAGGATGATATTTTTCAACTAAAATTATTCTTTATTAGAACAGTTATTTAGCACAGCTAGTTCTTGCAGTTGGCCTATGTCCAATTCAGACTTGTTTGCAAAGAACTTTTATGATCCATATATACAAATATAAAATAGTTCTCCAAGAGTACATCCAGGTAGACAGGATTTGCTATTTATTTTATAATTTATGTATGTCTTTTTTATTCTTGTTTGATGTCCTGATCAAACTTAAAGAGATACCGCGTATATAACAAATTATGACTCTCCTATAGCTTTATCAATACAAATATAAGTATGGTTTCGTCGTCTTGAATCTCTAGATCAATGATGAATTTCTTGACAATAGTCATACTGAGCTTACGTTCTCCATTTCCTCACTGAATATAACACGTTACGCAGTCTCTATCGATCTCTCTTTCAAAAGAGAATCAAATGCATAGAAATAGACACGGTTATAGAGGAAGCATAATTTGAGCTGGATGAAAACCTATGGGATTTTTTCTAAAGTGATAGAAAAGAAAATGTTTACAAATATCCGTAGACGATCTTTCTCTCTCTCTCTCTCTCTCTCTCTCTCTCATTGTGCTGGTTCGTTTGTCAACAGGAATATAACCTTTCACTGTTCGCCCTCTCCTCTTTCTCTCTCTCTGGATCTATGATCCTAAAATAGAGGAACCAAACAAGAGCACAAGAGAGAGAGAGAGAGAGAGAGATTGGATAAAAAAATCTTGATATCAGTAGCTATCTTACATCAAGTATACTAATGAATTGGATCAACAATAAATAACTTTCAGTGTCTGAAATACATGATGTTTGTTCGTCGTTTGACTTCGGTAAGTTCCTTTTATGATCGATGTATTAGAAGGTGACTGAATGGCCGCGCTTTCACTTTTCGGGTCACTGACGTAAAATGTTTGTACCGTCCTTAATCAAATTTCTTTGACTTTGAAGTTTCAAACTTAAGCACCTCTTATTTACGTAATCAATATGAATACGAGTAGAAACTCATAAAAAGATGGAAACTTAACATTTCCATCAAACTTATGAGTAGCGAACAGACTCAGCCGCAATGTGAAGTTAACACCATACATAAGTACATAGGTTCTTCTTCTTAACTCTGTTGGAAATATAAATTTATATGTTTGTATGCGTCATAAATAAAATATATGCATTGTATGTAAGCTGTATCTTATCTTTTATGTACCATTTGTACACGGAATTTTATCAAGTTTGGTATCCTTTGAATAAAAAATTCACACATCTCATGGTATATATTCTTTATATGAAACACAATGTCAAGGCGGTGTATCATGAATACCTTCTTAAAAGTAACGGGAAAGTCTTTCTTGGTGAGGTGAGTGTATGTTTCTTGCAGAAAAATCGTAAAAGAAAAATTATCCTATTTCTTTCAATAGTCCAGATGACCAGAGGGCTATGTCATCTGGTATCATTTATTCATTCTCACTAATAACACTGACGAAGTTATCAAAAATAAATCTCAGGTAATCCATTCTCAGATAAGGAAACTATACCGGTATTTACAGCTGGGCTTCTTATTCCCTTGTTCTTCGTTTTAAATGAGATTGCAGACCAAACGAATGAGCGAATTCAAACAAAGACGCAATCCCTACTCATTTTAGTTTTTCAGATACGCCTTTGAATGATATTTTGTTTTGTGACGTGGATTAAATCACATAATAGGTCAAATGATTTGTTACTAATTTCATGCTTCTACCAATTCGGTAATGCCCTGCTGATGCTGGGTACGAACTAGAAGAAGGAACAGGACCCGGATATGTCCCAATGCTATCAGTAAGGATGATTAATCCTTTAACCATTGGAAGCCTCCGTTACAACGTTACATGCAGTCAAATGTACATTTAAATGCTATGAGACATACAAAATGGGAAGATTTTGTCATAAAATGTCCCCACATAAGTGGAAATCAATATTTAAAGGACTGAGTCTATTCTTGTCTTCAGGTAACAATTTTCGCCAAATGTTAGATCTTTCCAATACATTATATTATTACTGAATGCATATAGTTTGGAAATTTATGAACATGCTATTACGGATGACTATGGTAACAGATCGAAGCGCCTTGTACCTTTCTTATTTACTTTGGTGTATTGCGTTGTCAGTTACAGAAGAGAAATGTTTCCCTAGACCGTACTATCATGTCAGATACCTGGTTGAAATAAAAAACCTATGCATTTGCTGTAGCATTGATTCCGTGCACAGCGTGAGTCTAAAATGATTGAAACAATATCTGAGATTTGGCCATAATTCCATTTTGTGTTCTCATTGTAAGAAAATTTTCTGGAGCAATACAGATTACAGATCATTTACATTAGGATTCCTTGACACAAACAATATCATGTAATTGCACATACCGTGTCTTACAATTATCTTAGCTGATTCTTTCAAACCGAGTCCAAAATATCGGATTACTATGCACCTTTATCAAACAATACTGATGATTTAATGTTACATCGCCATATTTGTTAACACATCCTTAATTAGTCTTAGTACTAAAGTACCATGAAGTTTCGTTTTGAATATCTTTTCGAGCGAGTTGGGCGTCAGTTGGTATTCATCTCAAACGTTTCAGGGTTATGTAACGGTGAAGTAAAACTAGCTAGCTATTGCTTATTTATCTCTTCGGGACCAATCACTTTGCTTACATTTAAACCTTTCTGCATTTTGTACCGTTAAAAAAAAGACATATGGACATACGTTAAAGTATGAATAATAATAAACTTCAGTGAAACACAGTGGGTAGAGAGAATTTAAATCGATAATGATCTCTTGACACTAGTGCGTGATATTTTGCAGCGAATTGGCTTTGGAAAAGAATTGGATTTCGTAGTTTCTGGAGACAATGATAATTTAAAAATTCAGAGAAGAATGTTTCTTGATTAAAAAGCGACTCTTTACACAAACATTACATCTGAGTATCGACCAATATGTGATTTGTTGAAGAATCCACCAAAGTGATTCCAGCGAAAATAAAGGCACAACAGAATTAAATTAATTATCAGCATTAATTTTAAGAAAAAGAGTAAAAAAGGAAAAATATAAAACTGTAGTAATCGTCATCAAAATAAGATTATATCTCTTTCGCATTCAAGCCGGGTTCATTTCATCGAAAAATACTTGTTAAAACTCTTAACAAGCATCAACTACTTTTTATAAAGGAAACAAAATTAATTGCATCAGGAATAGGGCTCTTCTTTTAAAGGACGATTTAATATCAAGTGTTCAGTTTTACTTTCATAGCAAATTAAGTTTTGAATATTATTTTGAGCGTGTTCGAACTTCTCGCTTTTGCATTCAGATATAATAGTTTGGGTTCTTGATGTAAACATAACCAACACATATCTAACTCGTCAGAAGCAATTAATTTATTAACTTACGGATAAACCTCTCTACTAAAGCTGCTCTCATAGGACGAATGGACGTACGTCAAAACACGAGGTATAATAATTGTAAGTTAAATGCAGGGACTGCTCCGGCGGCATACGTAAAAGCTTCTGCCTAGGATGCGGGAGGCTGCGGGTTCGAACTGTGGACGAGTCATGTCACAGATTTATAAAAATGGTAACTCACATACACTCACACACAGAGACAAACACACACACATTGAACGGAAATGTAGTGGTAAATACATAACTGCTGATAAAATACTAAAACAACTCAATGCTGTAGTAACTTTAAATAACGATATAATAAACCTTATATTCTTCTGAAAAGCAGCGGAACCTACTCTTTAGTCTGAACACCTCCCAATTATTTTGTCTTATTTAAAATGATATGTAGAAAACGATACTACCCATGATTTCCAAAACCGACCTATTGCTAATTAGCAAATTTATGCTCTTCATATGACCGACAATTTGTTTATGTACCAAGTGACAATCAATCTATAAATCTTCCAAATCTTTCTTATAATAAAATGACTGTCTGGAGTCATTACTTTTAGTTTATATAAAGTCAAGCCATATAGTTTCATATAATACAAAAGCCATAAGCATTTTCCGTCTTTGACATTTAGCCTAGTAATACAGCAAGTTATATTGTCCTCATCCCAAGTTTTCTCTTTTCTAAAGATTGCATGGTCAATACGTTTGTGAAATGGGAGACGCGTTTACTATTCCATTCCGACAATATACTACAAACTATAAATGAACCTGAAGATGTCGTGTAAGAATTTCATCATTATCACGTAAAGTAGATAATAATAATAATATTAATAATAATAGTAATAATAATGAGGACTTTGTATAGCGCCTAATCTTTAGAAGCTTTAAGCCTTTACAACATTAAACAACACCTATAAGATAAAAAAACATATAATAATATTATTACAGAAACAAACACCATGAAATTAGAAAAACATTAAAAAATAAAAAACATGCCGAGAATATTTCAGGTAAGAAACATTATTAGAACTTTAAGTTTGTTCTGGCAGTCGAAATAAGTGAATTTTGAGAGAATTCTTGAATGTGATCACTGTGTCTTTGTGTCTAAGTTCAGTGGGCAATTCATTCCACGTTGCTGGGCCCTGGTATGCAAAAGAACGCTGTCCATATGACTTTGTTTTCATGTGGGAATAATGAGTATACGATTGTCAGAGGAGGAGCGTAAGTATCTTGCTGGTGTGTACACATGGGTGAGATTGGATAAGTATGTTGGACTAGAGTCCGACAGTGAAACGTAGCACAGAGAACAAATTCTGTGTTTGATTCAGGATCGAATGGATAGCCAGTGTAGGGTACAGAGCAGCGGGGAGGTGTGCTCAGATGGTGGTACTCTAAGTATGATCCGAGCAGCTGTGTTTTGAACTTTTTGAAGTTTCTGGAGTAGATATTGAGATGAACCAGACAGAATTGAGTTACAATAGTCTAGTCTTGAAAGTACTAATGAACACACAAATGTTTTAGTGGCATCAACTGAAAGATATTTGCGAATTGAGCTGATGCGTCTCAGCTCAAGATATGCAGCCTGTTCATGACATGTTGGTGCAATGTGAGAGTACTGTCCAGAGTAACACCTAGGTTTCGTACTGAATGTGTGAATTTAATGTTGGCGTTGCTGATATTTATTGTTTGAGGTAAAGGATGTGAAAAAGAAAGTCTTTGTGTTGTGATCAGAATGGCCTCAGTTTTATCATCATTCATCTGCAGCTTGTTACATGTCCTCCATGATTTCACATCAGAAATGCACCTCTCTACACCTTGGATGGTAACATCAACATCAGTTGGATGGCTAGATTTGTATATTTGGGTGTCATCAGCGTACAACTGGTGAGACACTGGATGATGATCTATGACACTTGAGAGCGGCTGAGTGTACAGAATGAAGAGAACAGGTCCAATAACAGACCCCTGTGGAACGCCACAACATAGATCAACTGGGCTGGAGTGTATTCCATTTGCAGATACAATTTGTGTCTTGTTGACCAAGTAGTACTTGAACCACAGTACGGCTGTATCATGAATGACAAACACATGCTGGAGACGGTGAGGTAATATATCATGGTCTATTGTGTCAAATGCTGCAGACAAATCAAGGAGGGTGAGGACTGTAATCTTTCCGCTATCCAAAGCAGAGAGACTGTCATTAACTACTTTTAGAAGAGTAGTTTCGGTACTGTGGCAACATGAAGCTACTGCCATTGAAAACAGGAAAGACAATATCTGACATCACAAATGTGCTTAAAAGAATAAAGCATATTTTGTAGCAAAGGATGATCAGCAATGAATGCAAAAACTTAAAGACTCTGAAGATTATTACCGTTACCTGAATACTACGTTTTGCAAAGGTTTACACATTGCAACATTACGATTACGATATTAGACGTCAGACATTTGATAGACCTATAATCATTCAACTTTGTTTCAAGTAGTGTTTACTCACTAATGGAGCCAAACCATATTTTGTTATAACAATGTAGACATGATAATAGGGCAAATGAATTTTGGGTCTAATGCATTTCCTCTTGTTACGATTATATGATGCTAAACTAAGTAGCAGAAAGGAAAAAACCCAACAAGTCTTCAACTCTTTCAATGAGTGAATTTGAAAGAATATTTCAAACTGTTAAGACATCTTTTGTATTTCCAATTTTCTTAATATAGTAATCTATTATACTATTCTGATACTGAAATTCTTTCTTCAAACGTTCCTGAGAGCATCCATCCTGTAAAGATCTTGTTTCACAGCTAATTTTATATTTTGTGTCGGAACTTGAAGAAAGAAGTGCTCATATTCACATTATAGCTGTTTTATATCACCTTTTTCTTGTGCTTGTAGATGGGGTAGTTTCTGGTTCAAATTGTTTAATATTTCCGAATTAAGAAGATTGGCTAAACCAAATTCGTCAAAGTTAGATTGTATCATATCGTTTCTGATGTCAGTGCGTGGGAAAGGTGCAACTAAATTGATTAAATAATTAACATATCCTAACCAAAATACTCCTTTGACATATTTATATGTCACAATTGTTGATGATTACGCCTCTCAGAAGTGATAATGATATAATCAAAGTCATTTCTTTGATTTCCAATTGCATATGGACCATTATATATTAGCCCGAAGAGGAATTTCAGATATGGGCAAGAGTGCCATAACTCTATCAACAGGCTGAAAACTCTTTTCCTTTTATTTCTGTCTGATCTTAAATTCATTTTTGGCTGAGTGGAATGACGATTATTTTTTGTTTCTTGACAACTTATATTTGAAAGTAGAGATATAGTCAAGAAATTAACTTTGGAATCTTCGGATGAAATAAGTTTTTCTTTTAACAATTCAATGGTCTGTGGACATTATGTCCAAATCTAGATAAAACCTAAAACCTCAAGATTCTTAGACTGATTCCCTAATAGCAGTCAGCTGCAAAGGAATATACTCAACACAATTGTATTGTCAACTTCTTATTTTTATCAGTACATGAGACTTATTTGAAAACGTTAATGCCAAATTTAAAAGGGGAACCAAGGCAAAGAAAATATAAGCAATAATAATAACATGCATATGCAACGTACATATGGAAATCATAATGATTATATGATATGTACTGGCACTTCCTGGAAAAAATTAAAGCAAATCTTAGTCTTCTTTGTTAAGTGTTAACATATGCAATAGGAACAAATTTCAAGGTGGAATTTTGTATGGGAAACGACTGCATTGAGATAGACAATTTAACCTGAAAGATAGTTGAAACTATGACAACCGGGCATGACGTAGGCAATGAGATGCTTAAACTCCTTCATTTCAATTTTAGATCTAACTATTTTAAACTGAAGTTACCATTCATGAAAACTGTTTGACAAGTTTAGATGTGTATTATTCATGTAAGCAATTGAATGGTGGTTTTCTTTATGTAACTTCTTTGATCTAACTCCAGATCAACACACACGATCTTGGCATTAAATTATATCGAATAGCTTTCTATGATAAAGAAAATAAAATTGAAATTATGTTAATCAAGTTCCATGCGGAATCGTTATTTCACAAACCTCTAATGGACGTGATAGCTATTGGGATCATAAGATCGCATGCAGCACATCATTATAGGAATGACTGCATATCTTGCTGACTTAAATGACAATTATCAATTTGATTTATATAACTCCCATGTAACTTATCATGTACACATCATCAACTCTAAAATAATAAATCGACAACATGTCATGCTGTCATGCTTTGCTGATTCTTGTGATGATGTTGCATTTTGGTATCAACTTAAATCATACAATAAGAATTGATAAAAAAATACTGTGACAGTCGTGACAATAAAGAGAACGACAATATTTTCATTTAATTTCAGAACTGTCCGTGAAGCAAAATATTCCTTAATATATTTCATTACTTGGACATATCAGTAGCCCAGATACACAGAGGAACTGCATACATTTTATTGGCATAGTTTCAAATCATGAAATCGACTAATCATTTACTCTCGTCAGGATTCGTTGAAAGATGTTTTTTTTTTTTTTGATAGCCTCTTGTTTTGAAATATCGTATTGATGTGATATATGAAATAACGTACGAGCCATTGCCATAATGTATTATGCGTCCTTCTTCCCGCTGGAAATACCAACGTAACATTCAACTGAATAACTTGCTAAACAAAGGACTTCATTTTGTGAATTGGATTGATGCTAGATTTCTTTAAGTAATTACTGCTTTACGTTTAGCAAGCCAGTGTAGTCCAGACTTATCGAAGTATAATCTATTTCATCAATTGTACTGTCTAGCTCAAGCCACTCATAGCAATTGACACAGACGTCCCTCAGGTCGTTCTGTTACTTTTGATATTTCTATTAGAAGTCAGCATATAAGATTTGATAAGAACTAATCTGCCTTTATGTTATATTATATTTTCGTGCATCAACATTACTATAGCATGAATCACGTTATCCGCTGTCTGTTGAATTACATTTATTCTCAAAGTGATTGCGGATAACCTTAGCACAACGTTGCAATTAATTTGTTGCATATATCGTGAAACAATCGTTAATGGAAGACAGAAGGCTGCTTACAGGGATACAAATGTTTCTTATCTTGACAAATGGTGCTTATCAAGGTAGCCTTTTTACTAGTGCAAATTATTTATATTCTATAATGTCCTTTCTATGTGCCAAGGGTAGCTTTTTGACACGTATTTGCCAAAAGAAAGGAAATGCAAATTATATGTGTATAGAAATCGCATTCGCAGCAGTTTAAATGTAATAAAATGCGTTAAGGTTCCTATGAATGAAACGAAAATATCTTAGAATTATATCTGACAAGTTTCTTTGAAAAGTTAGCTTTATCTAAAAAAAAAGATATACATCAAGAATTCTTTTATCAAGACCTGCTAAACAAAACATCCCTCTTTATGAGAGTTAAATAAGTGTGCTTGCCTATCAACTAACAGTTGGCGTAATGAATTCAGCAGCGTTTATTTTACATGCACATATACAAATATAATTCTTGTTTATCTCAAATAGTCAGCTCAGCTCCTTAAAATCAACACACGCGTACACAGAGAACAAAATGTGCTTATGACATACATGAATAAGAGACAACTTATTATCATCGAACAATACTTGTTAAGATTCTTAACAAGCATCAACTACTTTTTATAAAGGAAACAGAATTAATTGCATCAGGAATAGGGCTCTTCTTTTAAAGGACGATTTAATATCAAGTGTTCAGTTTTACTTTCATAGCAAATTACGTTTTGAATATTATTTTGAGCGTGTTCGAACTTCTCGCTTTTGCATTCAGATATAATAGTTTGGGTTCTTGATGTAAAAACAACCAACGCATATCTAACTCGTCAGAAGTAATTAATTTAGTAACTTACTTACGGATAAACTTAAAGCTGCTGTTATAATCAGTATTATAGTTCTTGCAAAGCTATAGCATAGACGTTAAATCTTCGTAGCCACTTAAGCTCCCATGCCAGCGCCATAACATTACCTGTATAATTCTGTTTAGGAACGTCTATGCTTTTAAAAAGAATGCTTCGAAAGTTCTGGTTTTGGTCTTAACTGGGTTTTATGGCGTGTTTAGCGAATGATATCCTATACATTGCGGCCATTATTATTTGGTGGAGGCAGAACCTGTGAAGATCCTAGGAAGAACCATCGCCCAACGCGCAGCTACCGGCAAGCTTACTCACATGCACACGTTGGTTGAACCTTGAGATGAACAGACGTGAGATGTGACTGATCTGCGCAGGCGATCGCTTGTGGCCACATGGATACCCTTACCTTCTTAGAGGACATTCAAGTACATACACAGTTCGTACATTTATTCTGACTATATAAAACCCTACCTATCTGTTGTAATTATTTTTTCTCCGTCGATAGTCGAATATGTAGCTTATCGTTTCAGTGAGCAAACGCATATTATAAACAGATGTGCTGTCCATTTCCGATGTTTACTGAATGCACGTTTCTACGTGACATAGAAAACAGTTGTACTAAGACAAGCGTTTTTACTGTTTAAAGACTTGTCTATTATGGTGGTATGTAAATACATGTGTATATTGTCTCCATCAAGGCTACGAGGCTACCTTCCCTGTTGATGGAACAATGTAGGCAGTGTTCAATATAACATCTCGTTTCAAGCTTCTTACACCCTTGTTATATCTACAAAGATTGAAGGAAGAAACGTGTTTGATGGAATCATTATGTCAATCCTAAGTATAAGAAGTTCCTGATAAAGATGAGAACAATAAGTAGTTTGATTCAAAGTTAATTGCTACCTGGGCCGACAAGAGGGCAGGGCAACCGATGATATATCTCCGGGCCCGAGGCCAAAAGGGGCCACGGTATGAACAACACATTTTAATTTTATAAAAGAAACCTTTTGTTTTAACAAGAAATAGGAGAGGCCCGGGTGTTTCTTACCCCAGAGCCCTTGATCGCACTCCAAGGCCCTAATTGCTACCAAATTATGAACTAATCCTGAAAGTGATAGAAAACTGCTGCCAAACTATTAAACAATAACACATTTCTTGCCAAGTCGAGAAAAAGGACGCTGTAAAGAATCAAATCATATGTGCCTTGATCATCTAGGATAAGTGCAGAGATTTCGCCCGCATTATGACATAGTTCACTTGGCGTATAACTAATACCGTACTAGATAAAGTGCGCGCAATTTGTTCAAAATCTTGCTGAAGAATTAAAATCACTTTAGTTTGCATCTGAATTAATCTGCGATAAGAATTTAAGGAAACAAGAGTTGCAAATTAGGTTTGATAATGCATGTAACGCGAGAAAGTTACGCTTAAGAGGGTTATCGAGATTTCTTTCCTAATGTGCGAACGATGCTTATTTTTTGTAATTTCTGCTCGCTTTAGGAAGTTTGAGTCAGGATTATGAGCTTGAACAATATAGAGATCAGTCTGATGAGAAAAGATTTCAATATTAAAGCCGCCTTAGGTTCATTTTATTTCGGTTGAGTGGTCCTTATTTGGATTCTAGCGGCTGGATCCCTAGGAATATGAACAATGAACGAAAGATTCAAACATTAAGATCAGGATTTGAAAATTCAAAATTAGGAGTAATAATTGCTAACAGCAAAAGGCCATGTTATTCATATCTAAAAATAGTCAACGTACAACATCAATTAAGAATTGAATTGATGTCATGAACGTTTGCCACACAATAAGATGCATGATCATTCTTACGCCTAATTCAGTTACTGTGGCTGGAACCTAAAACTCGTATAACGTCATTTGGAAACATTCCCATGAACGACAACTACTTTAAATGTTTTTAAGTAGTAAGACGAAAGAGATTTTCATGCGTATTGGAAAGGATCAGACTTTGAAAACAATGAAAATTTAACCGACATTTTAATACGTGAAGTATGTGATTAAGAACGTGTGTGTATGTTAGTGTTCTTGTGCATAATTGTTTACGGCGGAATATCTGAACTGCTATGTGTGTACCCTCCAATCCCTCAGATCACTTATTATAATTTTACGCCAGCTGGGTGAAATGAGAGAACTGAATTGATTATAGCTGATTTACCAAAGTATTTTAAAATGGTCAGATAAATCGAATATGTCTGTAAACAGAATACATTTTTATATGTATTTTAGTATATATATATATATATATATATATATATATATATAGAGAGAGAGAGAGAGAGAGAGAGAGAGAGAGAGACAGAGAGAGGGAATCTCAAATGTGTAATGATATAATATTGAATTTATGAAACGAGTTAAATAATGTTCACATTTTGCTAACCTTGGCGAGCAAAAGCTGGACATTATTCAACGAGTTTCATAAATTTAATATTATATCATTACCTATTTGAGATTCTTTTTATCACATAGTTTTTATTTCAGTGGAAACTATTTAGATAGAAAGAAGAACGAATAATTTCGTTCATTCTGACATACGGTGCACCTTTCATTTGTTGTGCATTAAATATAGTCCCAAAAAAAGTTGAACTAGTAAAAGTAGATTGTACTTTTTTGCAAACTACAAATCAAAGAAAAACCTTCCATCCGAATAAACAGAACATTTTATAACGGCAAAATCTTTTTTTAAAAAAAATGAATGATCAATGCGATGTGATGCCACATTGTTAGATAGGTACACAGTAGGCCTAGAGTACATGTTTACCCTAGAATGTCCCTTTCAGAACAAATCATTACATTGTTGCGATTTTCATGTGAAATAGGATTACTGGATGCAGAAATTCCCACATTTACTGCAATCATTTGTGACTGGATATTTGCAGCATTTGACTGGAACAATAGACTGCACAGAAGAAGTAAACAAATTTCGTTTTGAGTCAGATTTACATCTCATATACACTGCGCAAAGAGCAGCTTTGGTTGGATCAAGTTCTGTCAGTTAAGAGACCCATTTATGTCTAAGTTTTTCTGTGAACAGAGGTGAGTTTATTTACTTCTGTAAGTTAACATTTCAACCACGTTTGTATATACGGTGGATTCTATATCTATGTTACAGATATGCCGAACCTACCCACCGCGCCATCATTACCTTTAGTTTTACTTCTTATTGTTATTCTTGTTTTGTAGTTTTACGCCATTTTTCTCATTATGGTATTGTTATACATGACATAACAAACCCTTGTGGGGGCAACATATCCATATTCAGACAGTCGAAATAATATTTCCTCAATTTTCTTTCACGAGTCGAGTTCAAATATAACTGCCAAAAATGTTCATTCAAAACAAAACATTCCAGAAGGCGGGGTTGAAAATGTTTTTCCCCGATCATAGCCAATCATTAAAGCGGATACGGCACAATAATGTTATGGGCTTTATTTGGACCAATCAGAATCACATAAAGTGACTTTTTAACATGTGGTAATGTCCAAAATACTCGACAAAAAAGTTTCTACACATTTCTAAACTTTGTTAGCAAAATATGTAAGGTCTCAAAGGAATGTCCTATAAACAGTGCCGTACCTCATTTCGGACTTTGAGGCACTTGCTAACTATTGTCGTCTGTTTGCCAAAGTTACTAAGGTCTATTTTGGAAGAGATGTGTGACAAATATCCTTCGTCACTTTGATTGAAATGTCATGTAAAATAAATACATGACTAAGCAAGCATACCCGAATAATTGAGCAGAGAGTTGAACCAATTGTTTACCGAACTACCTTTACTGTGGTATTATTTTGGGCGAAAGAATAAGAACATTTGCGTCCCAGTATGAGTAACGGGGTAAAATGGTACTACGTGTAGAAGGAAAAGATGATGTGGACACATTTTAAGATGCTAAAATCAGTCAGATATATTTTTTCTGAGAATAAAAAGTACAATGACTGGAAGCATTAGACGAGAGAGTAAGGGCTGCAGGTAATCAAAGTGCATACAGAATGCTAGCCTAATACTCGTCTGACAACGGTGAAGTAATATGTATGATAAAACAAGCAACAAAAACAAAAACCTAAGAAATGCATCAACTGAGGGAGACATAGTTCAATTCGGTACAAACATTTACAAAGTCAAATGAGACTTCTATATTCATAAGCCAGCTCTCCTTCTTGCATTAAAATGAGACTTGCTAACCTTGTGCAATGTCGCACTTAATTGGTTCCAGCCATATTTGTCATTTATCATCCAAATCGAAACGAATTAGGCGCGACAGTGAATATTTTCCAAGAATATTTCCATTAGAAACAGCCAGTATAAACTCTTGCAATTGCAACTCTTTCTTTTGTGTTTATTGTTTTATTTGTCTCTGTTTCATGTTTGCCCTTGACAAAGAATCAATCAGAGTCGAACGTACTTTGTCTCGTTAAGTGCTAGTTTCGCTCTCCACCTTGTCAGTTTGTTGCATTTATCTTAATGAATCGTTGACGCAATCGATCCCTTGCTATACTGCAATGTTCAATGCACTTGAAAGGACTGTTATTCGTATTATAATTGGTATTCTTTACAAAACACACACACACACACACACACACACACACATATGTATATATCTAGAGAGAGAGAGAGAGAGAGAGAGAGAGAGAGAAGCATTACATCTACTGTGGACCAATCAAAACAATTATTTGTTTCATCGTCGAGAAGAATCCATTTTAAAAACCATTGACATAAATGACTTTATAGTTTGTTCTTAAGGAATATTGTAAAATTTAGACATATGCTTTATACCAATATATTATTGTGGTAACCTTGTCAACATATATTTTTTTGCTGTCAATCCAATGTCTTTCGTTTTCATATCATTTGTTCTGGTTTATTCTATTTGTATGCTGAGAACATAGCTCTCTTGTAATATACAGGACATGACTTTCCAAACAATTGCCAGAAAAGGAAATATAGATACATATTCGCCGTGTTAGCTCTTAATTTGTTGTTTCCTGACCATCAGTTACTATTTGGTTTGGGCATTAGAGAAACCATCGAAGTCTGAATAAGACGGGGGGAAAATAGCAATTTATTTTCATCGCATAAATACAGTACATATGTACTAGGTGTCAATTGCTCTAGTGATGCTACCACAAGTGTCTTAAATCACATGTATTGAACCATTTAGTTATCATTGGAAATTTTCCACACGCTAATACCATTAAATTGTAAATTAAGCTTCTATAGATAGGGCATTTTTACCTTTAAGAAGTATTATATATTTTGTAATATTGTTGGTATTGTATGAGTGAGTTAGGCCTCAATACAACGCTTTAGTTTGGTAGGTTGGTTGTTATTGGTTTAACGCAATTTTCAGCTATTCACGGCAGCCAGTACATTAGGTAGAGGAAGAGACTTGGGAAATTCTGCGAAGAACTACCTACCTACCGGAACCTCCTGGCAAGCTTCTCACATACACATGTTAGACAAACCTGAGACTCTAACTCATCGTTTAATAGCCTTGCGATCTAGTCATGAGTTACACGAGTTAACAATTTTAAACTATATAAAGCATATTAAACTATAATTGACAAGGCTTGATACAGTTGCACATTAATTAATTAATTTTAAATATTTTGTATTTGTGATTTAAGCAGCATTCTTTAGTACTATAATAATACTTTAGTAAATGTCCGTTCTGCCATTCTTTAGATTCATATACAGATGCTTATTATACAAATACATATATTAGGGAATGATAGGTAAAAAGTATAGTGTAAACGTAATGTCCATGCAATAACATAGTAATCAAAATATATTCATGAGGCTTTTATTAAACTATCCAGAGGATGACAAACACTTTTGTACAAGGTATTTCGTCGGACTCTAATATCAAATTTCGTGGATACAGCTAAGCACTCCTCGCCAGCAATTCTAGAGATCATGTTATTTTTGAAGCAATAAAATTCGCAAGTTAAAGGATGGTTAGATATAAACAGTATTGATTATTTTTCTAAGGCTCATCTGTGTTCGTTAAAATGATGTTTAAGCAACCATACATG
Source organism: Sinohyriopsis cumingii (assembly GCA_028554795.2). NCBI lineage: Eukaryota > Metazoa > Mollusca > Bivalvia > Unionida > Unionidae > Sinohyriopsis > Sinohyriopsis cumingii. Next base: position 32,053,821 of record CM068840.1, read on the forward strand.
TTTTCGTGTACTGTAAACATCATTGAATATAATATCTTAAAATGCTACTACATTTTCACAGAATTTTAAAAGCCTCTATGGTATATAAAAGCAGTTGGCTTAATGTAATTATCTCAGGACTCCAAATTCATGTTCAAGTTTTCTGTTGTTCCATTTTCTAACAACATAGGCAAGAACAGGCTTCGCACAGAAACTTATCAAATTATTCAACTAAGGTCGAAGTTTTGACTAATTGAGGCGTTACTGTACGATCACGACACTATAGATGACTATTATGTTCAGCAATGTAACCTAAGGACATAAAACTAGACAAAAAAGGTATTATTGGAAATGAAAAGGACAGATATTTAAAGCTTCCAACTGTACCAATAGTGATTGCAGATTTCTTATTGTCTTGATAATGCATGTGTTCAGGCAGTCGCTTGGATACTATTACGTGCGAAGAGTGCACACTGTGTAATTGAATCTGTCATGTATAGTTTTTTGAACTGCGTGTTGTCTTTTCTCCATGAATATATGTTATGTATATCTATATTGTGTTAATGATCTTGGTCGGTAATTGAGTAATGTCATTATATTTTGTAAACAACATATTACGTAGCTAATGTTTCTCTGTACATTTATATCATATATTAAGCTCATTGTTAATTGGAGGAAAACATGTTTTTAAATGTTGAGCTCAAGATCCAGATTTTTTTCAGAAATTTAGAATGTTCTAGATCCATGTTCTTTACGAAGTTGAAACCTATCACTGTTGTTGTGTCTAAGCTTTTTATATTAGTGTTGTGTACTTCAAAATCGCTTATTTCTATCTTAACATCCAAAGCAGAATCAGTCTTAATTTTTTTATGAGTTTTTATTTGAGATGTTTTATTTATTTATTTAAATTAATCCCTGGAATTTTCAAAGTGCTCATTATTTTCATGAATATTATTTTATAAGTATTTTAAATACCTTAAAGGACATTTTTGATTAGATAATTTTGATACATTAGGAATAGTTGCACATTAGAAAAGTCGAGATTATTGTAACATTAGAGAACATTCAAATTGGAATTCACTGAAAACACCGTTGGAATTCTTTCGGAACTATATAGATTTCGACTTGTTATGGAACTTTCATGATTATCAGGGATTTAATTCACAACACTGTAAGTTCCTTTTAAACTTTCACCTTGTTTTATAAGGAAACAAATTATTTGTTGAATTTTACAAAACGTGTTGGTTTCCGCTACTTTTAGGTATTTAAAGACCATATAATCGTAACAAATCATTTACATACTTGCACTTGATTGATTAGTGGAACTTTCATACTATTATTCCCGTGTGACACAAAACATAGGATCAAGTGAAGTTCTTTTTTTGTATCGAAAGGAAAGCCAAAACTCATTTGAGATTCATGTAGGAATAATATCTGTTTTTTTCTTTCTATGACATTTTAGCAAACCTTTCTAATGTGTAAAACCCTATTTCCAGTCTCCTAATGTTTCCCGAGCATCGTATATTTTTGCTAAATCTCTGCCGTGTAATAAATGGGAACACAAGACCAACTGGTCATACATAATTGTGTACAAAGTGTGATAGCTAAAGTAATTTGAAGATTATATGCAAACAATCTTAAAAGCTGTCTGAGAGATACGTTGTATGACTCAGAAGCTTAAAACCTAATTTGATTTTCGGGATAATTTAATCATTGATTTTATGTTTTTTGATAAACACTTCTCTTTTTCGGGTTGTAAATTACACAGATCAGCAAATCAAATGCACCACACTATTGTTTAAGGCTAAAATACAAGATAAAGGTATGAAGGGAATAAGTTTTTAAGAACATATGTAAGATAAATATTTTTTTTCTTCTTCTCAGTCGCAAATATATAGCCTGTGTAAGATTAATGGAGCGAACAGCTGTTCCAATAACAGTAAATCCCATTTGTCATAAAAATTTAAAACTAATTTGCAATATATAGAGAAACAAAATACATTTTTACAATTGTGATCAGGTCTTGTAAATTCAGTATTTTTGTTGTTTCACTTGTAGTATATATGTCTTGTTTAGTGTTAACAATTACACAATTTAATTATTCTGAGTTCATATTGACAGTATATATGTGCGATTTACTAATATAATTATGCTGTTTAGTGCTACTGGTTTTCTACACATTTATATAATTTAATTCATCAAGATTATAAAACAGTACTGAATTTTTATTTCTGGTACGCTGTTAACTGAACCTTTCACTTTTCTACCCTACTCCAGATCTTTTAAAAAGACTTTGAATAAACTTCCAGATAAGACCCCAACCTGAAGTAATATTATGTTATTTACAAAGTTTCTTAGACATTCAGATGTAAGAAACATTTAATCTAGTTTGCTTAATTGGATTTCTTCCTGCGCCAAGTGTATCTTTGTATATGTGGATTAAGAACTCTTTGATAGTCAGTCATATTCTAATCCTCCATATATTTATTTATTGTTTCTCTTGGGTTAACATTTCACACCCTTCCATATACAAAGTTAGATCCAATGATAAACTGAAGTCACGAAATAAACTATTCAGCTCAGTATCAAACGCTTCAGTTATTTCTTTCACTCTGTCAAAAGTTAGGGTTCTCTAAATTAGGGCCGTACGAGTTAATAAGTGTTAATATATTGTTTTCTATATTCAAGTTAATGTCCAGTAAATTACCACATGTCTTTTCTTTCCCTGTGTATTTTAAATTCAAAGTTCACTCCGCTAAATTAACTCAAATAATTGAAACATACATATATATCCATAATGCGTCCCAGTATATATCTCTTCTGTAAATGTAAACTGATTGACTTGAAAGCACGCAGTGCTATATCTTTTTCTGTAAACAAATAGAAAACACATTTTCTTTAAGTGGCCATCCTTAATCCCTGACTGTTTGCAGGTGCTATTTTAATTATATAATCAATTGTTATACTTTGAAAAATTATCTTTCTGACATATTTTGTACATTAAATAGCAAAGATTATCTTCTCGATTGTTATATAAAAAAATTCTGCGCCAGAATGAGAAGGAAATTTAACGTCACATCATAATGTAGGAAACGAGTGAATGTTCTCGTACACGTTGCATCCATAAAACCAATATTCATGCGAATGTCAACTATTTAAAAATATAAAATTATATTTACCAGCTAAGACGAGGTTTACATCAGAACATTTTAGATCATATGAAATTGCTTTCTTTTTCACTTACGTTTGGGGTTTAATTATTGTATCTGATAACCGATAGGCATCTAAATGTATCACTACCATACTGAATCGACCTATACCGCTAGATCACGTATTGTTGTCAGCAACAGAAAATCAGTGTCTCGTAATGATCGGGATTTTCCATGTTCACAAATCAAGTTGCCATTTCTATATATATATATATATATATATATATATATATATATATATATATATATATACGAAACCCTTTTGGAAAAAGAGTACATAAAACACAATTTTCAACAGTAAAATGGTAAGTGAAGTAAGGAAAAGTAAAAACAGAGTTGGTCCGGTGACAATGCAAAGGGTAGGAAAAGGCTATATTCTTGCGACAGCAAGACGCTCAACTTTATAGCAGTTCTCTCAAAAACACTAAAGTATTCAAAATAAAACGACCAATAATTCCCACCATGCACTTCTTCTTGACCCTACAGATTGGATAGCACAAATAAATCCCTGGTGGAACTTACCCAATAATTGAAAACAAAAATATAAAAATAAAAGAAATAAATGTTTATAAAAATAACCTTTAAAAAATGGAACTACAACCCTCTGTTATGGTACTAAGCCTGTATTCAGCATGCATCTTTATTTTTGTATTGCACAACAATATGACGTAAGACAGAACTCATCTTTTTGATGTATTTATCTCGGAGAGAGACGCCTACTGCAAACAAATGTACGTTGCTATTAGGTCACAGTAGTTTATCTTCTCGCTATGCTGAGTATTTGCCATTTAGTTCGTGTTTATTTACATGATATTGTTAAATGAAAATGCTTACAAATATAATTCACACATAGAAAGCAAAAGCGCATATCAATGTAGTACATTGCGCAAACATTTCTTGAAGGGTTTGCTTGTGCTGGGTTTAATGAGTCTGCTTGGAGCACAATCATGAATCTTTATGTATGCATGAATTTTTTAATAGATAAAATGAAGACAACTTCAGAACATATTACAATGACGTTCTAGTCTGGTTTTCCTTTAATGAGACACTACTACATTTTTGTACTTGCGGATGACCATTAGAATGATAAATAAGATACATATATGCGTATGTTCGCTAGTATATATGTGGGTAGTTTGGAAACTGTTTGTGTTTGTTTAGGTTTTATGTGTTTTGGTCTCTTTGCTTGTTGGTATCCTCATTTTATTTATGACCTCATTAGTGGTCAAACTGCCGTAGTTGACAAAGCAATAAATTATTGGCTTCTTCTCTCATGTTGATTCTAAGTTAAGGATAATAATCACACGCCGATAAATTATTTGTGACTCAACACTAGTTCATTGTTATCAGAGAAAAGTAAAATACATGGAGAAAGAGTCATAAATCTAGAAATGAAATTGCCAGACCTTCCAGTGGCCATCAAGAACTATCAATACTAAAGTAAATTATTCGGCGAGAAATGCCAAAATACTTCTAAATAGTCTTGAAGAGACCAATAATTCCCAATAGATTTTCTGCCTAGTCATTTGTATCGATCAAATATAAATCTTAAACAAGCATTCTGTGCTTACTTATTAATTTCTAAGTAGAAGTGCAAGCTACCACAAAGCAAAGTGTTTGGAATGTAATTGTTTTAAAGGCAAATTTAATGAAACTCATTAAGAAATCTAATATTTCCAAGAGAATAAAAATAAAAAGGATGAAACTATGCATTTATTATTCCAACATTTTTAAAAAGCGTCCGTGATATTGTGATAGCTTCCGCGTATCCGTCGATATATCACTCATATCTTCTTCTAAATCGTTGGGAGTAATATTAAGACACTTTATAGTTATGGTGACCCTGAGGTATCAGTGTGCGAGAGGGTTTTCGTCATTAGGCACTGTTTGTATTTGTAATTACAGTGACCTTTTCAGACCAAATTCCAAATAGCAGGAACATGATATTAGGAAAAGAACAAAATGTTTTCCATTTTTATCCCTGGGTCGCTGTTTGGACATTAGGATGTAGTATATGACAGCAGGAATTACATCTAAAATAGTTTGATCTTTTGACGCAAAACAAGCAACATAGGAAATAATTCGCTGATTAAGTTAAATTAATGATATATCCTGACCTCATATATTAGCTGATGTGTTCACTTCCCTCAGTATGTGCACGTCATCATAAGGCAACCACACATTTTAGCACTGCATTAAATCAATAAGATAAAAAAGTAAGATGAAACAAATAAAGAAACAGACATTGTTTCGCAAGAACACTTCCTAAATTACTGGACTTTCTGAGATGTGGTCAATGAGTCTTATATCCACTTTTAAAGCTTACGACCGAGATACTTCAATATTACCTTGATGGATTAAATTACACATTTCACATGAGCATATAGACCATTTCTTATTCTGATGAGTTTACAGACCAACATGAAGATTTTATCAACTTTATCCGATCAATCTACAATAACACATCGAAACCAGACACAAACTGGAAAAACATTAGATTTATAAAAGCATAGGATTACTCAAAGTATATAATATATATATTTTAAATCAAATATGGAATGGTGAAATCTGAATTCGACACTTACTCATTTATAGGATTGAACCAATTTTGCCCATTGTTGAAAATAAAAATAGATGTAGAGAGGCAATTATGATGGCTTGCCGATCACTGCAAAAGACTGAAATCTCTAAGGCAACATCTACTTTCTGATTTTTTACCTCTTGTCTTTATGCCCTTTTTACATGACTAGTTTTTGCGAATCACCACACATAACATTATTTAAAACATCTTTATTATGAAAGTGCAAGCATCAATCAATTGTAGAAACAAATTAAACGTGGAAAAATTAAATAAAAAAACGCCTAATTTAACAATCTATCCTCACTTTGCAATAGATAGCGAAACACATATTTAACCACAGAGGGGTCAATGTTTCCCACGTTGATCACCATTCGCAAGAAAAGTTTGTTCATCTGCAAGCATATGAAACATACAACAACAGATACAAATACATGTATACATTTGTCTTTACAACGTAGCCATAATCTATAAAATAAAACATAGAAGGGAGATGACATTCTCATTTCTTTCACAGATGTCGTCGAAGACAAAAGGCTTGAAAACATAATGTTTTGAGCGTGGAAAGAGATAAACAATATAAAGGTCAAAGAGACATGGAATGTCATAAAAGTACAAAACTTAAAATTAACGAAACAAGTGTCAGAGGATGAATGCAAATACTTTTTCTATCACATTTTCATCGTCCGTCTTTCGTTTCTGTCCAAATGATATACAATAGAAAGTGGATATTCAAAGGCACCAACTATGATCCTGATAGACCCAGAAAACAAATTAGATAAGCTGCTTGATTTCCTGGCTGATATTTACCAAAGAACCATAGTACTAAATGGGGGCACCCTAGCGACAATGGGAATTAGCATTACAAGACCCCTTGGGCAACTCTAGCGACAATGGAAAATTAACATGGAGAAAAATCGTGGGACAATCTGGCGACAAGGGAAATTAACATGGAGAAAAATCGTGGGTCACTCTAGCGACAAGGGGAATTTAACATGGAACTATAGTGTGGGTCTGTCTAGCGACAAGGGGAAATTAACATGGGAATAGAGTTTGGGTCTGTCTAGGGACAAGGGGAATTGAACATATGGAAATTGAACATGGTGGGTCTGTATAGCGTCAAGGGGAATTGAACATGGTGGGATTGTCTAGGGACAATGATGGTAGAGGGTCAAACACAACAGAGACAGAAACATACATACACTAGTACAAGCGTGAGATTTATATATAAAGCATTACCAAGACCTGAAATCTTGCTGGGGTGTTCAAAAATTTGCATAATTGTAATGATGCTATAAATAGCTATAATCAAGGAAATGCTCAACGACAAAATGGATGTGACTAAAAGTAACGCTAAAATGACGAAATTGTCCCAGAATTTAAAGGAAAATAAACATATCCCCGAAAATTAAGTTACAATGGTTTAGACTAAAATTGATAAAATTAGTAACTACTTACAATATCAACTTCTGTGACGATCGTGAATAAATACCTATTTATCTATAATCAGCTGAAATTCCTATGAAATCCCACTATCTATTTATAGCTCCAACTTGTGGGTTTTTCCTTTGGAAAATCCCACTATCTTTTTATAGCCTCAGCTTGAGTGACGTTCCTGTTTATGAATTCTAGTATATATGTATAGCTACAAAATGTGGAAATCCCCAAGTCGATATTTATAGTCTCAAAATTTCCAGCGTCAGTGACGTCACTGTACTGAACACTAGGGGATAAATGTCAACAGTGTTGCAAGTGGCTGACCTGAATACACGCTACTGCAGGTAGGTAGGTAGAGTGTATCTGATAGGGATAAAGTGAGTTTTTATAGGGACAAACAGAGACCAATACACACACACACACACACACACACACACACAACGTACGCGCGCAGACATATGCACACACACACACACACACACACACAAACACACACACACACACACACACACACACACACACAGGGAAGAGGAAAAAACAAACCCCAAATATACTATCAATACAGAAGGGAGATAATACAAACCCCAAATAAACTATCAACACAAACGTACGCGAACGCATACACACCCCAAATATACTATTCACACAACGTCGCTAACGCATACAAACCCCAAATATGCTATCCACACTCGGGAGGAAGAAGAAAAAACAACCAAATATACGATCTACACAACGTACGCGAACACACACACACACACACACACACACACACAGACAGAGGGAAGAGGAAAAAACAAACCCCAAATATACTATCAACACAGAAGGGAGATAATACAAACCCCAAATAAACTATCCACACAAACGTACGCGAACGCATACAAACCCCAAATAGACTATCAACACAGAAGGGAGATAATACAAACCCCAAATAAACTATCCACACAAACGTACGCGAACGCATACAAACCCCAAATATACTATCAACACAGAAGGGAGATAATACAAACCCCAAATAAACTATCCACACAAACTTATGCGAACGCATACAAACCCCAAATATGCTATCCACACTCGGGAGGAAGAAGAAAAAAACAACCAAATATACGATCTACACAACGTACGCGAACAAGAACACACACACACACATACACACACACAGAGGGAAGAGTCAAAAACAAACCCCAAATATACTATCAACACAAAAGGGAGATAATACAAGCCAAAAATAAACTATCAACACAAACGTACGCGAACGCATACAAACCCCAAATATACTATTCACACAACGTCGCTAACGCATACAAACCCCAAGTATGCTATCCACACTCGGGAGGAAGAAGAAAAAACAACCAAATATACGATCAACACAACGTAAGCGAACACACACACACACACACACACACACACACACACTCACACACACAGAGGGAAGAGGAAAAAACAAACACCAAATATACTATCAACACAGAAGGGACATAATACAAACCCCAAATAAACTATCCACACAAACGTACGCGAACGCATACAAACCCCAAATATACTATCAACACAGAAGGGAGATAATACAAACCCCAAATAAACTATCCACACAAACGTACGCGAACGCATACAAACCCCAAATATGCTATCCACACTCGGGAGGAAGAAGAAAAAAACAACCAAATATACGATCTACACAACGTACGCGAATAAACACACACACACACATACACACACACAGAGGGAAGAGTCAAAAACAAACCCCAAATATACTATCAACACAGAAGGGAGATAATACAAACCAAAACTAAACTATCAACACAAACGTACGCGAACGCATACAAACCCCAAATATACTATTCACACAACGTCGCTAACGCATACAAACCACAAATATGCTATCCACACTCGGGAGGAAGAAGAAAAAACAACCAAATATACGATCTACACAACGTACGCGAATACACACACACACACACACACACACACACACACACTCACACACACAGAGGGAAGAGGAAAAAATAAACACCAAATATACTATCAACACAGAAGGGAGATAATACAAACCCCAAATAAACTATCCACACAAACGTACGCGAACGCATACAAACCCCAAATATACTATCAACACAGAAGGGAGATAATACAAACCCCAAATAAACTATCCACACAAACGTACGCGAACGCATACAAACCCCAAATATGCTATCCACACTCGGGAGGAAGAAGAAAAAAACAACCAAATATACGATCTACACAACGTACGCGAACAAGAACACACACACACACATACACACACACACAGAGGGAAGAGTAAAAAACAAACCCCAAATATACTATCAACACAGAAGGGAGATAATACAAACCCCAAATAAACTATCCACACAAACGTACGCGAACGCATACAAACCCCAAATATACTATCAACACAGAAGGGAGATAATACAAACCCCAAATAAACTATCCACAGAAACGTACGCGAACGCATACAAACCCCAAATATGCTATCCACACTCGGGAGGAAGAAGAAAAAAACAACCAAATATACGATCTACACAACGTACGCGAACAAACACACACACACACATACACACACACACAGAGGGAAGAGTCAAAAACAAACCCCAAATATACTATCAACACATAAGGGAGATAATACAAACCCCAAATAAACTATCAACACAAACGTATGCGAACGCATACAAACCCCAAATATACTATTCACACAACGTCGCTAACGCATACAAACCCCAAATATGCTATCCACACTCGGTAGGAAGAAGAAAAAACAACCAAATATACGATCTACACAACGTACGCAAACACACACACACACACACACACACACACACACACACACACACACACACACACACTCAAACAGACAGAGGGAAGAGGAAAAAACAAACCCCAAATATACTATCAACACAGAAGGGAGATAATACAAACCCCAAATAAGCTATCCACACAAACGTACGCGAACGCATACAAACCCCAAATATACTATCAACACAGAAGGGAGATAATACAAACCCCAAATAAACTATCCACACAAACGTACGCAAACGCATACAAACCCCAAATATGCTATCCACACTCGGGAGGAAGAAGAAAAAAACAGCCAAATATACGATCTACACAACGTACGCAAACAAAAAACACACACACACACATACACACACACACAGAGGGAAGAGTCAAAAACAAACCCCAAATATACTATCAACACAGAAGGGAGATAATACAAACCCCAAATAAACTATCCACACAAACGTACGCGAACGCATACAAACCCCAAATACACTATTCACACAACGTCGCTAACGCATACAAACCTCAAATATGCTATCCACACTCGGGAGGAAGAAGGAAAAAAAAAACAACCAAATATACGATCTACACAACGTACGCGAACAAACACACACACACACATACACACACACAGAGGGAAGAGGCAAAAACAAACCCCAAATATACTATCAACACAGAAGGGAGATAATACAAACCCCAAATAAACTATCCACACAAACGTACGCGAACGCATACAAACCCCAAATATACTATCAACACAGAGTGAAGAAGAAAAAGTTTTTTGAAAGCACCTAAGCCCTCACCTGCAATGACCAACTCTGCCAAACACCTACACCCCACCCCCACTCCCAACACTACAAAACCCATTTAACCCGTTATTTTATGGCATCAGTGTGTGATTTAGGAAACATCAAGACACAAAATGATGGATGAATAGACTGACTATTGTTTACCGACTTGCATGCCTAAAGAGCGTGCGTGAAGGAAAACATCCTTCCATTTCAATTCTAACTAAAACATGATCCAGAGGGATAGAGAGAGGTGAAAGAGCACAATTTCATAAAGTGTGAGTAAAAACAAAACACGCCATCCTTATTATACAATGTCAAGACCAAGAGACACTTACGTTTTCTTTCTGGTCTATTCTCTTTTAGAAGGTAGTATGAAATTTCACATCAGGGCCAACGCATCGGCTCACATTGTCAATTTTTCCATTTCCATGTCTTTACTGACACGAGTTCTTCATCATCTTCAATTTCTTCTTCTTCTGAATCCCTCTTCTCTGTTTCGTCTTGTTTTTGTTTCTTCTCTTTTCTCGTAGGGCACTCTGAATTCCAGTGTCCTTTCTCCTGACAACGATATTAGGTATCTTGACTTTTGTCTCTCTTTCTTAGACGAAGCAGGTATTCTGGAGACAAATACCCATTTACCTTTGCAGATATAGCAAACTTCATTAGCACTTACACACTTTCGTATGACTCTCATCAAATCAACGATCAAAAGAGTAAGTTTTGTTGCCACTTTCGCATGTGAATTATGCTTTCGTATGTCTTTTAGCAAATATTTGACCAGCAGGTCGATCTGTGCTGACTCTTCCATCTTCTTGATCGTTTGAGAGCGGAATGAATACTCTGACGCTAAGACACTCTTCTTATATACAGGGACCTGCTGCGTATGAAACCTAGTCAAATGTAATTTTGCAATAAGATGAAACGATTTCATTGAGGAAGTAAAAAGCAATGATGTACCGTATCGCCTCACACAAAACCTGAAGTGTTAGTTCAAATCCGTGTCAGCGATTTCGAAGACGACATAACTGAGCTTTAATCAATGCTCTCCAATTATGCCACAAAACCACGAGTCCTGATTCACGCCAAAAGAAATTTCGTTCGGTCCATAAAAAATAGTATCATATCTGAGAAACGCAAAAAGGAACTTCCAGAAAACTGAGAAAGACGGCTTACACCTACAACGTAAATGTGTGAGTTCAAGTAGTGCGTAAAACTTAGTCAAATTAAATTTTTATAGTCAAGACGAAACGATCTCTTTTCGAACAAGAAAGCAGACACCAAGCGACAATGGCGATCCGTGTCACACAACACTTTTCAAAATGTATATTATCAGAGGTTTGTTCTAGCGATCTGCACGGTTAAATTAAATGTTGATGTATTTTGCAATAAGACGGACACAATTTCCATGGGATCGCCCATGGTACGAATGTTCGTGCATTAGTTTAATTTTTAAAAATATTTTTTTTTATATAAATCGCCTATAAGATAGACCCAGTAAAGCATGGCCATTCTCGTCACTGTCTGAATAGCTACTCAAGTCAATTCGAAGCGAACGCGGTAAGAAAATAAGTATAGCCAATGAAATGGCTTACAACGGGTGATGCATTGTTTTGTTCTAGGACTGTGTGGCATAATAATCCCTATGTTCTTGCTGAGCACCTTTTTCCTCCTTTACCACGCTCGGACAGAAAAATGAGTGTGTGGTGAGACAATTCCCACTCATGTTTAAAGCCTTTCAGTCAGGTTGTTAAGGACTAGTTAGTCCTACACCTGAGTGGTTAAATTTAAAAATAGTCTGTGAGTACATAAAAGCCTGGGGGATGAGGCTCTCTTTCCTTCCCCAGGAGTAATTAAAATCACGCGGTCCGTTATTAAACCAGTGATACATGCTCCACTGGAGCGAAAATCACTTTAATTCAAGTAAGCAAGCAAGCAAGTTCGGGTACCGTCTCTAGCACTCTTGATGACACCAACTGTCTGGGTTATTTTCTTTCTTGCAAGCCCCCTATGTTCCACTTCTGTTTGTGATAATAACTTGTGATACTTCACATTTTCTAAAGTGGAAATCTTTACAAGCCGTACAAAATACAAAACTTATATGACTTTGGCTTTTGACACTTGCACAGACTCTTCACTTTATAAGTGTCACGAGAAAATTGTATATCCAATTTTTACCATTTTCAAAAACAAGCACACACTTGCAGCTTGACCAGAAATATGTACATCTTGTTTTGTGGATAAGTCACAGACAAGTCCAAGCATATATAGGTGGTTATGAACGTTAGGAATATCCCCTCATTTTTTCAGAAATATCAAAGCTTGTAAGTGCATTTTCCCTTTTCCACTCTATATTAGTGCTTAGATTTGTTCCAAAAAAAAAAAGAAAAAAGAAACGAAACAATTTTGAAGAAAAAGAAACAACTGAATTTTGAATTCAGGTTTCTCTCTGTTTATAATTTTTTTCAAGTTGATGGTGCATGACAGAGTACATTCGCCTACCTTTCCAAAGTGAGAGGCATTTCTTCACATGTCATTGCCTTTGTTAAATTCGGTTTCATTGGTTAGTTATCGTTAATCTTTAATTTTTTTATGCATTTCTTTTTGATAGAAGATTTAAGGCTTTCTATTGTTGTAACGGTATTTATGTTGTTTAGTCTGTTGATGAAATTATCTATAGCAAAGTGCTTAAGATTTTCAGTTTTTTATTATTTCAAGCCCTACAAAAGGAGACCAAGTTTGTCTTCAAAGACGATTGAAACATCGTTGCGTTTAATCTAATCATGCTTGCCGTATCTCTTTGTGTTTTAGAGGTCATATTTCTTCTTAAGTAAATACACGCATCAATAGACAGACAGATTGGGTCATCATCCTTGAGTTTCACTGTACTTTCGGTTCTTTACTTCATACAAACCCCAAATTTATTAGTTTGAAAAAAAAAGATAACATGCCCCTCAATACTGTAACACCTCTGTTCTGACTCTACCGATGTGAGTGTGAGTGTTTATGTTAAAATGTTTAAGTGAGATATAAAAAAATGGTCAGCATGAAAACGCGAACCAATACTGTGACGCTCAGTATTTTGATGTGGTAAGACGAAATGGTACAACACACACAAAGAGGGCTTGTAAGTTCACATTTCAGTCTGTCTGCACTGTAATGGTAACAACGCAAGAACATAGGGATTATTATGCCACACAGTCCTAGAACAAAACAATGCATCACCCGTTGTAAGCCATTTCATTGGCTATACTTATTTTCTTACCGCGTTCGCTTCGAATTGACTTGAGTAGCTATTCAGACAGTGACGAGAATGGCCATGCTTTACTGGGTCTATCTTATAGGCGATTTATATAAAAAAAATATTTTTAAAAATTAAACTAATGCACGAACATTCGTACCATGGGCGATCCCATGGAAATTGTGTCCGTCTTATTGCAAAATACATCAACATTTAATTTAACCGTGCAGATCGCTAGAACAAACCTCTGATAATATACATTTTGAAAAGTGTTGTGTGACACGGATCGCCATTGTCGCTTGGTGTCTGCTTTCTTGTTCGAAAAGAGATCGTTTCGTCTTGACTATAAAAATTTAATTTGACTAAGTTTTACGCACTACTTGAACTCATACATTTACGTTGTAGGTGTAAGCCGTCTTTCTCAGTTTTCTGGAAGTTCCTTTTTGCGTTTCTCAGATATGATACTATTTTTTATGGACCGAACGAAATTTCTTTTGGCGTGAATCAGGACTCGTGGTTTTGTGGCATAATTGGAGAGCATTGATTAAAGCTCAGTTATGTCGTCTTCGAAATCGCTGACACGGATTTGAACTAACACTTCAGGTTTTGTGTGAGGCGATACGGTACATCATTGCTTTTTACTTCCTCAATGAAATCGTTTCATCTTATTGCAAAATTACATTTGACTAGGTTTCATACGCAGCAGGTCCCTGTATATAAGAAGAGTGTCTTAGCGTCAGAGTATTCATTCCGCTCTCAAACGATCAAGAAGATGGAAGAGTCAGCACAGATCGACCTGCTGGTCAAATATTTGCTAAAAGACATACGAAAGCATAATTCACATGCGAAAGTGGCAACAAAACTTACTCTTTTGATCGTTGATTTGATGAGAGTCATACGAAAGTGTGTAAGTGCTAATGAAGTTTGCTATATCTGCAAAGGTAAATGGGTATTTGTCTCCAGAATACCTGCTTCGTCTAAGAAAGAGAGACAAAAGTCAAGATACCTAATATCGTTGTCAGGAGAAAGGACACTGGAATTCAGAGTGCCCTACGAGAAAAGAGAAGAAACAAAAACAAGACGAAACAGAGAAGAGGGATTCAGAAGAAGAAGAAATTGAAGATGATGAAGAACTCGTGTCAGTAAAGACATGGAAATGGAAAAATTGACAATGTGAGCCGATGCGTTGGCCCTGATGTGAAATTTCATACTACCTTCTAAAAGAGAATAGACCAGAAAGAAAACGTAAGTGTCTCTTGGTCTTGACATTGTATAATAAGGATGGCGTGTTTTGTTTTTACTCACACTTTATGAAATTGTGCTCTTTCACCTCTCTCTATCCCTCTGGATCATGTTTTAGTTAGAATTGAAATGGAAGGATGTTTTCCTTCACGCACGCTCTTTAGGCATGCAAGTCGGTAAACAATAGTCAGTCTATTCATCCATCATTTTGTGTCTTGATGTTTCCTAAATCACACACTGATGCCATAAAATAACGGGTTAAATGGGTTTTGTAGTGTTGGGAGTGGGGGTGGGGTGTAGGTGTTTGGCAGAGTTGGTCATTGCAGGTGAGGGCTTAGGTGCTTTCAAAAAACTTTTTCTTCTTCACTCTGTGTTGATAGTATATTTGGGGTTTGTATGCGTTCGCGTACGTTTGTGTGGATAGTTTATTTGGGGTTTGTATTATCTCCCTTCTGTGTTGATAGTATATTTGGGGTTTGTTTTTGCCTCTTCCCTCTGTGTGTGTGTATGTGTGTGTGTGTGTGTTTGTTCGCGTACGTTGTGTAGATCGTATATTTGGTTGTTTTTTTTCTTCTTCCTCCCGAGTGTGGATAGCATATTTGGGGTTTGTATGCGTTAGCGACGTTGTGTGAATAGTATATTTGGGGTTTGTATGCGTTCGCGTACGTTTGTGTGGATAGTTTATTTGGGGTTTGTATTATCTCCCTTCTGCGTTGATAGTATATTTGGGGTTTGTTTTTGACTCTTCCCTCTGTGTGTGTGTATGTGTGTGTGTGTGTTTGTTCGCGTACGTTGTGTAGATCGTATATTTGGTTGTTTTTTTCTTCTTCCTCCCGAGTGTGGATAGCATATTTGAGGTTTGTATGCGTTCGCGTACGTTTGTGTGGATAGTTTATTTGGGGTTTGTATTATCTCCCTTCTGTGTTGATAGTATATTTGGGGTTTGTATGCGTTCGCGTACGTTTGTATGGATAGTTTATTTGGGGTTTGTATTATCTCCCTTCTGTGTTGATAGTATATTTGTGGTTTATATGCGTTCGCGTACGTTTGTGTGGATAGTTTATTTGGGGTTTGTACTATCTCCCTTCTGTGTTGATAGTATATTTGGGGTTTGTTTTTTCCTCTTCCCTCTGTGTGTGTGTGTGTGTGTGTGTGTGTGTGTGTGTGTTCGCGTACGTTGTGTAGATCGTATATTTGGTTGTTTTTTCTTCTTCCTCCCGAGTGTGGATGGCATATTTGGGGTTTGTATGCGTTAGCGACGTTGTGTGAATAGTATATTTGGGGTTTGTATGCGTTCGCGTACGTTTGTGTTGATAGTTTATTTGGGGTTTGTATTATCTCCCTTCTGTGTTGATAGTATATTTGGGGTTTGTTTTTTACTCTTCCCTCTGTGTGTGTGTATGTGTGTGTGTGTGTTTGTTCGCGTACATTGTGTAGATCGTATATTTGGTTGTTTTTTTCTTCTTCCTCCCGAGTGTGGATAGCATATTTGGGGTTTGTATGCGTTCGCGTACGTTTGTGTGGATAGTTTATTTGGGGTTTGTATTATCTCCCTTCTGTGTTGATAGTATATTTGGGGTTTGTTTTTTCCTCTTCCCTCTGTGTGTGAGTGTGTGTGTGTGTGTGTGTGTGTGTGTGTTCGCGTACGTTGTGTAGATCGTATATTTGGTTGTTTTTTCTTCTTCCTCCCGAGTGTGGATAGCATATTTGGGGTTTGTATGCGTTAGCGACGTTGTGTGAATAGTATATTTGGGGTTTGTATGCGTTCGCGTACGTTTGTGTTGATAGTTTATTTGGGGTTTGTGTTATCTCCCTTCTGTATTGATAGTATATTTGGGGTTTGTTTTTTCCTCTTCCCTGTGTGTGTGTGTGTGTGTGTGTGTGTGTGTGTGCGTATGTCTGCGCGCGTACGTTGTGTGTGTGTGTGTGTGTGTGTGTGTGTGTGTGTGTGTATTGGTCTCTGTTTGTCCCTATAAAAACTCACTTTATCCCTATCAGATACACTCTACCTACCTAACTGCAGTAGCGTGTATTCATGTCAGCCACTTGCAACACTGTTGACATTTATCCCCTAGTGTTCAGTACAGTGACGTCACTGACGCTGGAAATTTTGAGGCTATAAATATCGACTTGGGGATTTCCACATTTTGTAGCTATACATATATACTAGAATTCATAAACAGGAACGTCACTCAAGCTGAGGCTATAAAAAGATAGTGGGATTTTCCAAAGGAAAAACCCACAAGTTGGAGCTATAAATAGATAGTGGGATTTCATAGGAATTTCAGCTGATTATAGATACATAGGTATTTATTCACGATCGTCACAGAAGTTGATATTGTAAGTAGTTACTAATTTTATCCATTGTAGTCTAAACCATTGTAACTTAATTTTCGGGGATATGTTTATTTTCCTTTAAATTCTGGGACAATTTCGTCATTTTAGCGTTACTTTTAGTCACATCCATTTTGTCGTTGAGCATTTCCTTGATTATAGCTATTTATAGCATCATTACAATTATGCAAATTTTTGAACACCCCAGCAAGATTTCAGGTCTTGGTAATGCTTTATATATAAATCTCACGCTTGTACTAGTGTATGTATGTTTCTGTCTCTGTTGTGTTTGACCCTCTACCATCATTGTCCCTAGACAATCCCACCATGTTCAATTCCCCTTGACGCTATACAGACCCACCATGTTCAATTTCCATATGTTCAATTCCCCTTGTCCCTAGACAGACCCAAACTCTATTCCCATGTTAATTTCCCCTTGTCGCTAGACAGACCCACACTATAGTTCCATGTTAAATTCCCCTTGTCGCTAGAGTGACCCACGATTTTTCTCCATGTTAATTTCCCTTGTCGCCAGATTGTCCCACGATTTTTCTCCATGTTAATTTTCCATTGTCGCTAGAGTTGCCCAAGGGGTCTTGTAATGCTAATTCCCATTGTCGCTAGGGTGCCCCCATTTACTACTAACCATTATGTTTCCTTGATTACTTTGGGAATCTTGGTGACGCGAGAAAAACAAACAAAAACAACTGACACATTTATCTAAGCTTAGAATCAGTACCGAAAGTTTTGAAACATCAGTACGGTCACTCATATATATATACGCAACCCTGTAATTAGAGCTACTAGAGTGAATACATGGTTTAGGGCCGTATTTTTCAGCAAGGGAATTTAGGCAATAGAAACGGAGTTCAATGAAAATAATCTCGTTCCAGATAAAAATGAATTCAGAGATTGTTGATACTTTAAAACGGAACCGAAGAAGCAGACTTTTGATGAGGCTATAATTATTATTTCTTTTCAGTGTATCGACGTCACCTTATGGTAATAAGTTTACGCTGTCAGTGAAACAAATTCTTTACATTATGTATACACAGAGAGCGCTATTTTTTCATTGTGATGCTCTACACCTGGAAATTGAATCACTTCAGCATTGCAAGGTTATTGCCTTTGTAACTGAACAACCAGTGCTTTTTAATAATCGATTGTTGATTACCTTGCAATTTAATATGTAAAAGTATATTGGGATGAAAGTGAGTCTCAAACAATTAATATTCAATTTTGCAAGTCAACTATTTTAACATTTAACAAATTCATTAAAGAGTTATTACGGTACTGTTTTGTCCATGTGAAGACAGGGTTCGTTTTTCCTCTGTTTGTTTCAGTGTAAAACAATAATGTATCTCAGTTACTAAGCTGCTGTCAATATGAGTTCTATCTAGTTCAAGCATTCCAATATAAAACAGTGATGTATCTTAATTACTAAGCTGCTATCAATATGGGTTCTATCTAGTTCAAGCATTTCAATATAAAAGAGTGATGTATCTTAATTACTACGCTGCTGTCAATATGGGTCCTATCTAGTTCAAGCACTGCAATATAAAGCAGTGATGGATCCTAATTACTAAGCTGATGTCAATATGGTTTATGTCTAGCTTCGGCATTGCAGTATGAAACAGTTATATATCTTAATTACTAAGCTGCTATACATATGGGTTCTATTTAGCTACAGCACTGTAGCATGAAACAGTGATGTATCTTAATTACTAAGCTGCTATCAATATGAATTCTATCTAGTTTCAGCATTGCAATTTTCAAACACAGTCACACAATAATTTAACTGGGGAAAACATCGTTTTGTTACATTTTAAAACAGACAATTCTCGCATGTAATCCTTACCAAGAGCCCAATTATTTATTCAGTTTATTTTTGCCAATGACCTTCTATACATATATAGTTGAGTAGTCCAGTGCTGCAGTAAAAGGTCAAGTAAAGCGAGAGAGAGAGAGAGAGAGAGAGAGAGCCGTGCATACAGAGCTGGTCAGCAAATAAGATAGCTGGAGTTTAATTTAACAGGTCAGTCGGATCATGAAATATTTATTATAAATTTCTTCTCAGTACACAGTTCACCGCTGTTTTACTGATTTATAAAGAATTTATTTCTCTCTATGGTTGGTAATTATTCTTTCTATCCTGTTTTGAATGTATATATTCAAATTTTGAGTGTATTTTTGTTTCACTATGATTGTGGAAATATATGCATGCAATTGCCATATCAGATATATATGCAAATACGCAATTATCAAAAACTTAGCTAGTATGGAAACGTACTCGTTTATCTGCCTAAATCAAGACGTTTTCAAACTAAGTGGTCTTTAATTTCTCTATGTTCAGTCTCAATTGGTGATTTGTATGTACCACTATGTTAGCCCTGTATCACTTTCACTTAATAAAAAATATTACTACTAACCTTTCCTATTAAAACAGCTGACCAATATTTTGTGGTAATGTTTAATCTAGCTCTATGCTAAATCGGGACATTTTGAGACTCCACCTGACAAATAAAAAAAATAAAAAAGAACTAAATTTAAAGAAAAATCCACTTAATTCAATGGTAAGATAGCAGTAATAAACTGTAAAAATTGTTAGTATATCAGTGTTAAGATGTATGGGAGTATCTAAAATTTAGTAACTAAAAAAGTAATCTCGTGACACATTTTTTTAATGCCGTGACAAGGTAGGTTGCCTTGTGACTATATATATATATATATATATATATATATATATATATATATATATATATATATATATATATATATATATATATATATATTCTCACTAGAGAAAGATTTGATGGATTTAGCATGTTTTATATTCCTTGAAATAAAAAGCACCAACATTGGTTCTTAGCCAGGGGCATATGTAATTTAAGAATGAATAAAGAGTGTTTTGCAGAAGGGATGGTTTTGATAGTGAGCAAGTTCAATTGGACCGTCACGTAGGCTTGACTCGAACGTTATTAATGATAAGAGCATACGGAAATGGCACCCAGTGTCGACGTTCGATAATGTTCTTGGTAAAAAGGGAAGAAAGGAAAGGACCACACTGATGTACTTGTTTGACCAGAATACACTTGCATAGCACACGTTATAATACGTTGCTTCTTTATTTAAACGCCCTTAATAATAAGCACAAAGAATATTAGTATGAAACAATTTTGCACTTAAATGATTTTGTAAGCGATATCGTTCATCAATGCAGGTGAAGCTTTACAGCAACAAAAAAAAATAAATTAGAAAGTTAATACGAAAAGAAATGCAAATAATATGAATCAGTGCTATTCTTGTCTTCTCAATCCTCACTGATGGAGAGTTTTAAAAAAAAAACTATACCGTCGATGTGATGTCGGATTGTCAACGTCAGTTTTTCTTATATTTACCGGTTTTAATTATATTTAACCGGAGAATATAACCAGCTATTAAAGGCTCGACTTTAATTCATAGTTTACCTTTATTTGTCCTTTATATTTAGAAAACGTGGCATCCTCAACATCTGCGTTTATAGAATGAAATTTGCTTGCAGCAAAAGTGGGCAAATGTAATGAAACATATCGGGCAAGATGTTTCATTTTCATTTTAAGACCAGATCTGCAAGATATAGGAAACTATGTGTTTGAAACAATTTTATATAGTTTCTGATGCTTTAAAGTTGTTAACGTAAACTATAGTAGATTTGGATAATTTTCCTGTCTTATGCATTGTAAGTATATCAAAACTTTCGTAAATAGCTATATATGTTACATAGTCTCTCCAATACACATTTAGCATAAATAGTGAGGACTTCCCCTTGCTTAAAGCTATGTAATTATTTTAAACGAAACAAAAAGGAGATATTAAATCGTACATGACCTAGACGAAACATAGAATTGCGCTAGCCTTGAACTGTGATATTAATAATAAAATGTAGCCCTTTCAGGCTCTGTAAAATGGCGTCTGAAAAATGTGAGTTCGAGAAAGATGATTAATGTATATATTTTCAAGCAATACTGCAGCAAAACGTGAGAAGAGTATTCGGTCGAATTGAAGTTTACGTTAGTTAAAGTGCTGTCGCAAGCACCATGTGCGTGATACCCCATACATTTGACTTGAATTTAGTTGCAGATTTATTTTATGCCAATAATCTTGCATATACTGTTTTTATTAAAGAATTCAAACTTTGTCTTTTGGGTACAAGACTGTAATTGAATGAGATCGTTCCATAAGGTAACTTTATTTAAAGCTTTTATGGTCTTAGGTTCAAATTTATAAAGGGAGAGCTTGCCAAAGGAATATTACTTCTTGCATCGTCTGTACATTTTGACTACCCAGTATGCATAGTTACCTATTTTGTTGATAACATCCATGGCTCAAGAAGTCATCGTAATGCAATGCGAAATTTAACCTTGATCATAAAGAAACATCCGCTACAACAATGCCATTTTGCTCGTTATTCAGCAGCTAGCTCGATGCAGTTTACCAGAATATGAGCCATAACAGACAATGTTCAGTCCTCCATTGGTGAAATAAAAATGTGGTGTCCTATGTTGTTAAACTGCTGACAAAATCTGATTTATGATCTAGATATTGGATGTGGATTGAGACAAAAAAATCAAGAGGCATATAATTGACATTGGCTTCAGAATCTTCCATACCATACGGGGCCAGGACGTCGGTCATTTTAACAGAGGCACGAAATGAATATGGAACCGGTATTTCTATCATTTAAACATAGAATAACGATGAATATGGGGCAGGTATATAAATGATGTAAACAGTGGTCAACCGTTAATAATGTTCAGACACACCAACAATTATATGGATCAGGTATTTTGGTCACGTAAACATCGGAAGACTATGATCATTGGGCAATGTATCGATCACGTAAACAGAGATTAACGATCAATATGGGCCGGGTATCTATCGTGTAAACATAGGCCACAGTGGTGATCATATAAGCAGCGGCTAACGATCATTATGAAGCTAGTATGTCGATCATATTAACAGAGGCCAGCGATCAATATGGGGCCATCATGTCAATCAAATCAATAGAGGCCAAAAATTAATATGGACCTATATGTCCATCATGAAAACAGAAATCGACAATCAATATGGGCCAGTATGTTGTTCATGTAAACTGTGATTAACAATCAATAAGGGACCAGTAAGTTGATCATGTAAATAGCGGCTAAAGATCAATATGGAGCCTGTATGTCGATCATGTAAACAGCAGCCAAACATCAATAAAGCACCATATTCTGGGCAGCAGATGAGTAATAGGGAATAGCGTCAGCTGTGTGTAGTAATTATTAAAATTGTTCACGTCCTATTTTTGTTCTTGGGGAGCAACTTTCCACGGTAGTATCGTTTTTTTGTGCAAATTACCTCTGTGATGAGAATCTCTGCAATATTTTGCGGTATATAATCCAATTTTCTATTAATTTTTTAGTCGATAAAATTTGAGAGGGGATCTAAAGAATATTCAAGAATCGTTTCTACACGAGCTCTAATCTCTCGCTGCGAGCTTCAGTCTTTTGATGTCTTAGATTTTATTTTAGTCATAAATGTTTACAAGGAACACACTGTAAGACGAATTATACATACATCGTGTTGTGACAACTGGGTCACTGTCTTGACTGGAGGATGGTGGCAAATGCCGGAGGGGTTGTGGGATATCGTGGGAAATATGCAAAAAGGCATGACGATTTAAGATAGCTATCCAACGAGGTTGTTCTTGCTTACCATTAAAGAAACCTGTTTGTCACTATTCCAAAGAAGCCTTCAAAATTCATAGCCAACGAAACAAACTCTATGATGTGTACATTTTATTTCGGTGGTGAAAATGCATTGTTTGTAACAAGGCTGAATATAAATGAACAACCTATGAGTGACTACGAAAGCGTGAGTCTCTTGTTTACACTTCATGACGCAGGTCCTTTAACGAATATTTTCATTTATTTTATCTCACGATAATAGTATCATCACAATAGTAGTAAAATGTAGCCCATGATTCTCTTGCAAGAAAGAACCTAAGAGGATTAAGCACGTCACATCAGATACGCTTGAAACAAAATTATACATGAATTATTAAATTGCTTACATCGCTGAGCGTTGTAACCAATAGGTCTTTTAATCGAAGAATTTTTCCATTTTGCAAGAGATCTTAATATGTATCCATATGATTCTCTTTCTCATTTATTCAAAAGATGATGTAACATAGAAAAATGAAGGACAAAGTAAAATAAATTGAAGATATCCCTGAACCAAAAATAACGGCAATTCTCTTGCAAAAAGAAATCAGTTCAACTTAATTGTTCAAGAAAAACGTAATTCTATATCCATGAATACCTATTTCTGATAAATGCAGGTTTAAAGACAAAAGTTTATTTCATCTTTAGGTATACATGAACCAATTCGGGATAAAACGAAAGAATATTTGAGAATCTTCATTTTATTCGGCATAGAAAGAGCTATTTTTCATGGTAATTATACCATTTATTTCACGTGAATCTCGTAAAGACTAAACAAGAACTAGGATTTTTAAATTTATCTCAGCAAAATTATAGAAGGAGAAGGAAGGTCAGTATAAATAAGCGGTCCATGTAAATGTAGGCTTGTACTGCTGTAACGTAAGGCACATAAGGAAAGAGCCCATCAGTGCTTTGATCTGCCCTTATCTGCGTTAAACATTCAATGCCTGTTTCCGCACTGGCGCACCTCATACGCTTGTCAACCAACGCCAGCCCCAAGAATGTAAGAAGGCAAAGTGGTAAATCCATTCTGATGGCATATACTTTGGACCATAGCAAATATTGCTTATTATTTTTTGTTGTAAATTGTACTTTTCCCAAAACAAAATGTTGCACTAATAGTGAAACGTTTCACGGTTAACATTATAACGAATTGTACGGTGTGCTTAATTGGGTTTTAATCTGTATGCGTGTATTCATTATGTTTATCACGCCTATGATTGTGTCTGAAGTTGGCAAGCATTCGTAGTTTTTCCTGCTTTTTTAGCATATCCTTGTTATTATAAAGATGAGACAACTTTAGTTATTGTGTACAATGCATTAAATAGATCTTAACTCAGGTAAAGGCTAGATTACAATTAATACTTTCACAGAGATGATATTGTACTTTGTAATGAGAACACGGTCCAAGTTTAAGCCTTGCTTATAACGCGCATTAATGATATGATAATTTGTATATGCTGCACATTTCAGGGACGCATGTTTGTAATGTCTACTTTTGAGAGCGGAGTTTGTTTTTGGAATTCAGAGTAATAAAGAAACGATTCATTCAATGCGAAGCTGCATTGTGATATGCAGGGCCAGGCCAAACCTTCATTTCTAACGACGTAGATACTTACGACCACAATTAATTCCTCGTGGAGAGAAACTTCATTGGTTGGCATTTAACGTTTATCCACAAATATTGTGTTGTAGCAGATGGGGTAGACTGCCTTGCCAAGAGACACATGGCTGGGTAGGATTCCAACTTGCACATATTTGTGCTGCTATCCAATGAGCCAAGGCTTCAACTCGGAATGAAACTGAATTGTATGTTTTCCATGTTCATAGATTTCTGGGGGAAAATGCCGTGAGTTCTCAAAATTAATATTTTCTCAACTTTGGGACTCCAATTATTATTACTAGTACATTTTATGTGGTCATGTTTTCTAATGCAGTGTAAGTGTATTCAAAATGGATGAATTGACGCAATTAAGACAAATATTTCCTTCAAGCGATTGCGAAAATTGCGGAGTAAACAAGATTTTGATGAACACTTCACTCTGTAGCTTGACACATCACCTTTTATCCCTTCATCGGAATGCATATTCCGGCCAGGATAACTAAACAAAACGTGTTGTGGTATGCATACAATGTGCATGATCGATGCGTCGAGACAAATCGCACATAATATTGCACCGATAGATTAAACAGTGATTATTGTCAACTTTTACTGTTTATTATAACAATGTACCCGTCAGCTTATATTGCTGACTCTAGCAAACAAATGTAGCAATCGAAATTAAATCTCTGTCATTTAGATTTAAAAAGTCCGCATTCATGATCATCTGCTAAATACGTGAATAATGAAAATAATATCACGACAATTCAGTAGAGATTGAAATGTCAGTGCTGTAGAGCATTAAAGTCCAAACAATATTTTGCCATTAATATTGCAGTTTGATTCAAGCAAAAAAATTTTGCAATTTATAATAAATTTTATATGGATTTTCAGCGATATTATGTGCTTTTACAGTCGATATATGTTTTCTTACGTTGTGTCCAGTAGTCGCCATTCCTTACGTAATTCGAATACAGTGGAATAGGTTTTTGATGTACAAGGAAAAGTATCAATGATGGAAATGGCAGTGTACTTTTAGTCAACACGTACTAGTAGGCAAGCTAAAAGAGATATTCCGGATGCTTCATTTTCTGTCTATGTAGCTGAAAATATTTTACTTACAGTAGAAATGAAGCAAATATAACATCGGTTCAAACTGAAATCAAGGAATTTTGCACACCTAAAAATACTTATAGTCGACAATCAGCCATCAAATCGCTCGTGCAGTTTATATGACAGACCTGTGATTCAGTCTTGCTACCAACACGAATATATTATTCCCACTTATCTCTTATACTCCTTAATTATCCTGAACATCTATTACAGAATCATCAAACCATTACAAAATATATGACCAGATATATATTATTGGTTCACCCAAATTATTTCTTGAATCTTTTAGTAAATCTTCCTCTTGACTAATTTTTTATGTGCATTCAACACATTCACCGTTTGAAAGATGTATTGTGTTGCTGCTATATTTATGTTAAGATATTATTTATCACACCTACTAATACACATATAAGCAATTGCGTTTTGTTTCTATATACAATATAAGACTACTGAAATATACTTGTATTTTTAAAAGCTAAGTTAGTGAAAATGTGATGTACATTAATTCCTCACTCGGGCGAGGGACTTGCTACGTAAACAATTTTACTGAGGCTTCGATTTAAGTCTTTCGTTTATATATATATATGTTGTATATCCCTTGATTGTTTATGATTTGGGGGATGCATTATGCATCCTCAATAAATTCGTTCCGATATACATTTGTCTCCTACCTACCCTACTCCCCGGGGGAGGAGAAAAGTGATGACAGTGATGAGAGTGCAAGTGAAATATGGTCAGTGCAAATGATGACAGTGATGAGAGTGCAAGTGAAATATGGTCAGTGCAAGTGATGATAGTGATGACAGTGCAAGTGAAATATGGTCAGTGCAAATGATGACAGTGATGACAGTGCAAGTGAAATATGGAGATATGTGTGCCGTATATATGAAGGAAACTATATCACATTGAAAGGAGTGTGAAGCTGAATTTGCCACATGATGATATTTTTCTGCTGCATCAGAAATCATATTGAAGATTGGGAGTATTGCAAGGGGCATACATGTTCGGTTTAGATTTTCATCACGCCTACAGCTGTAAAATGTTGAGATTTTCTCACATTTGTTTTCACCTAGTTCTATTTTATTTGTTACTGTTGGTCTGATGAATATTACGTTTAGGTCAAAACCTTGGAAAACTACAAACGTTGTATTTCTAGGTGTCTCTCTCTCTCGCTCTCTCTCTTGATTCATTATGTAATGGCCATTCAATCAAAACATATTTCATTTTGCTTCTTAATTTTATGATATAGATAAGATTATATAATTAGAAATGATCATGGGTCTCGCCTCATTGAATACGAATGAGCAGGTTAAATTAATCATTATTGTGCAGTTTAGCAGTATATATAAATGAACATAAATTGTCTTTGTCATATTTAAATTTTGTATGCGATGGAAAGTGTAGTTTTTCTGAATGTTTTCTTTACGTCGAGTTAATATATATATATATATATATATATATATATATATATATATATATATATATATATATATTGCTGATTATTCTCAATAGAACATGCTTCGCGTTTAATTTGTGTTTCTACAAGCATGCCACTGACTGAAAATACTGGATGTTTTTTTTAATGATGAGGTAAAAGTCAAAGGTCATACATTTCTACTGGACGTAAAGGTTACATAAACCATATATAACGTCGTCCGTTTCTTTTCTTTTCTTTTTGAATATATGAAATAAAGAAATTACAGGTGTGATAAACCAAGTCTCACATCTTCCAAATTAATTTTGGAAAATCGTGAAAGAAGTACCTAGAGCTCACCTTGGGATATTATAGCCTAACATAAAAATTATGGTATGATAGTATAAGCTGATAGTATATATCAAAGATAGGAAAAGAAAATCTCAACAAAAAAGCAAGTTTAGCTGGATTGCATATCTTTTATTGGGTGCCACATAATCGATAAAAGACAAGTCATGGTGGACAATATAGTTGAGACCATTAAAGAATCTCAAAGATTCCACTCATTTTACTATATTGCCCATCATATTTGTTTTTCACAAACAGTAATTGCTTTCTTCACCGGAAAGAAATCTGAGTTTTCTTCAGAAATTATGTTCCTTATCCGAGATTTAAGATTCGACATCTTACTGTAATTAAAAAACTAATGTGGCCGAGTGGAACATAATAGCAACACAAAATGTACAAATGATGATGATGATGATGATGATGATGACGACGATGATGACGATGTTAATGGTGAAACAGCATGATTCAAACATACAATTGAGGACAAAAGTGCCAGGACCCTTTTAAGTACATGTATATTGCTCTTTCTTGTTAAAGTAGTAAGCTTGAGATTCCCGAGCAACGTGGACCATAAAGAAGGTCATAATTATTATATATTACGTCCTTTCAATGGACTCTCTATGCACAATTTGCTTGCAAGCCTTGTCTCTCTAGTTTATAAAACCATCAAGTATAGTTCCCTAAGTCATTACTTACTGCAATACCGGTGAATATATTTATGGCGAACAATAAAATATAATATATCATCACATTTACTACCGAAAGCAAATGATTTGTATTCTGGTCTTGCTAATGAGGAAATATGACGTCGTGAGCTCCCTCTTTCATCTCGCTGCTAAGGAACAAACGTTGGTATCTTTGCCAACAAATTGAAAAGAAGAGAGAGAGAGAGAGATCTAAGTCTCATCAATGTACGCTCATCAGTCCTTGATGGACAGAGAACAAAATTAGGCATAGTGGTCGACGGGATTCGCGCTTTAATTATCTTTGAGTTAGAGTTTCACGCGGCACAAGAAGAATACCGAAGTGGTACGGAATCAATGAAGAATATGTTATCTTCTCAATCGTATATCCGTTGTTAAGAAATCATATCGGGAACAATGTCAACAAGTCAGCAACACTATCTGCCATGCAAATGATGTCTGGACGTAACACTTGGATCTGAAGAACATGCATACATGATGTTTACATCATACGAACATCATCTATACATGACCCTTATATCTGTAGTGATATTATATTAACTTAACTCCGAAGAGGATAGAGGCATCTAATACTTTCCTATACATCAAATGCAACTGGTGTACCTAAATGTATTCCTTGAGTTTCGTCGGCGCCTTATTCGTTAATGTCTTGCAAGCACTTGCATGGATTGCTCTTAAATCAATGCAAGATAAGTAGTGATCCCTAATCCAGATAAGAAACATTTAGTGGAAGAGTGTCACAGATATGAGTTATGATCTATATTTAGCACAAGGTCACATTTAGGGGAAGAGTATCCACAGGCATGCATTATCATCCCGATTTATCACTAGGTCACATTTTGCGGAAGAGTATCCATATACATGTATTATAATGTTCTTCATAAGTTCAAATATTGTGGAAGGGTATCGGTATACATGTGTTGTCATTCGTATTCGCGATATTGTCCATTTTTTGAAAGGGAATCCGTAAACATGTGTTATAATCCTTATTGTACTAAGGCCATATAAAGTGTACGGAGGAATATTCACAGACATGTTATCATCCCAGTTCTTGAAACGGTCAAATGATGTGGAGGAGAATCCGCAGACATGAATTATGTTCTGACATTAATATATTGAAATATTGTTATTCTTATCAACACGTCGGAAATATTTAGCTTTTGAAAATTGTCGATTATTATCAACACTGCTCTGCTACGTTCACCTGAAATATTCTTGAATCAAATGAAGGACTAAGCCAAGTTAGTAATAAATATGTATTTGCAGCATGAACATATAAGACAATATGTATTTAAAAACCGTGCCAAAAATACTTAGAAACGGTTTATTACTCTACAACGTCATGAATACTGCAATTCTTGTCGAAGCAAATCACGCCGAAGTAAAACACCAGACTATTTTCTTCAGTTTTTCAAGGAAGAAAACATCCCATAGTAACATTTGTTAAAACTGTTTAATTTATAGGTTCGTCCAATATGTTATTTCGGTATTCCACACAAAATGTCCAATGTGTCTGAAGCAGAATAGTTTAGAATAAGTTGCAGTGAATGAAATTACAAAACTACATTCCGGGTTATTTAGTATTTATAAGGCACTGCATATCTCTTCTTACGATATTTTTTATCTCCCTTCGACCTTTAGACCACTAAATATACGTATTAATGGTTTCCTTGTTATAAACGTATTGTAACTTGGAAATGTGATGTACGCTCCACTTCTGACAATCGTATACTCATTATTCCCACTATGAAAACAAAGTCATATGGACACCGTTCTTTTGCATACCAGGGCCCAGCAATGTGGAATGAATTGCCCACTGAACTTAGACACAAAGACACAGTGATCACATTCAACAGTGCTCTCAAAACTCACTTGTTTTGACTGCAAGAACAAATTTAAAGACCTTATAATGTTTCCTACCTTAAATATTCTCAGCATGTTTTTTTTAATGTTTTCTAGTTTCATGGTGTTTGTTTTTGTAATCATATTACATGTTTTTTATCTTATAGGTGTTGTCTAATGTTATAAAGTGCTTAGAGCTACTAAAGATTAGGCGCTATACAAAGTCCTCATTATTATTATTATTCAACCGCAGCCACTTGTCTCCATATCTTCCTAATTCTGCGCTAATTGTAAAATGAGGGCGACCCTACTTTATTCTCTCTCATACCGTCTTTAAAAGTAAATAACAAAGATGGGATATTTATTTTTCATGTTCTTTATGAAGGGTTTTAATAGATAAAAGCTAACGTACATCGAGAAAAAAGTGTTCCTGAGCTTAAATGATCAAATCTTTCAAATAGGGGTTAATTTGAATAAAAATAATATATTTTGCCATAAAACCTTTATTGCTCTATGGTTTTGTTTTTTTTACAGATATGTCCCATATAGTTGCAGCTATCTAGTATGCAGCACATTTTCTCAATTGCATAATTGAAATAAGCGTATACATATATTGTGCAAAGAATCGTGCACAAAATCGTAATTTAGTAATTAACAAAGTTATATTAGTTGGGAAAGATAACATTTGAATGACCAAAGTCGAATTATAACACAAAAATGTTAATTAATGGGTAATGACTAAGGCTTATTCGCTGTTAGCCAAATCCGTTGACGATTACTGAAAGGTTCTAGCACCATTCCTGATAAGTGTTGGGCACATTTGTTCGGAACTGCTTTGATTACGTTAATTGTTGAGTCAAGTTCATGTGGCTATTATAAGAATAGAGTAACTGAAGGCAACTCGCTACTAATATCTGGTCTTGCGAGGTCGATATAGATTAGTCACAAGCACAAATCGTGAAAACAGTATTTCTAGTTTTGAGTAAAAACATGGGTCGTTTAATAAAAATGAATAGCTTCAGAAGACATTTTAAGACGTATATATATATATATATATATATATATATATATATATATATATATATATATATATATATATATATATATTGGAAGCAGAGTTTTGGCACTAAACATGTGATTAATATTTTGTTGCACATGTGTATACCTGATTTCGTCCTGCAATTCCAAATAGCCAGCTCTATATCAAAAAGCAACTTTTCAAAATCTTCAAGAGGACATCTTTCGAAGAGAGCTGGCAATTACTTTGACCTATCTATGATATAGTTCTCAACAGAACCTATAACTCAAGTTCGAGTAGAGTCAGTAATCGTGAATCCTGGTACTGGGTGTAAATCCAAGTCGTTATTGAGATTGTTGATAAAAGATAAGAAAGAATTCAATAAAAGTGACACTGTCCATGATTAATCATACGCTTAGCAGGAGTCGTTAACCATATATTGGCGATGAGAGCAACTATGGGCGGAAATATTGCAACAGCGTTGATAGCTTTCATTTATTCATTGTCTGAAACCAATCTTTAAGACGCAGTAAAGCCAACAGTTTATGGGATGAAGAGAGCAATTGTGATTTTCTTGTATTGCAGTTGCTTTTAAACAATATCGATCTGCATCATTTTCAGAGACAAGGGTCTTCTACAATAACTGTTCGCATTAGCACTTAGACACGGCATAACATGTGAGCAAGGGCAAACAATGAAATCCTCATCAACCGTTATGTACATATTCTGCAAATGTACTACACTTTCGCGCTAAAACAGACAAAACACGTTTGCATCCTATGCATGATCTTACGAACCACCCAAAAGTAAGCTTTCAATTTGATGAAAAATACACGCGATGCGGTTTTAATTTGAAATATTTCCCCACTATGTCATTTCGGCGACAGAGCATAAATGTAAATGGATTTATGTTTAGGGCTATTTTGGCCGACAATTTACCAATGATAAGTCTTCTTCGTTTTTGGTATATTCTATCAACAGCAGAAAGTTTCAGATTAATTTAGATTAACTGCGTTCATTCTTCGTATTGGAGTCACACGGCTCAGGTAGCTATTACATTTCACTGAAAAATGTTTAAGTTTGGTAGGTCCTTTTGTTTTGTTGACAACAAATGAATTGATGGAAAACATACAACTGAATAGAGCTATATCTCATCTCTCTAACTTACATACCAAGGGATACTAATAACTTATTTAACTTAGTAATTTAATATTTCCTTATTCATCAGCGATTTCATATTTCTAAACGAAATTCACGCACCTCACAGTCAGAAAAAATATTTGGGGTCACGAGCGCTTCTGGAGACCATGTATCATTTATTACATACTTTCACCTGTCAGTGTTGTCGTAATAGTGGAATTATTTTCAAACATCATCAGAATGAAATTGCTTTGTCCCTGAGGCATTGTGATTTAATTATTCCATTGACCAGCTTGACGTATTTGGTCGGTCAATAAAAATTATCTTGGTGATCGGGATAACGATAAACTACTTCTAATGAGATTAAAACGGATAAACAAGTGCCATTATTGCCGTCTGAAAACAAAATAAGAGTTACACGATACAGATGTTGATAATGATGCAGGTAACATTCAGCAATAAGCTTTACACCAGCGATAATTTAGAAGAGATTATTTTTCTCTGTAACAAAGTTATTATTGGGGATGGCAATGTTGGCATCATCTTTGCTATCTTTCAAAACAAATGTCATTAAGTCAGGTCCATGATTAATAAATAATAGAGCTATTTTTAAAAACAATATTTCAGATTAATCTTTCTAATTATTTTGCGATTACAAGGAGTGTCTGGTCTTCAAATGAATGTAATCGAAACCAGAATCTACTTCGAATTACACGTGCCAGTCCATAAAGCT
>CM068840.1:32092077-32109513 GCA_028554795.2 Sinohyriopsis cumingii
GTGGTCGTATTAATTTAGGTAGAATAACTATATATCTTGTAAAATGTATGGGGTTATTTTGAAAGATCCCCAGGCTGGATCAATACAGAACTTCACCTTTCACTGAGATAAAATCCGAATTGTTTTAGCAAGGGCTGGCGAATGCTTAAATTCACAAAGATATATCTTGTGACCTTTTGTACTACAGTATCAAGGCCCTAGATTGTACGAAGTCTCCACTTTCATATCACTTTTAATGTTGCATCGATTACGGAACATGACATTTTTAATATCCAAGAAACTGAGATAGGAACAGCAAGTGTGTATTGTGTTTCTTTCTGCAGTGGTCCCAATTTTTCGATAATATTGAGGTGGGTCGGTTAATACTAGATTCCTGTTAAATCAATTGCGTAAATATTTCATTTATATGTTCATGGACCTGGCGGTAGTTCGATGCTTTGTCGATGCTAGAAGTAGTAACACGTAGTATCCTCATGAATTCGTTCTCATTCTAATGCCAAGCTTATGCGTGGCACGCAATGTTGTAGAGTCGTGTTAAGTACCGAACTCATAGTCACGATGGTTGCTGATAATGAAGACATGGGCTAAAGGGGTTATTGATAAAGCCAAAAGTGTTACTCTAGGGCAACGTAATGAGCTATAAAACATTGCAATGTAGAGTTCGATATGCGGCACTCACGAAATATGAAGACAGTTTACATAATTCGGGTGAAGCTGCTACGTCCATATATTGTACGCTCACGCTACGTATTTCCTGATAACTTCCGAACACTGTGTAGTGCGCAAGTCTATATGAAACGATTATATGTTGATATAGTGATTTTATTTCAGCTGCTTGATTTGCAAACAAAGGAGGTCAGCAACAGCAAGACATTGCTGATATTTATTGAAAACTTCCCCATTCCCCGACATATCCGTGACAATGTGACATATGTAAACACCAAATGTGTCGCCCACATATTCAGTATTTGAGTATTAATATCAATGTCATGTGAGAGTGATAGGCATTTAATCAAATCTATACTGATGGTTAGTCAATGGCATTTGGTGAATGTGCAAACAAACTCCTGTTGATTCACAATGGAGGGCAGTAATAAACAAAAACGTGTTAATTTGATACACAATGTTACGGTCAAATCATTAAAGCAAAACATTACCAAATTTTGTCATTGTGATGAAATTACCTTATAATATTACGCAAAAATACACTTTTAAAAGCGAAAATAGACGTAATCATAAAGCATGAATACATATGTACTTTTTTCCTTGGCAGCTTTTCAATACTAAAATATAAAGAAAATTTTACATCAAGCCTATCTTACGCATTTATTGATATTGCGAGAAAATAAGTGACAAATAATTCACATTATTTTATCTCTTGTTTATTAACACATAATGAACGAGTCTCCTCGATTTTTTTACATTAGGCATTTAATTCTCAACTATGATTTACGTTTGTATTTGAGATACTTTTTGTCCTTATTTATACCAGTCGGTGTTAACTGGCTTTGTGTGCAGCATATATTAGTGCATTTGGACAGGAATCCGGTTATACTGAGACAAGATGCGTTGGAGTCATTCTATATTATCGAGATTTAAAGCGCCATCTGCACCCACATTATTATACTAAAGCCGTATATAACGAGGTCATGGTAACTGTAAGACTTAAATCCCTAGGTGGCACATGAAACAAGCAAATAAAGCCATCACTGGCTATGGATAATATGATAGTGTTCTGTGTGATGATGGCCATTATTGGCCATGGTTTATTTTTCAAATCATGTACTGTCCGATATTGGCTTTCGTTGGCTATGGATAATACATTAAATGGTGTACTGTCTGATCCTGGCCATCGTTGACTATGGGTAATACATTAAATAGTGTTCTGTCTAACCCTGGCCATCGTTGTCCATGGGTAATATATTAACTAGTGTACTGTCGATTCTATCCATCGTTGTCCATTGGTAAAATATTAAATATGGTGTACTGTCTGATCCTGGCCATCGTTGTCCATGGGTAATACATTAAATAGTGTACTGTCAAATCCTGGCCATCGTTGGCTATGGGTAATATATTAAACAGTGTACTGTCTGATTCTGGCCATCGTTGTCCATGGGTAATACATTAAATAGTGTACTGTCAAATCCCGGCTATCGCTGGCCTTTGGGTAATATATTAAATAGTGTACTGTCTGATCCTGACCATCGTTGTCGATGGGTAATATATTAAATAGTTTACTGTCTGATCCTGGCCATCGTTATCCATGGGTAATATATTAAATAGTCTACTGTCTGATCCTGGCCATCGTTGTCCATGGGTAATACATTAAATAGTGTTGTGTCTGATCATGGCTATCGTTGGCTACGGGCAATATATTAAATAGTGTACTGTCTGATCCTGGCCATCGTTGTCCATGTGTAATATATTAAATAGTGTACTGTCTGATCCTGGCCATCGTTGTCCATGGGTAATACATTAAATAGTGTACTGTCTAACCCTAGCCATCGTTGTCCACGGGTAATACATTAAATAGTGTTGTGTCTGATCATGGCTATCGTTGGCTACGGGTAATACATTAGTGTTCTGACTGATGCTGGCCATCAATGGCCATGGACAATATGTTAAACAGTGATCTGTCTGATGCGGGCCATTGTTGGCCATGGCTGTTAATAAACAGTGTAATGTTTGATGCTGGCAATATCTGCAGTAATTTAAAATGTACTTTTAGAGAGACAAAACAATTCACCCAGGTGCTAGGACATGCATAAATATATATATATATATATATATATATATATATATATATATATATATATATATATATATATATATATATATATATACACATATGATACAGACAGAGAGTCCGAATTGTTCAAATGTTCCGTTTGAAGACTGCTAGTCGACTATATCACTGATCACATTAA
Organism: Sinohyriopsis cumingii; assembly: GCA_028554795.2. NCBI lineage: Eukaryota > Metazoa > Mollusca > Bivalvia > Unionida > Unionidae > Sinohyriopsis > Sinohyriopsis cumingii. The sequence goes on from CM068840.1 coordinate 32,095,005, forward strand.
ATTCTGGTAGTTTGTACTACAACATTTTGAAACTGCTTATTTAGAGACCATATATTGTGTGCCTTATAACCGGAATGTTTCCTTAGTTGAAGTAACATTATATATAGTTTTATGACTAAATCTTAGAATATTAGTCCAGAGCAAAAGCTATGGAAAAGGAAAGTCATTATCACGGCATCTTACATCAATGGTCGAACTTTAACCTTTCGAATGAAGGAGGTTGTGACATAACGCTGTTATGTATATTTAATTTACATTATTTGTTAGTTTGTATTCATAATATGCTATCGATAATTGTATGTTGGACTTGACCTTGTCCAAAAATCATGTTCATTTTCTATATGACCTGAATCATTGATTTTAGTTTCGTAAACATGTTTGTCTCAGTCTGAGTCTAGATATTTTGAAACTTCAAAGGTAATGTCGGGTCTACCTGTTGTTTACTGCATTTTATATTATAATGTTAGAAACAGACCATCTAATTATAACTAAGATTTTATTGTAGTAATGTTGTGTCCAGTATTTCATTTGGAATGGAGTTTATTTATTCAAATTTTTAATTCAATTTAACCTTCTCTGGAAATACAAAGTGCTCATAAATAACATTCTTATACATAGAGTCTTGGATTTATAGTGACATTTCAGAAATGGACTTATTCTTGGATTGCATTATTGTAATTCAACATTTAAGTTAGCCTGGCAGAGAGAGTCCATTATTGCATATCACTACGGCACAGGCCATCGTTGGTAAATCAGCAATTCCAGCGTTTGATTTGTTTTAGAATACCACTAAAGTTTGATAAGAAGTTTAATCATTAGGACATGTGCTCGAAAATCTGGTATTAATTTGGATTATTTTACAATCCAACGTAAAAGGACACGTGAAGGAAGAATCTAGAAGAAAACCAACTGTATTTTCAGACTGTTACTTCCCAATAGGTCCTTACTGATTACTTCAAGACAGCCCATTTCTTCTGAAAGGGATCAGTATGGTTATGCGATTCACTGCATTGTATACTATCAATCTGTGTACTATATAACAATACAGTAGAGAGTTATCACGCTTCGTAGCTTTGACCTTTCAACAAACACTTATATGAGTTGTGTCAATCTTGCTCTTTGAGTCAGAATAGATCGCATCTTATTTTCAGTCTGTTTGCATAAATGTATCTCTCTGTCTCCTGCTTATTGGTTTTTTCTGTATATCTATCAATGCATAAATCTATTAATAAAGCTGTCTATAAAATCTGTAACTTACCCATTGTTTACAAATTAATGAATTTTTTTATTGTTAGATATTTTACTTGAGAGAAAGATGGATGTTTTATGAGATGAGCCTCCATAAGTGTGAAGATAGTACCATCCTGATGCTATAATAATGTAGACGATGACGTTAACGAAAACGTCTTGACTTAAATTAATTGTTTACAAAGTTGCTTGGAGTACTAAATCCTATATAGTCTGAAGGTGAAAGAGAAACAAATATTAATAATTCCAACTATTAAGAATTGGTTTGGTCGTATGCCATGCTATTGGATATAAACGGTCATCTTATGTATATCTGGAATTATTTACATATCGGTAAATTTTAGGACTGCTGCTGGTACCGAATCAGTTTCCAGTGCATCACTTTAGTTAAATCTTGGTCTGTGATTTCTTTACACAATACTAATAACGAGAAGTCCACATCTCAGTGACTTAAGGTCACCATTTGCATCCCCATAAAAAATGCCGATTAGAGGTCCAAACTCTGTATCCGCACGTCCTTCCCGCATTGGAAATCATTTCTGGCGCCAAACTTAACTTACGGAAGGCTTTACGAGTCATATTATTATTACTGCATTTTTGCATTGACTCTATTTTGTATTGATATAGTCATGTGACGTGAACGCAGGGAATCTCACCAACAATAGACACGAAGATTGCAATGCGTATAAACCAAGAACACCATGTACTCTAACAACAGATGCTGAGTGGAAACAAGACAAAAAAATATATCGATTGATAAAGTTCATCGGATCACTGATGTGGCACAATATGACACGCTACTGCACCTAGCTTAACATAATGGGGCAAGATATTTTAGGTGCAGTGTGAAGAGGGTAATGAATGAAAACTACGAGCTACTTAACACTGATTATCTTATGGAATCCGCTGATTTTACAACATAAATGAAGACAATTTAAATCCTTAATTTTAGACAATCATGGATGGGTATGTATTAAAAATTAGACAGTTAACCAATAACTCAGAAAGTTAACATAAAGTTAAAGTTGTGAACGATAGAGTAAAATATTTTCACTTTTCTTAATACCCATCCGTGATCGTTAAATAAAATTGTGAAAGTTTAAAACTGGGAAATTTTGTTGTCCGGAGCAATGTAAGTAACAAAGAGAGAAATATTTATATTCAGTACTTCCTGTATGACCGTTAAAGCTTAATCATTTCATTTGCAAATATGAATTAACAATTAGAATACCACATTGATTAATTTAAAATCATGTGCTAATTTAGTTATTATAAATATTATTTATCAATGTTGTTCCTCTTCCTTCTTATCTCTTACTCTCAAAACACTAGCTCAAATTAATGACAATTCGTGAATATCTCATATATGTACGGACTCAAGAGTTCATTTGACGAACCATATCTCAAATCAGTATTAAAAACGACCGTCTTCTTTTAATTGAACAACGAAACATGGTATTTTCCCAAGTGTATTGACCTTCAATACGGAAGAGTATTTACAAAAAAACAACAACATCTCTATTCCTTTGGCAACGCTGATCTGCATTACGTTAGTGCAAATTAATCTTGGCGCGTAAAGAGGGCATTCGTTGTCTTTGACGAATTTTCGCTATTTCCGATGCAAATTGTTTCTATTAAACCAATTATTTCCTAACTGAGTTTCTTGTTTGCTTGTTTATGGAAATTTAGGAGACGAAAATTCTCAGTTGGAGGAACGCTCCGCATCATATTCTGATTCGGTTCATTAGATGTTGATTGATTCGGTTAATTAGATGTTGATGGATTCGGTTAATTAGATGTTGATTGATTCGGTTAATTAGATGTTGATGGATTCAGTTAATTAGATGTTGATTAATTCGGTTAATTAGATATGGATTATAGAGGATAACTATAGAAGATAACAATAATAAATAATGTATTATTAAATAGTGCAAATATTCTTGTTTCAGTTGCCATATTGTCTTAAGTGGTGTTTCAGAACTAAAGATCCCTGGTCATTGATTTCGAGCTTATAGTGGTGCAGCCTGACAGTGATGAATGCGGTTGATTTGGTTCTAGTACTCCAATGATGACTCAATGTGGGTTTTTTTTTTTTTTGGAACAGTGCATTGGCTACGACTTTTAAGCAAATACTAAACTAGGTCAAAGTCAGTAGAAACAGATCGATCAAGGTTAGACTCATGTTGTTCAACAATGGTTAATTACTTTTCATAGTTAACGTCGGTGATGGTGGTTGTAGCATTGAAATATGGTGAAATGTGTAGTAGACACATCAGCGGAGTTAGCGCTTTCGAAACTACATACGAATCGTCTAACGGACAGAAAGACAGATAGTTGAACAGGTAAACAGATGTCAGTATATTATTATTAGTGCTAGCAGTATAAAGGGTGAACAGACTACTTGCTGGAAGGTCCATTTTTGAAAAATAAAGCTTCTTACAGAAAAAGAAAATAAAAGGTCAATAACACCAAACTGAAGTCTTTAACTTACCGAGAATTTCTCTAATTGGGTTAGGTTATTTTGTTACTTTATTTTTGTCGTTTCTGTTTTTCTAAATTTGTATATGCGTTCCTTTACCCGCCGGACGTTTCATTGAGGTCGCACCTCCTCTGCTTCTATAAATTTGTGAGAAATTAAATCAATCTCTCAACCAAATATTTTATCAAGACCTATACGATATCGTGATCGATGATCATGTCAATTTATTGTTATAAATCCGTGTGAAGCATATTGCGCTTTTGAAAAGAAGTTTTTGAACTTAATCATGTCCATATTCCCACTGCACCAAGTATGATGAATATTTCGCAGAGTATGTGTATAGACTACATCATATGTGTCAAACTCAAGGCCCGCGGGCCACATCAGGCCCGGCGTACAATTATATCAGGCCCGAGAGAGAATTTTAGGCTATGGTGTTTCCCAATGCACACTTTGCTGAAAAACTTAGCTTACTTCACGCCGAGTTCGCACGGCGCTTTAGTGACTTTGAAGCACAGAAAAGTAATTTCGAGCTGTTTCGTAACCCATTTGCCATAGACGTGGAAATTGCACCTGTAAATTTGCAGATGGAGCTAATAGAGCTGCAGTGTAATGGGACACTAAAGGCAAAGTACGACACTGTGGGGCCTGCACAGTTCACTCGTTTCATTCCTGAAGAGATGACCCAGCTTCGTCTACATGCGGCTCGAACCTTGAGCATGTTTGGTAGCACATATGTGTGAGCAGCTGTTTTCTGTGATGAAGATTAACAAAACATCACACAGGAGTCGTCTCACTGATGAACACTTGCAGTCCATCATGAGAATCTCAATGACACAGAACATTACTCCCAACATAAACGAACTTGTAGCCAAGAAAAGATGCCAAACATCCAGCTCTGACAAATTGGCATAAGAGCGAAAATGGGTATGCCAATGATTTTTTATTATTAAAACTTTTTTCTGTTTTAATTTATATTAATGTTTAAAAAAGGTTTAATTTTCCGCTTATTGAATGTTTATCCTGTTCGGCCCGCAACCTTACGTGTGATTTGAGTTTTGGCCCGCTGAGCAATTGAGTTTGACACCCCTGGACTACATTAAACACAACTAAAATATTACAGTTATCTCGGATCACTTTAGGTGTATGTGTATATCGCTGAGCAACATAAATCTCATCAGTATTTTAATGTCCGCCTTGAGAAAATATTCTAGCTTGACTTGATTGTTTGCCCAGCATTACATCATCGTATCCTACTAAATTTTTAATAAATCCATCGAAGTCATCTACAGATGGGGCTTCATCAATATCTGTGATAAAATCAACTATATCATTACCATCTTCGTCCAACAATTTTGCGTTTTCATTAAAATCTTTAAGTTCATCGTAATATCTCTGATCATCAACTGACGGAGCTATTAAATACAACTGAACCCATTTGAGCCATCTCATTGTCAGATTAGGTAATAATTGGGTCTTACCAGACCCAGGTGGACCTATGATAATTGCTCTGATAGGCTTTTGATAAGGCTGGATGATGTTTTACTGGCTCTTGCTTTCGTGTCGCTGAGAAATCCATGACAACCATGTTGTACAAATATAACAAATAATATGAATTTATATTGTGTTAGATGTAGAGCATCCACCCCCAAGTGGATTAACAAGAATAATGGCAGAAAAGCTTGCACTTACAGGCAAGTGTGTTAAATGTGGTACAAATAAAAATAAATTTATTTCTTTTTGTATGAAAAGAGGTGGTGATATCGCTTTCATTAGGAAAATTGCCAGGACCTCCACGGGCTAAATACCCAGGAGAAAAACATCTTCCTGGATATAATTAGTGTGGTCATAGAACTCGACTTGATATCTGACTTGACTAGCCAGATCAACCAAGACCTGGGGAGTAGTCAATAAATGCAGTTGATCAAGCATGTCAAGTTCGTGATGTCTCTTATACAAATCCAGATTTACAACAACGACATATTGCAGATGTAAAGTTGATTCATTCGTTAAATTCCATAAAAAAACAAATCTTTTAAAAAATAATTATCTAATTGGTTGATAAGATCCGCGATGAAATGTAAACTAGTATTAGGGGTGGTAATTAGTCATCCGATTATTAAAATAATGGAATCGATTTATTATAGCCCAAAATGATATTGGAGTGGTAGAGTTGCGATTAGTAAACTTGTTGATGCAGCAAATGTTACACGTTCCGTTCTTGCAAATTGGTTAGCACGACAGGCAATATGGCAAATTTCCTACCACCACCTAAAGAAAATCACTATGCACATTTTGATGTTAGCACTCCTAATGAAGTTCATTAAGCAGATATTTTATTTTTATCACATGATACTATTAAAATTGGTAGACATCAGTTACGTACATATAAATACGTTTTTACTGTCGCTGATGTTGCAAGCAGGTATAAAGAAGCAGAACCGTTATGAACTAAAACAGTAACTGAAGTTTCTTCTGCTTTTGAAAGAATTTTTAAACGAGGACTCTTGCGATGACCACAATTGCTACAGGTTGGTCCTGGCAAGGAATTTCTTTGTGCAGTATCATCTCTGATGAAAAAACATAATGTCAAAATTAGACGATGGCATATTGCAATTCATCGTGATCAAGCAATTGTTGAACGATTTAATCAAACACTTGCTGCGCGGTTATTTGGATATCATTATGCGAAGAAAATAATTCAGAAATACATGAAATCTTGCGAATGGGTTGCAAGATTACCAAGTGTGATACATGCATTAAATGATGAAATTACTCGAACAACTGCCATGAAACCCATTAATGAATATACAAAAAAAATTATATACCAATACAACGAAATGACTTTTCAAAACAACCAGCAATATGACTGTAAGACATTTTTACGAACCTCTTGAACTTAAAGGTGGTAAAGAAAAGAACGACTGATTCTATTTGTAGTAGTACGACACATACAATTTCTAGCTTGGTAAAATCCACGGGTAGATCTGCAATCTACAGATTAGATTCAACTGCTCCTCAACTCGAGCAATTACTAGTTATTACTGAAGATCAAAGTCGTACTTATTTTTTTTTTGTCACACTATTTATTACTTTTAAAAAATCTTACTATATCATCGCCATTGCCAACAATGGTTTCTTGAATTTAATCATTATTTTCTGTAAAGTCTATGACAGTTTTACGGAGCTGAGATATTCTTCTGATTCGAGACACTGCGAGATAAACTAAGTTTGACCATTCTATACAATCATCGACGATCCAAACATATGTATCAGAGATGGTTAATCCTTGTGATGAATGAATTATCATTGCGTATCCTAGCGTCCATGGAGTTTTGTCCATGGTTAATGCGTTCTCAACAACACTGACAGGAACTAAAACAATATCGTTTAATACAAGATTTTGTTTTTCTGACGATCTGTTGGTCGATAACACAATGGTACGGATAAATTTGAACATTTTTCTTTATGTACCATAAATAATTGTTGTTGAAGTGTATCACGAACTATCTTTCAACTTGCAACTGCCAAATCATTTGGTCTCCATAAATTCCAAAAAAAATTTATAGGATTTTCTGAAATTATTTAACGCATTATTTCACATTGAATTTTATTCGGTTGTAGTCTGATTAATTTCTTAAACTCTTGTCATTCTGAATCAAGTGCTCTACGATCATCTCTTATTTCTTCATAATAATCAACGAAATTCCTCAGCCATTTCTGTGGAGACAATCCAACAAAAGGCTGTGGTTGACCTTGCTCGCCATGCATTATTACAGCAGTATTTTTTGTCCATAACTAATCAAGAAATAATTTTAACATTTCTAATGAAACGGTACATATTTCGTCCCAAACATTAATCCTTGGAATATATTTCTCGCCCATTCGTTCAGGAGTCCATTTATCTCCCTTCCATCGAAAGAACTTGTGGCAAGTGAATGATTTAGTATTCCTTTCTTTCTTTTCTCTTGCGAGTCTATGCGTACGTGTTAATACAACTATTTCTGATCAACTGTTCAAGACAAATTTGATTACAGGAGTTGTTTTATCAGAACACTAAGTCCACTGAGATAAACTGTTTTATGTCTAGCTACAGGATTAAATGCATATGGTGCTGATGACAGTTTTGATGTTTGATTTTTTTGGTAATAAATTACCTAAATTTCAACGATGGCGGATTTAAATAATTCTTTTATTCTCCATTCACCCCATGATGCATAAGTGCTGAAATGAAATTGTTCTAACAATCCTGTATTTTGTATTGATATAAAATGAATCCGTAGCGACTCTGACAGTAAACTATGGAAACGTACGCGAGCATTGAAAATCTTAATGAAGTAAAATGTGGTGACTCATCATCAATATAACTTACAATTGTACCTAATTTAGTTCCGTCTGATAAATTAATATTACTTCAACTTATAAATTTGTTTCTATTCGTTGTCTCAGCAATTATAAATTGTAGTTTACTATCATCTATAATTAATCTTGTACAATATCGTTTATGATATATGTACCTCCTTGGGTGAATGTACCGATTATTTGTCTGCCAAGATCTTTTGCGATTTTATTCTTAAAATCAGTTATATCAGGATTTTCATCATCAGGATATATTTTGTTATGGTAAGCAAAGTTCCTTCTGCGGACGATACGATATAATTGCTTCACTTCCCATCAACTATATCATTACCTTTACATCGATCATATATCGTAATAATACTGTTTTTGCCCATATTAATTTCTAAAAATTGTTTGCCAAACCAGACATAACAAATGGGATTAAAGTTTTCAGAAAACTTATATGACTCGATACAAGCGAATCCAGTGAGGTCAAAATCTGGTAATGGTCCATTTATCGACATGCTTGTCATCTCGTGTGTTGGATGTCCAAATCGCTCAAAATACTTAGAACACTATCCCATACCAAGAAAACTTCAGGGATAATATGCAACCATATCAACATAAATATGATCTCTATAATCGTATTATTATTCCATAATGCATCGTTTCCGTTATCGACACAACTGCGTTGCATTTCGTCAAGAAAATCCAATCGTGTTGGTTTCCACGAATTCTTCTCTCTAGCAAAATGAGCAGCAACTGACGAAACGGTAAGACAATTACTCAGTAATTGTTCAGAATCGTCATGTGCATATTTCAAAGCAAGTTTCTTCATTTTTTCATTTAGAGATTCTGTGCCATCAATATCTTCATTAGGCCGTACAAACTGATCACAATTTCCAGTATCTAAACTTTGAAACAGCCATACTGATACAGGACATATTTCGTTAATAAAATCAAATATATATCCTTGGTAAAATTTAACAATTCGATTTCGTTGAAATATTGTTACTGCATTAGCCCACGCATGTGCATTATTATCAATAATTTCAATCGTGTCCCCTTTCGATTTATACTTTGATTCGTATAAAATCTCGCCTCTTATTGTTCTTAATGTTATTGGGAATTTTATTTTATTTCCTAATTCAGCAACATCGTTTACTATAGCTCCTTTATCATTGACTGATTCAGCCAATTTGTTTATTTTTTCACGTCGCTGATCTATCAGTTTATTTTCACGTGTCGCTTTTGTAAAATGTTCCGTTACTCGTTCGGTTACACAATTTATTTTTGAAAATTTCATCGGTTTTAGATCATGATTGCTGGATTTCTCATTTATCGGATAAATTCCATAAATAACAGCCGTCACAGGATACACTCTTTCATAATACGATTTGTAAATGCCAGTCAACATTCCTGTTTTGGAATTTTTATTTAATACGGCGATTTTTTCATTATGAAAGACAGGGTCACTTTTGTCAGTGATAATCCACGTATCGTCTACTTCCTTAATAAACTTTACTCTGAAAAAATCTTCGATTGCCGAGATAATTAATAATCGTCGCTGCTCACTTAATCGTTCATTGTAACATCGACACCATCGGTGTAGCGTATGATTTTGAACGTTGACCACACATGAATTGCGCTATCTATACAAAATATTTTGTAGCATTACGAATATTTTCAGTCAAAGTTTTTGTGGGACAAATCAGAGCTCGTCTTCGTGGGTCAGGGAGTCTTCTATCAAAATCGAATCTAAATTTAGACGTTTTAATCTTAAGCGCTGTTGATTCATCCATATTATAATTAAGACAAATATAATGATTCAAACAAAGATTAAATGCAAATGGCTCATGACAGGCTCTATAACTCCTTGTGACAAAGCTTGTGTAAAAGAATTCTGCCGATATCATGTACAAACTGTACGACGAGGGAGCTTAGAACCTTAACCGTGTTTGAAAAGTGGTGTTGGGATTGGAGGAAAAACACAGTTGTGTGTGCAATGTGGTTGTAAAAAGTACAGAGAACTTAAAAGATATGAGGATAAAAGGAGAACATTGATAATAATGACAAAGTTATAAAAAAATCGCTAGATTTTCAAAATAATGATTTAGACAAATCATTTTTAAACATATGATATTTATATTATTATATAAATGGAGCTTAAAGAATCTGTGAAACATCCTATCATCACGGGATACGAGGCATCTCGTGATGCAATCATCAGGCAGTGATGACTAAAAAGACCTTTAGTCGGCGATGTTAATAATTTTGGATATCTATGATTGACTGTTGGGAAGAAAAACTACTTCTGAAAGTAGTGACGAAAGTGAAAGTTAATATTTATTCAGATTATAATTTTCATCTTTGACTTTGTCAAGGGATTCAGATTTAATTTTTATTAAAACATTATTATTATTATTATGTAAATGCCTTTCTTCTCTTTTGGATGAGATTTTTATTATTTTAGTAATATATACCCCATTGAATTATAAAATCTAACTGATATTCATTATTTTGGTACTATTTACCCCATCAAATTTATAGAATCTAATTAACTTTCATTATTTCAGTCTTATTTACCCCATCAAAATTATACAATCTAACTGATTTTCATTACATTATCATGAGTTACCCAATTAAAATTATAAAATCTAACTGATTTTCATTATTTTGTACTATTTACCCAATTACAATTATAAAATCTATCTGATTTTTATTATTTTAATGATATTTACCTCATCAAATTAATGAAATATTAGTATAAAAGAATAAATTATGTTTCAAATATATATTTGTTTATGTTATTATTATTATTATTATTATTATTATTATTATTATTATTATTATTATTATTATTATTATACAGTTTTGTTTCGAGGAGATTATTTTTATTTATCCCATCTTATTAAAATTGTTTCATAATTTGCATATACCCATGAAATCGTTCAGATCTTACGAAGAAATTTATGTTCAGATTTTCATATCTTAAATCAATTAAGTGTTCGGATTGGTCAGTAAGTTTGAAATATATTCTTCATAATAACGGAATATGACAACGTAGATAGACAGGATTAATTGGCTCATGCACAATCAAATATCCAGTAGGTACTAGAAGGGTAAATGTATATAAAATATATCATTGTTGATCATAACTAGATTTTTCAAGATCTATTTAATAGCTGCTATCAATTGCATCACATGCAAGACTGACTGTGGATTTTTTTTTTGTCATATTTAAAAATCCTGGTGTAATATGTCTACCTCCATCATTGTTATGCTTGAGAATATTTGCTGGTTGATTTATTTTTCTCCGTGCTTCAAGTATCTTAGGGAAATATTCATCGATAAGATCGTTGACTGATTTCTTTAGTTCGTCGGCATTAAATCCAGGAAATTTAAATGTCGATAGATTTGTTTCTGATAGTGGATTTGTTGCAGTCGCATACTTATTAATAAATGTTTGTTTTAACCAACCCACGGACATTATCGCCGCTTACGTAATACTCAGATGAACAATCCAATATCAGATATAATTTGGTTCAATAGTTCTATTTATTTAATAAATTCCTCTTTCGTTTTTGTAATTTGTAAACGTCACTTCGAAAAGATAATCTGTGAATAATTGGCGTAATTTGTCGCGATATAATTTTAAATTCACGAATAATACCGTCAAAAGTAAATTTGATATCATTGGCAATATATGGATTTTTGGGTGTTCCATATATCCACCATATTTCATCATAGGTGTACTCTAATTCACCACTGACGGATTTAGCTTTTGTTGCTCTCCATAACGGATTATCCTTATAATTTGGAGCATTTTTCCAATACAAGCTTTTATTTGAAATATAATCAGATCGTTCTGGCTGAAGTATTGTTGTAAGTATTGGCGGTGGAATTTCAGGAAAACCTGAAACAGATTTGATTGACGACTGATAAATATCTACAACATAATCTTGTGAATTTATTTCTATCGCGGTTGATAAAGTTGGTTTGTGAACTGTTATAGCTATTTTTGATTCGCTTTCAGTTTTAGATTTGTTTCAGCGCTGGAATTCATCATTGATTTGTTCAATTTGATAACTACCTGTTGGAACTCCGACAACTTGTAAATTAGGAGTTCCATCATCTTTATTTGTACTTGCTAATACAAGCAAATTATTCGCTTGTAATCCACCAAATGATTTTGATCTGATATTTGGCCAACTATGATATACTCGTAATTGTGCTAGTGATGTTTCTTTCGCTGGAATTGCAGTTAGAAAGTTAACATTAAATTCAGGATTAGGTGAACTTACCAATATCATCGTTATTTTTGACGAACCTGTGTAAACGACAATCTGTTGGGAATAATTCGTTCGACGTTGACATTATTATTGGTATTATTATTTAAATCAGGCGTAGACTCTATCACAGTCATTAATTCTTTGTAGATTTTAATCATCTCTGTGAACTCAAAATCTGAAATTTTTCCATCACTAAGGCTTGTTGATAATAACGAAGATAATTTGGAGTATGGTAACGTCGCTGTATGTAATTTTATTATATAATCATGCAATTTTGCATTTGTGCATGTACACAATTTGTGCGATGATATTAAGAAGGCCAGCAGTTGTTGTTGCAGCTGAAGCATAAATTGTAACAACTGCTGGTACCATCACTAACGATGGTGCTATTGTTGATAATAATACGTCTGTTCCAGCAATAAAAGCAGACGCCGAATGTACAATGATGTCAAGGACAATTACACATCTGCGATTTTTTTACTCTTACTGTATATTCGTCAATTTAAGTTTTTAGTTTTATTTGCCATTTATGTGCTTGATTATATCTGAAACGTTGCACGTTGATCGGAATGTTCATTATATTTTAATTATTTAGTAATCAATTGAGGTGTTTCAGCGACAAATTTCAGACACCACCAGTAAGACGCTGCGGTTAATTTTGTATCAGATGTTTCCAGTATAAACGTTTCTTTGTCTCCTTTATTTAACACGATAGACACGGTTCCAGAAAAAAACTATCCGTTGAATGACGCCAGGGATACGTGGTAAATATACAAAATGTTGCACAGCTGATCACGGACAGCCTTTATACACCAGTGACTTCTGCAGTATGTTTGATAGTATTATTTTAATTGGACTATGTTGATAATCCTGATGACACTGTGCATACAAAGTTGATAATACGCTTTTAGGGAATTTTAATCAGGTTAAATTTTTTAACGGTATCAGGAATTCCACTTATAACATCTTCTAGTTTTTTTTTCTAATATCATCGATATTACTCTATTATTGCGCTATCGTGATTATCACTGAAAATGATTTAGGATCTCTGATAACACCTAACAGTTTATTAATCGTTTCAACATCTGACATATCTATTTTAATATCGCCGAGTTTTACGTCAACGGTGATAGGATTGCCAAAGAAATCATCTGAGTTTCTGAAAGTCTCTACGCAGATTTATAAACGTATATGCTTGAAAGTCATACTCAGCTCGCAGCGTAGTTAATTTAGTATCTACTATATTATAGTTATTGTCTACATATGTTTTGTTGCGGCATATTCATCAGATGTTGGATCTCTTAAAACAACTATTTCATTTCCATTCATGCTGAGTTCACCTGTCTTTGTATCACCGGTAGATCGTAAACGATTAGCAACACTTTCTGTAATTTCATTTCTAGTAGTTGCGTCTGATATATTTGAGTCTCTGATTCTACCTCCTCCAGTAGTACCGGCATGTAATCCGTGGTAGCACTAAGAACTCTACGAAAACTATGTCATTCCATTTAATATTACTCGTCTTTAAAACACCGTATTTATCCTGAAAAATAACAACTTCATCTCGGTCAACTCCAGAGAGGTTCATAATATCGGAAAGTTCATCTTTAGTCGCGTAATTTGACAAATCAGTTTTATCTTTAATTTCTTGTCCGTCAATATCAGCCATTATACTTTAAGATCTGTTTAAAACGATTAACGGCTACTTGTATAATCGTGCACGACTTTATGAGGCGGTAATGTTGATGAAGATAATTCTCCGCAGATCAATTGCGGAACTTTTATCAAGATTAATGATACCGGTTCAATATGGTTTGGTTGTTTTGTTAATTCATCACGCATAAAAACACCCGTAAAAATTATATTTAATTCTTAAGCAGTATCAGGTAAATCGAAATTGGACAATGGAACTATTAAAGAAGTGTTCCTGGAAGTCTCAGACCTTTTCCGTTTCGAAAGGTGTTTCCTAGCTATGTTAAACCCTTCCCTTTTTTAAATCCTTGTCCTATTGCTTTCTTTAATGCCATACGAGCTGCAGTTCTAATAGCACCAAGTGCAGCTGATTTTGCTACAGATGGAGCTGCAGCGACTATTAACGCTGGTATACCTGCAAGGAGTGGAAATATACCGCCTGTTTTAATTGAGTCTTTAA